>JAPEIP010000008.1:165976605-166022377 GCA_026120095.1 Capsicum chinense | reverse complement strand
TAGGTGTACGAACTCAAGTCGTGGCTAAAAGAGTGTAAATTCGTAAGTCTATTGCCCGGAGTGGTCTTCGGGACTAAATCATTGTAAAAGTGTGAAAAGGGTCAGAATATCCCATGATTGGAGTAAGTAGTAGCTTCAAATCATGGACTGGAATTTACCTCGGTCAAATTTTTAAAACATCATTATTAACCCCTTTTTATTATTTAAGTTATCCATTAAGTTAGGCAATTATTATTGTAGAGAAATTCATTTTTAAAGGTGAAAAGTGGGTTTTAACCCTTATTTAGGAATTTAGAAAAATAGTAATAGGATCATATTTCAGCTAGAATAATATCAATTACCGATATAACAATCACGAATGTACCGAATCTATGCATGCCATCACCAGTATTCAATTAATCAAATCATAAGCAACATACAAATCTTCCTCCGTTCCATACCATAGAGATGTGTATGTAAACACATATACATATATTCACAAACTACAAACGCATTCTTTACAAAGATAATTACTTCCTAGCTGTTCAACTCATATCATAACACGACCTTTGGCGCAATAATATGTCTAGAATAATCACAACATCATAATCACGGCCTTAGGCCCATATACAAATCCAAAACTCATATCAATAATCATATTTATAAGACATATAATATCTATAATTATCTCACATATAGGAGGCATAATATCAATAAGCATTTCACATCTATAAGACATCTCATATCTATAGGTAATACATCATGACTATGAGGAATATCACCTCTCTAGGCCAATTGTCATATCTAAGAGAAATATAATCTCTATAGGCCTAATAAACATATAAGAGGACAATATATCTATAAGCCCAATAATCATAACTATGATGAAAATCATCTCTATAGGCCCAATAATCATAACTAAGATAAAAATCATCTCTATAGGCTCAATAATCATAACTACGAGAAAAATCATCACTTTAGGCCCAATAATCCTACCTATGAGAAAAATCATCTCTATAGGCCTAGTAATCACATCTAAGAGAAAATGGCATCACTATGGGCAAAATATCACTCCTAAGAGGAACATCAAGTCTATATGCCAAATATCACATCTATGAGGAATAACACCTCTAAGGCACAATATCATAACTATAAAGGAAATCATGTCCATAAGCCATTAATCATTATTCGGGAAAAAATATATCATTATCCATCAATTCACCAAGAAAATCTCATAAATAAGGATCATTAGCCTCAACTAGGCCTAACATCCGCAACTAAGTCCACAAGGGCTAACATATGTCTTAGCCTAAGTTGGCTGGATGAAACCACTTCTAATCCTCAATTTCCATATTTAAGCAATCTGTGCCCAAACTAGGATAATGTATCTAGTTCAACTTCTAGATGTCAAGTAAGAAATAACCAATTCTAAAGATAGGAACCTCGCCTAAGAACATGTCCATTCAAGTCAACTCTACCCAAATTAAGATTTCAGGATCACTACACTAGCGTAACAAATATTAATCGTACTAACCATGATTCCAACACTTAAACCACATCCTAAACCAAGCATTATATCATGTCCATGCTACAAATTAGTCCAATCTTAGGGTGAAGGAAATAGGATTCAAAAAGAGGTCATAAATATACCACCTCACGTGTCCAAAACCCTCATCTAATCCCAAACATCAATAATCAATTCTAAGTTATTCTACTCATAATCAAGCGTAACATTCATATTCACATTCCATATATAACAAACATAATCTTTGAAGAATAGTAGGTATAAACCTACCTCCAAGACAAACCGCAAAACCTCACATCATTCATCAACGTCTATCTCTACTTTACAGTCCCAAAATTTCATCACACTATCAAAATCATAATTTAGTTATTAATATAAATCTAATGATGCCCATATTGCACAATTGTGCTTTGGGTCTAAAAATGACATCACAACTCCAAAGTGGGTCTACTTACAGAAAATGCATATACAAGGTCAACATAACATTCATACATGAACAAGGAATCATAACCCTTAAGAAATGAGTGAAAATAAAGCAAATTTGGGCTAAAATCAAGCCCTATTCTATATTGGGGTTTTGGGTGAAGAACCAAGAAATTCATCAATAAAGTGATGAAATCTTTCCTTAATTTGGATGATAATCGAGATAAAAGATATTTATAAAGCTCCCAAAGAAACCCACAAGATTTAATATTTAGTTATTACATTAATTTAGGGGTTCTAGGTCTCAAAGATGGGTAAAAAATGGCCAAAATATAGCCTATAGGGTACTTATATACCATACCAGGTATGGAGATGTCACTATCGTGATCCCAGGTACCATGATCACACTATCATAATTGCAATAGGACCTGTGTGATCATGATGCACCAACACCAACAAAGTCAAAACTTGTTTTTGACACCCGAAACTCATTCAAACTTTGTTTTGTGCAAATGAACTATGTAACCTCACTAAAATTTTATTGTTTGGATGCATTGATGAAGTTGGATTTTCCATATAAGGTTGTTTATACCAATTTTTGCCCCCTCACCTTTATCTACCAATTTTCCCACTTTTCGACCAATAGATCAAAATGAGTTTGGGTGCATTGGGACCTGAACCAAAGGTCTACCTAACCTAAAATTGATATTCTAGATCTGTTAGTGTAGTCAAAATTTGCATCTGAGATCATCTTACTAAATTTTTCACCTAGTGGCTATTTGGAACCAACGAAGACTTCAAAATAGAGAATTGGCTCTAAAACCAAATGAACTGCTTGGTAACCAAACTTTCGGTCCCAGCAAGTCATAAATTACTTGGGGCAAATATGGTAAAGCCCTAATGGTGAAGGTAAGTAGAAATATAAAAAATGATTGGAAGGGTCATTACAACTTGTTATGACATTCACATTAGATAATTCTTAGATCGGACAGAAAAGCAAGTAAAGATAACTAATGTGTAGCAGTGGCTGCCAATCCTATAAATTAGGGTACGATGTATTTACAGAGGATACAATTTGTCCTGATACTTATACGGTGAATGGAGACATAAGGATCATTGACTGGTAAGGCTACGAGCCCTTTTAATAAGTTTTTAGGTCACATCACAACTCATCACCAACAATCATAGTCTGACCAGAAACTTTTCCTCGGTGCACTTCCTTTCTCAGTCACTAAGAGTGCACACTATGATTTGTATGGTGATACAATGACTCATAGTGCAAGTCATAGTGTTATTAGAAAGCAATCATCTTTTGTAACCATGTTACCAGTGGCTATGAGTCATATAACGATTTGTTAGGTCACCCTACAAGCCTTTACGGGTCCTATAGAGACTATAACATGAGTGCTGCAAGGTGTTTGATTTTTGATTATTGCATACACAATGGGTACTCAAAATTCCCCATGACTTTAGCATCTAAAATATACTCCTAATTCATCCCCATATCCAATTTTTAGAATAAATTGCATTTACTCTCTCTTTATTCATAATCATCAATATTTGTCAAGAATAAATTCATGGGTTTTCACCCTATGCACAAAATTTATTAAGTAATCCAAGTATTCTCTACTATATTTCACATTAACTTAAGATATAGAAAAATAAAGCACAATACTTACTCAAAATGTTTTCTTTGATTCTTTAAAAGTTTTCAGATTCGCCCTAGTTTTTGAGAGAAACAAGTTTTTAGGATACTTGCTTTTGAATTTTTATAATTAGGGATGAATATAGAATTTATTTCAGGAGTTATTCAGTGGTATTAGGAATGGAGGGAATAAAAAATATTTAAAATAGAATGCAGATCGCAAATGGTGTTAATGTTGATTTATTTTGTTCGAGACAAGTCGGGGCAACCTATTGGGTTCACGATGTTAGGCCTAACGATGAGTCATAGTAAAAAATCATTGCTACTAGATGTGCGTTGTAGACTCCCTCCATTGGGATTGGAACCTTACCTGGGTTCTCCAGTCAAGACAACTCAAGGTGACGAGTCATTGTAACTCTGATTGTTGTCATGACTCTTGAGAACTTTTACCTGGGATGGTCTGGTATCCTGCTTCCTATGAATTCTGGTGATGGGTCGTAGAGTGACCCTGTGACTCGTAGGGTCCCTTGTAGTAACTTGGCACCAAAATATTTTCTGGTCTTTTTCTACAATCTCCAGCCCTGCACACTAAACACATATGTTACCGTATGATGTAATAAGTAAAAAACATGGGTTGCCTCCCACACAACACTTGATTTAGCATCGTGGAATGACATGGATAAGTTGGATACTTAGAATTCACCAACTAGCCCATGTATTGCTTATCATGCAACACATAATTTAACATCGCGACACGATATAGTTGCCTTGTTTACCCAAACTTCACCAAGTCTTATGTCAACACATACTTTCACCTCATTAGGGTTTCCCATATAGTTCTTCATCCACTGCCTATTCACCTTGAATGGCGCTTCACCATTATGTTTTAGATCAATAGCACCATGTGGAAAGACCCTTATCATGGTGAATGGTCCATACCACCTACACTTCAACTTGCTAGAAAAAAACGAAGTCTTGAATTATACAACAAGACCAAATCACTGGGCCCAAACAATTTTTTATTGATATTCTTATCATGATAAAACTTTATATTTTATTTATATAGAGCTAAACTATCATATGCTCGGAGACAAAATTTATCCAACTCATTAACCTTGATCATTCTCAACTTAGCTACATCATGCCACTCAAAATCAAGCCTTTTTAGTGCCCGTTATGTTGTATGCTCATGTTTGACATGCAAGTGGCATGCCTTGCCGTACACAAGAAGATATGGAGAGGAACCTCTGGGGTTCTTAAAAGCTGTACGTTAGGACAACAATGCATTATCTAAATTTCTCGACCAGTCAGTTCGGTTGGCATTCACAGTCTTCGCCAATATGGACTAGATCTCTCAATTAGAGACATAAACCTTGTTACTCGTCAGTAGATGGTAAGATGTTGCCACCTTATGCTTCGCACCATATTTTTTGTGTAGCGCCTTGAAAATACAATTGCGTAAGTGAGTCCCACCATCACTAATAATCACACATATAAAGCCAAATTGAGAAAAGATATTTTTTTTCAAAAATGCAAAGACACTTCGACCCTATTTATTGGGAAGCGCACCTGCCTCCACCTAATTTGAGACATAGTCAACTGTCACTAGAATATACTTCATCCCATAGGAGATCACAAACAGACCTATGAAATTAATTCCGCATACTTTAAACAACTTCAACTCCAATAGGGAGTTCATGTCTCCATGAAATATTACCTTGTCACTGACATTGATCATAGGATTGAGCAAAATCATGAGCATCCTTATAGATAGTAGGCCAATAATGCCCAAACTATAGAATTTTATGGGTTATGCGGGTACCACCATGATGACCCCTAACTGGTGATGAATGAAAAGTCTCAAGGATGCTTATTATCTTCATCTCAGTAATACATCTATAAATAACACCTTACACACAAATCCAAAATATATAAGGCTCATCCTATAAAAAATTTCTCACTTCATGCATGAACCTCTTACGTTGCTAGAGTGATAAATCTTCTAGAACAAGATCACTTTCCAAAATGTTGGCAAAATCAACAATCCAAGGGATTAAGTCTTGAGATGCTACCAAGACCCGCTCATCTGAAAAAGTATCATCTATATCAAGCTCATCCCCTAACTTTTACATTACCTCCTCCTCAAGGAGAGATAAGCGATCAACAACCTGGTCCTTAATGCACTTTGATACTTTACCTAAAAGTCAAATTCTTGCAATAAGAGGACCCAATGCATCAACCTTAGTTTTGCGTCTTCCTTGACATTAGATACCTTAATGCCATATGATTTGTATGAAATATGACTTTGGTCCCTACCAAATCGGACCAAAATTTCTCGAAGTCAAAAACCACCGCAAGTAACTCTTGCTTAGTGATTGGGTTATTCTTCTATGCAGGATTTAATGCCTTACTATCATAATAGATCAAGTGAAGGATTTTCTAATGTCTTTGTCCTTGGAAAACACCCAAGGCCACTTTGCTAGCATCACACATAACCTTAAATAGTAAAGACCAATGAGGGGATACAATAATGGGAGATGAGATCAACCACTCCTTAAGGCACTCAAAGGCCTTAATATATGTATCATCAAATACAAATTTTATCTCTATCTATAAAAACTTGCATAGAGGATTAGAAATTTTAGAGAAGTCCTTAATTACCTCCAATAAAAGCCAGTATAAACTAAAAAGCTTTGGATACCTTTAACTAAGACCAGAGGAGGAAAATTTTCAATCACCTCTACCCATCTCAATACCCTTCTTTGAGATTTTGTGATAGAGAATAATACCTACATTTATATCTTTCGAGTGCATTGGACAAATAGGCTAAAAAATCATTAAAGGAGTCCCTAACTACCAAAAGGTCATCCATGTAAACCTCTATAGTGTCCTCAACCATGTAAAAAAGTTATAGATATCATACACCGCTGAAAGGTGGCAAGAGCACTGCATAGTTTAAACGGCATCATCTTGAACACAAAAGTCCCATAACAAAAAGTATAAGTAGTCTTTTCCTGGTCATTGGGAATAATAGAAATTTGATTGTATCCCAAGTACCCATGAAAAAACTAGTACCAACCCTTGCCTACAAGTCTGTCTAGCATCTGATCCATGAACGACATAGAAAAATGGTCTTCTTGAGTTCAAGAATTCAACTTCCTGTAATCCATGCATACTTTCCATCTAGTAACTGGTCTTATGGGAACCAATTTATTCTTCTTATTTAAAACCACAATGATCTAACCCTTCTTAGGTACACATTGAATAGGGCTGACCCACTTACTGCATACAATAAAGAAAACTTCTCCGCTATATAACCACTTGATTATCTCTTTCTTTACTACCTCCTGCATACTGGGATTCAACTGATACTAGTGCTCAATGCTGGGAGTACACTCCAGTTTATGTTGTATCTTATAAATCTAAATATCGAGTGGAATCTCCACAATGTTTATAATAGTCCATCCTATGGACCTCTTCAACCTCTGCATCACTAAGATCAATGCTTCAACCTGTGTGTCTAATAAATCAGTAGTAATAATGACCGACAAGGTATTGTGGGCCCCAAAAAATACATAACACACGTAAGATAGAAGGGCCTTCAATTCCAAGATCTATGGCTCCTTAATAGATGGTCAAGCCGGAGGAGTGGTTCTATTCTTCAAATTAAGATCTATATTCTTTGGAGCATAATTATAAGAACCTCTACCATACAATGCGCTCACCATCTCATCATACATATGAATGCCATCATTGTTAATGTTTATGATAACCACTGTTAATGCCTCAACCCTAAGTATTTCTTCAATGGGCACAACCATTGCATCATCATCAATATTATCAGTCATGGACACTACTCTTATATCCTTCAACTTCTTCATAGACAGGCGCACTTTAAAAGTAACTTGCTTATCATTGAGTCTGAACTTTATCTACCCTATTTCTATCTCAACCAAGGCCCCACCAATTGCTTGGAAAGGCCTTCTTACAATATTAGGGCCCTTGAAGTCCCCTTCATAGTCAAGGATCACAAAATTAGCTGTAAATATAAAGGATTCCACCTCCACCTAAACATCACACAAAATACTAACCAGTTTCTTCACAGTTCGATCAGCCATCAATAACCTCATGGATTTAGGTTTTGGTACCCTCAACCCCAACATCTTGTACACTATCAACAACATTAGATTGATATTAACTGCCTAATCACATAAAGATTGAAAGAATTTGAAGGATCCAATGGTACATGGAATAGTAAATGCTCTGGGTTTCTCCTTCTTCTCAACCAATGATCAGGAAGAAACGACACTACAATGATGCATATTATCATAAGCTTACAATTCACAGTCCACTTAATAATAACCAAATTCTTTATGAACTTAGCATAGCCAGACATCTGCTTCAATGCTTCTACAAGAGGAACATGAATAGACAGTTCCTTTAATATTTACAATAATAAATGATACTTCTTTCCTCTTGTTTCTTCTTTAATCTTTGGTGAAATGGTAGAGGAGGTTACGAATGGTATTCAGTAACGGCTCAACTTCCTTCCCTTTACCTTTGTCCTCAATTCTTCCATCATCACTCTTTGATTTTTGTAATAACTCACCACTAGTCACAAACTTTTTACATTTCTCTTCGGGTGCCTCATCTCTATCAACAACATCAACCTTAGCTTCATCAACCATAAGCATGGGGGATCAATGGTGTCCTTACCACTTTGAGTGGTGATGACCAAATAGTGACTGCCATTCTGTATATTTTACATAATGTTACATAGAAAAGTTCCCTATTGATGTTAATTCAAGGTAGATGACATCTGACGTAATTGCTACTAAAGTTTATTAATTGTAGTATCTTGCGATTCCACTGTCTGGGTTAAACCTAAAATGTCTGACTTAATCTCCTTAAGGAAATATTCTTGACTTTCTAACCCCTTAACCATCTTTGTGAGTAGCACTTCCATCCTTGACTTAGTGTCACAATTTTTTGGTGGAACATGTATACCACTCTTCTTATTATAATCACCCGACCTTGGGTCCCGTTCCTCAAATTCTAATCATATTGAGCAAATGATTGGCCCTTGGCTCAAAAATCTACCAACTCTCTATCTAGGTACTTTTTCTCTTCATCCATATTGGAATTATTTTACCAAGAAGTTTTACCTTGTGTGCCCACAACATTCACCTTCTTAAAATTCATAGTTGTAAACTTCTTTGTCAGTAACCCAATATCCATCCTTAATTGTGCAACCTATTAAGCCAATAAATCATCTATACACCAATGCTCGCTAGAAGCATTGATAACATAAGTGTCAACACCTCTCTCTACCTCTCGCATATGCCACCCTTAGTTAGTAAGAGAGATCTGATCTAAGACCTCTAATGCTAATCTTAATGCAAGATCATAAATGCTCCAGTAGTAATAGTATCTGCCAAAGCTTTGGAACGGGTAGTTATGGTGTGATAGAAAATCTTTAGCAGATTTCTCCTTGAAATTCTATGATTAGGCACCATTATCAATTTTTTCTAAACCAAAACCATGCCCTATAAATTGGTTCAGAATGCATTTTTCTGAAGTTACAAAACTCATCCTTCAATTATACTATTCTAGAAAAAGGGAAAAATTAGTCTAATAATTGCTTCCCTGACTTTTTCTAAGCAGTAATAGATCCATGAGGTAGTTCTCCTAACCATAATGTTGCTTCACCAATTAGAGAGAATGGGAAAAACCCTAGTCTCAATGCTTCATGATCCACATAGCTATATTATATGAAGTGCAAATTCTAATATAATTTATCAAGTTTATGTTTGCATCATCAATTGGAAAGCCAACAACCATACCTTTCAGATTCAACAACTAGATTATAACACTAGTAATGTCGAACTTCACCCCTAGGGTAATTCAGGAGGAATCGTGGCTCCTATGTCGATAGGATCTACATACCCCATGTCTTCACATAGATCTTCATATGATGGGAATACTAAAAATTTGGGGATAATGGAGCTCTATCTGTTCTACCTCTTTTGAGTTATGCTCAATGATCAACTTTTTATCCTACTCTTCTACCTCTTGGGCTGCACACCGAATAACCTTATTATCCCTTCTCATATTTGCTTTCACTAATAACGGTGGAGTAGTTTTTATTGATATATCCTTAGTATGTTAAGGTATGGGAGGCAAGTTATGTGGATCATCTTGAAGCCCCTCATAATAAGCTTCACAGTCGTGATCTGACATTATACGATCCATCGTATGATTCTTTTTTTCTCTGGATCAAATAGGATCACACGATTTTCTTGAATCTTAGTACTGGTAATACACTGTCTTACACCTCAAGAAGAATATAAAAGTAAAACCCAACAACCTTAAAAACTTATATCAATAAATTTGAAATCATAGTCCCTGAAAACGGTGCCAAAATTTGATGCCACCCAAACTATACCCTCTAAGAAGATACAATGTGGTTGCTATAAAATTATAGTAACCCAACTAGGTTATGGTCTATCCTATGGGGAATAGTCCAAATTTGTCTCACGAACCCGTTGAATTAGGTGAAAGTGCAGAAAAGTAAATAGAAAGAGTTTGTAGTAAACATTAAAAACAAGACTTGATTACTTTTGGTTGTAATTTGAGATGTACACTAGGACTGTGTTCCACAAGATTCCTAACTCTGTACGATTATCGTTCTCAATCCAACTATCTCACTGCCACACACGCAAAACTTGAAAAGATAGGTATCATTAATTGTATTGTGAATGCCTTGGTAAATTTCACCCTTCACCTTATGAGTCCCAAATTGTCACCTTTCAAACCCTTGTCTTTGATACCTGTTTAACTATCACTTTATGAATATTAATTAATTAGATGAGGGTTGATAGCCTTGAATCATTGTTGTAATCTTGTTTTCACTATCTTAATCTCTCTTGTGAAGACTATCTCGAATATAGGAAAGTCCTTAACTCTATAATAGTTAAGGTAGCAACCAATTCGAAGAAGACCACAATGCATGTGTATACAATGATCTAGAAGAACATCATACTTCCTCTATTTCGTTATACTACCAGGGTTCCCACAACCCTAGCTAAGGTATTTAGCAGCTCTTAGTTGAAAAATAGTCCATGTAATTCAATAAAGAAACATAGAAACCATCTCACAACAATCAAAGAATAAAATCCAAAGTCTCAAATTAATTAATCAACCCCAAAAACAAGAACAAAGAGATTCCAAGATCAAAAGTCAATCTTGAAATAATATATTTGTGAATAATATGAGTGTGTAACTATTACAAAAATATCAAAGGGAGTATTTATAGCTTCTTGAAATATTACAGAAAACCTAACCAAAACAAACTAGGAAACTAAAGTCGGTAGTGCCTATGATTTAGGCAATGAGTCATTTTGACTGATGACGACACGATGTTAGCTTTGTTGTCTCCTTTCTGCACTTTGTGATGGCGATTTATTTTGAGACCCTATGAGTCGTTGGCTCGAGCCTTTGTCACTCAAGTAGATATTTATATTTCATAGCATTCCTTACTATTGTCAGAACTATTCTTCACTATGAGTCATAGCATGTCATGATAATTCCTAGTCACCTTCATTTCCACTAGGATTCAACTTGGCTATATTTTTGATTTTGGCAACTTTGCTCAAAATACCCTCATGCTACGACACATTGTTATCCCAAAGAGTCGTAGTCAGCCTTAAATTTACTCCTTGAGTCATCAACTATCACTGTTATCATCATGAATTGGGCTACGAGTCGTATAGTCACCCAATGACTCCTAGTCCATTCAACAACTCTAATTTTTTAAAATTATTCTTCTTATTCCGGTCCATTTTAATTCCAACCTAGTATCCCTACAATAGACACAAAAACACACCTCATATCTAAAAAAATGGCCTATAAATTTGTATATTTTCGTAGTTTTAAGCATCAATAGTGCCATGAAACCATGTCACATCATGCCTACTAAGAAGAAGTGGACCGTACTCTTTCCTAATTTTTGTACCCTTTTAGTGTAGATCCTAATAAAAGTGTGCCCCATAGAGCTTGAGATCATGTTATGCTGAAGTTATTTTGAAGTACTAGAGAGCCCCTTGTTTGGGGCACGATTCCAGAAATATCTTTCTTGTCTTTATTTTATTTTTAGAGATAGAGTTATGTATTTTTCTATTCTATGTTAGTATTAGTTCTCTATGCTCATGACTATAGATTTTGAAATTTGATTTGTATATATTTTAGTCCTGTAGTTGTTTTATATATGTTTGACCTAATTTTGTTTAACTGTCTTGTATTTGTGTATTATTGATCTCTTCTACATTTTTATTTTCTTAGGCGTTGTCCTTACCTACCAAAGGTTGAAATAAGGCAGGTGCCATCATGAACTTAAATTCTGGGTTGTGATAAATATTTTTGTTGTATTGTTTTAGGTTTTGGAAAACAAATTAAGGAATAAGTATTTAATGTTGACAGTAAAATATGAAAAAAGATCCTATTATTGTGCTAAAATTAACAAGTAAAACTAAATATATATATTTAATAAAATGAGTAAGTAAAGTGAACGGTAAAAGTATAACTTAATCCCTCTAGACCACTCTGCTTCTTACGTTTTTATTTATGCTAATCCATCCGGACCACTCTAATTCTTACATTTTTTATTTACACGCCTATTAAGAAATTATGTGTTTTAACTATCATACTTTTACTAATTATTCATAATTATTTAAAATGCATATCTCTCTTCAATTACTATTCTCTCTCTGGTTGTTCTTGCAAATGAATATGAAGTTCTAATATTCAAATTCTTGACCTAAAATGTTCTCTTCTCTCTCATTTTTATCTTCACTTAACCTTACCAGGTCGCCACCATAACCACCCGACGACCCAGGCTGCTCAGGTGGTCACCCAAAATTCTAATACTAAATTTCCTCTACTCCCCAATTCTCTAGCCATGAAATATATTTCTCCTAACATAAAAAAAATACTTCCAAATAACCTACTTTTATTGCTAAAAAAATAAAGATCCATTCAAGCCCCAAACACTTAATTGGGGTTATATCCCTACAATACTACTATTAAATCTATCCCCATCAATACAATTGAAATTATTGATGGAGTTCCTTGTGTGTAATGGATTAAATAGAAAGTTTCACGTATGATGTGACGGAGAACTTGCAATTTTCAATTATTGGGAAATTTTTATAAGGATGACCTGATATTGATGACATAAGGAAATGACTCCCTAGTCAAGTTGGCATAGAAAGAGCCTACCAAATATGAGTTCTTATAAATAGACGTATTCAAATTAGATGTTCATTACTGGGGGATTCTGTTAATGTAATGGATAATAATTCATGCTACATTAAATATAGATAAGGTAGAGATATTCTCATAAGACCTTTGATTTATGACTCAAATTTTAGAGTGGATAGGAAGCCTACATAGGCCTTAGCTTGGATATCCTTCCCTAATCTTAATACCATCTTTCTGGTCAAAGAAACTCTATTCATACTTGCATCTGTAGTAGAAAATCAATTGCACTTGGACATGACAACCAAAAATAAAACTCTACCTAGCTGTTATAGAGTCAAAGTTTAGGTGGTTCTCAAATCCAATCTTCCCAAATGTGTTAACATATAGTATGATCATTTTCCAAAGTACTATTTTGAGTGCAAGATTCAAGGGAACTATATAGAGAATTGTAGGGTGTTGTATCCAAAACTAAGACCAGTAGAAAAGGATCATAATTGTGTTGATAGTGAAGGTCTAGGATTCCCACAAAATACCTAATGAATTAACCACCAATACAACAGCATAATCAACAACAATAACAATATCGGGGAAAGTTGTTTACACTAAAATATTTAGCAAGTGGGAAGATTATGGAAGATATTGAGGTCAGGAAAGAGATAAAAAAAACTTGACCACACATAATGACTTTGCATCACTGATAGATGAGGTAGAGAAGAATGAGGCAGAGAAGGCTTAAGTAAATGAAGAGAAATAGAATAAGAAGGTAATCAAGAAAAATGAGTAAGCTTGGTCACACCTCACAACACAAAATCTACAAAACATAAAGCTAAAAGTCAAGATAGATGCATAGAAAATAAGGACACAAATAGATAAATAGTTATAATAGATGGAGAAAGGATATCAAATGAGAAAATATAAAGCAAGCATTCTCCTGGTACTTTTGGGTCTAACAAATGATGGGATAGAGTGGCTAAAAAATAAGATATGAAAGAAAGGGAAATGATGAATATTAAATCAGAAGAAAAAGTGGAAAAGGGAACAAAGAATATATAGACTATTAATAAATCTAAGGAGATTATTTTTTCTCCTAGAAACATAGTTTCCATTCAAGCAGTGCAAAATGAAGTGAAACAAATGGAACTACATAATGAGTTTAAGGAAGAAGAGAGAGATAATATGATTGATACTGGGTGGAGCAACTAGAGTAGATTAATAATAGTTCTAAAAAAGATGGTAATCCAAACAAAAAGTTACATGATATAATCACACATGAATTAAGTGTTAAGGAACTAACAACCTTGCATAAGGAGGTGAAACAAAGAAAAACAAACAAAATAACATATACTACTCCTAAAATAGGCATGGGAAAGAAGATTAAGAAACAAGATAATAGGTACTTAGAATCCTTCAAGGGTTCTGACAAGAGGGGCTGCCACCAAAATTAATCATAATCAATGATGAAAATAATTAATTTGAACATTAAATTTGTTAAAAGTCATCAAGCTTTTAATAGAACGTACATGTTACACAAAAACACAAATTCAATTTAATTTCTCTTTTGTAACCTTTTCCACGAGCTAAACAGGTCAGCAAGTAAACAAAAAAGTTGGGAATGATAAAACATGTTCTAACATAAATGGCAAGTTTTTCTATTTTATAGATGATGTTATTTCTATAAAGATTAGTTGATACTAATCAACAAATTATGCTATAATTAACATGTTCTAACATGGTTTGTTTCACTACGTTGTGAAAGACTCAGATTGTGGGATTCCATTTATAGTTTATTCAGAACAATGAATTCTCCATGGCTCGTAGGAGGGAATTTCAATGGAACTATGAATGAGGAGGAAAAAATTGAAGGATTGTTGTTCTTCCAAATGAATATGAGGAGCTTGCCTTTTGCTTAAACACTTGTGTAATTCTTTGAGATTAATTTCAATAGTAGACCCTACACCTGGTGGAATGATGAAGTAGGTATGAATTATATTTTCAAGAGATTGAATAGAATAGGATAAACTAATAGTGGCAAGAATGGTTTGTAGTCATGGAGATGGAGCATTTATTTAGAACTGTTTTTGATCAGGCCCCAATATTTATTACAATGAAGAAACTAAGTCAAAAATTTTTTAAACCTTTCAAATTCTTATCATTCTAGACAAAAATTGAATGGTTTATAGATATGGTAAGAAAAAACTAGAAGGTGAGGGCAATTATTTCTATAGCTTTAAGTAAAAAATCAATAGAGTCAAAAAGGCATTTTCTAAGTAGAGTAGGAATTTTTTTGGAGATATATATAAGGAGTTGATTATCAGAGAAGAGAAAGTCAAACTAAAAGAGCAATTGTCTGAGGAACAACCTTCTATTGCTAAAAGGGAGGTACTTCACATGGCTCAAGCTAAATTGAAAAGGTATTTGCATTTTAAGGAAGATTTTTTAAGGAAAAAATCTAGTCTCAGCTGGTTCACAAAAGGTAATAGGAATACTAGATTTTTTCACAATATGGTGAAAGGAAGGAGAAGGAAGTCATAGATTTAAAAAAATTTAAGAAGTAAAGGGATTACTTTAAGAGGAGGCTTTGATGGCTGAAAAGTTTATTTTATTCTAGCACAAATAGTTTCATAGGTGGAATAGTATAAATACTTATTTCTTTTGGATCGTGTGCTAAACATGATCTGTATAAACACAAATGATCAGTTATGTAGGAATCCAAACATGATGGAAATGAAAAGGTCATATTTAAAGATGAATGGAAGTAGTGAAAGTGGTCCAGATTGTCTGGAAAGCCAATTTTACAAGACGTCTAGGAGATAGTAAGGACAAGATATTGTTAAAGTAGTACATGCATTTTTTCAGGGTCATACTCTTCCTAGGACAATCATTCACACAAATTTAGTATTACTGCCTAAAAAGAGAATACAAAGACAAATACAGATCTCGGGCCTATCAATCTGAGTACTTTCATTAACAAAGTGATCTTTAGATTTATTCCTGAAAAATAAAGGGATTGTTTCCACAAATCCAAACTATATTTTGGTAAAAACCTAGCTGAATCTGGTGTTATAGGCTTATATAGAGGTGGGAAATTGACCCTTTTACCCTTAAAGAACCAAATATTTAATGATTGAAAATTGGGCATCGATGTGATACCCGACGCTTCGCACCATGATTGTGCCAAGCCTCAGTTTTTTTTAATGGCAGTCCCTGCAACAATGTTAACCAACATGATATGCGATGAGGCGCGCCAAGATCACATTGGTCTACTATTTTGGGACACCAAACGTTGTCTAAATGAGTTCCAAAAAATCTAAAACCTATTTGGGAACACCTATCGACCTCTCTGATCATGAATCAATAAAAATATGGACCATTAAGTGACATTAAGGTCATGAAATAAGATTTCTAACTTTTGGAGGTAAAAAATAAACTAATTCTAGGAACTTAGTTAAAATTTTCTAAGTCTGAGACCCCTTGACAAGCCTAAAAGGATGAATTAAGCTTAGAAATTTTGTGGGGTCTTACAATATCTCCCCCTTGGGAATATTCATCCTCGAATTAAACTAACTAAGATGGAAGAAATGATAAGCAGAAGTATATACTGATCATAAACAACTGAAATATGAGTACATGACTGGCATTACTGATTTACTGGGATTCATACTGAGCATGCATATTTGATGCATGATTTCATGACTGAGCTGGTACATGGATGCATGATTGGGAGTACGGATTCATTTATTCATGCATATCTGATGGACGAATACATGATTGACATAATGCATGAACACATGACTGAAAATACAATGGTAGTTGATACCAAGTTTATAATAGAAATCTGAGCATGAAACTGAATACCAAGTTGTAACAGAAATTTAAACATAAAAATGAATAAGCTTTAATAAAAGCTATTACCTTGGGTTGAGTCTGAGTTTGTAGAGAAAAAGTGAGCATACTTGGTTTGCATGTTTGCTTCTGCTTTCCAAGCAGCTCCCTCAATGGTCTGATTCTGCCAAAGAACTTTGACAAGAGGAACTTCTTTGTTCCTCAGTCTGTGAGTCTGGTAGTCAAGGATTTTGACTCGAATATCTTCATAAGAGAGGTTGTTTTGAATGTGTATGCCCTCTATAAGAACTACAACTGCTGGGTCATCTATGCACTTCTTAAGCAAGGAGACATGAAACACTGGATGGACTGAGGCTAGATCTTAAGGCAATTCAAGCTCATAAGCTACCTTGTCAAAGCAACTAAGAATTTTGAAGGGACCAACATATCGGACAATAAGCAGTCTATTATTTCCGAACCACTTCACTCATTTCATGGGAGATATTTTCAAATAAACATGATCACTAATCTCAAACTCGAGATCTTTTCTGCGCACATCTGCAGACGATTTCTGTCGGCTCTGAGCTGTCTTGAGCCTTTGTCTGATCAACTGGACTTTCTCTAAGGTATCAAATACCAAGTCAGGTCATACTACTATGGACTTACCCACTTCGAACCAACCAATTGGAGATCTGCATCTCCTACCATAGAGAGCTTCGAATGGAGCCATCTTAATACTGGAATAATAACTGTTGTTGTATGCAAAATCAATCTAAGGCAGGTGGTCATCCAAACTACCCTTGAAATTAATTGCACACACTTGCAGCATATCTTCTAAAGTCTAGATGGTCCTTTCTGCTTAACCATCTATCCGGGGATGAAAGGCTGCACTGAGGTAAACTCGAGTACCTAGACCCTTTTGGAATGCCTTCTAAAACTGAGAAGTGAATTGGGTACCTCTATCTAAGACAATAGACAATGGGATACAATGTAATATGACCAACTCCCTAATGTAGAGTTTGGCGTAATCCTCAACTAAATAAGAGGTATGGATTGGAAAAAAATGAGTTGATTTGGTCATACTGGCTACAATCACCCAAACTGAATCATGCTGATGATGAGTATGGGGAAAACCCATCATAAAGTCCATGTTCACTTATTCCCACTTCCAAGTGGGAATATTAAACTCTTGTATGGACCTACTAGGCTTCTGATGCTCTATCTTAACCTGTTGGCATGTAGATCACTTAGCCACAAACTCTGTAGTATCTCTCTTCATACCACTCCACCAATAAATATTCCATAAGTTACGGTACATCTTAGTGGCCCATGGATGAATAGAGTATCTCGCACCATGCACTTTTAAAAGAATTCGTTACGTCAAGTCATCTACACCTAGCACACACAGATGACCCTGACAACGTAATACACCATCTCCCCCTTGGGAGAAAACCTCAACCTTCTAATCTCTGAATGACTCTTTCAACTTGACTATACAGGAATTTGTATCCTATTTTTCATTCACCTTGAAAACTAGAGATGATTCTGAGCTGTTCTGAACCCAAATACTACCTTCCACTGAATTGACTAAGCAAATACCTAGTTGGGAAAACTGATGCACTTCCTGATCTAACTTCTTCTTACTGTCCCCAGCATGAGAAAAACTACCCATAGATAGTCTATTGAGAGTGTCGTCCACTACATTGGCCTTGATCGGATGGTAAAGGACACTCATGTCGTAGTCTTTCTAAATCACTAACCACCTTCTTTGAAAGAGGTTAAAATCTTTCGAAGAGAATACGTACTGAAGGCTTTTTTGATCTTTGAACACATCTATATACACCCTATACAAGTAATGCCTCCAAATATTTAAGCCAAGAACTATAGCTGCTAACTCAAGATCATAAATCGGATAATTCTTCTTATGGGGTTTAAGCTGTCTGGAGGCGTAGTATATGACCTTACCATTCTGCATGAGGACACAACCCAAACCCACTCTGGATGTATCACAGTACACAACAAACCCATCTGAAATATTTGGAAGAGACAAAACTAGAGCCGAGGTGAGTTGAGTCTTCAACTTCTGAAAACTCTTCTCGTAAGGATCTGACCACTGAAACTTGACTTTCTTCTGAGTCATTCTGGAGATAGGGGATGAAATAGAAGAAAATCCCTTAATAAACCATCTGTAATAGCCAGTCAAACCCAAGAAACTCTTCATATCTAATGGAGAGACAGGGCGAAGCCAGTTTCTTACAGCTTCAGTCTTTTGAGGATCAACTCTAATGCCATCACCAGAAATGATATAACCAAGGAAGGCTACTAACCTTAGCCAAAATTTGTACTTACTAAATTTGGCAAACAACGGATGATTTCTGAGAGTCTACAACACTATTCTAAGATATTCTACATGATCACACACACTGCGAGAGTAAACAAGGATGTCATCAATAAAGAATATAATGAACATATCCAAGTACTGCTTGAAGACTTGGTTTATCAAGTCCATGAAGGCCGCTGGGGAGTTGGTAAGGCCAAAGGACATGACTAAGAATTTAAAGTCACCATACTATGTTTGGTAAGCTATTTTTGAAATATCACATTCTCTGACTCTGAGCTGATGATAACCAGATCTGAGGTCTATTTTAGAGAACTAACTGGCACCCTAAAGTTGATCAAACAAGTCATCAATTCTGGGAAGTGGATACTTGTTCTTGACCATGACTTTATTGAGCTGATGGTAATCAATACACATTCTAAGAGAACTGTCTTTGTTTCACACGAATAAGACTGGTGCACCCCATGGGAACACACTGAGTTTGATGAATCCCTTATATATGAGATCCTTCAACTGTTCTTTCAATTCTCTGAGTTCTACTGGTTCTATTTTATATGGAGGAATAGATATAGGATGAGTATCTAGAAGAAGATCAATGCCAAAGTCTATTTCCCTTTTGGGAGGAATCCTTGGAAGATCTTCGGGAAAGACATCTAAGTATTCATTCACTACTGGGACTGATTCAAGAATGGGAGTTTTGGCACTAGTGTCCTTAACTTGAACAAGATGATAAACACATCCCTTAGATATTATTTTCCATGCCCAAAGGTAGGAAATAAGCTGACCTCTGAAAGCTAAAGTACTACAATGGGAGTTTCGGCACTAGTGTCCTTAACTTGAACAAGATGATGAAAACATCCCTTAGATATTATTTTCTATGCCCGAAGGTAGGAAACAAGCTGACCTCTGAAAGCTAAAGTGCTACCCGTCTATTCTAGGACAGGTTCATTTGGAACTGAAACTGGACAACTCTATTTCTGCATTTGACTATGGCATAGCAGGAATAAAGCTAATCCATTTTGAGAATAACATTATAACCAGTCATCTCTAATTTGACTAAGTCTGCTGATGTAACTTACTGAGATACCATAACTGGACAGTTCTTGTATACCCGTCGGGCTAGATAGTCTTACCCACTGGGGTAGAGACTGAAAAGGGCTCTGCTAGAATTTCGAGACTAACTTCAAAATCAACTATTATATAAGGAGTAACAAAAGACAAAGAATCTCCTGGATCTAGCAAAGCGTAAACTTGCAAGTAAAAGATCTGTAACATACCAGTAATTACGCTGGTTCAGGTAATCAAACTGAGCTAAGGAATGGTTACGCTGACCTCAAAAGCCTGACGAGGGACAATCTCTGACCCTGTGTCCTAGCTTGCCATATCCAAAATAGACATTGCTGCTAGCTCTGTAAATGCCCTGATGTTTTTTATCATAAGTATGACAAAGAGGATGAGTGTGGGCACTACTAATACTTCCCTGAGGTTTAGGGCCTGAAGCCCTATCCCTGTTATTCATCTCTGAATTTTGGCACTGGGGCATTGGCTGAGGAAGAAGCTGGAATGAATAACTTTTGGCATAACTGAGAACGATTCCCACCCTCTGACTTAGGCTGAGCAAAGTAGAAACTACCTGTCCTTACTCTCTTATTCTGCTTCTCTCTCATCTTAATCTTCTGCTCTTCTATCTGTTGAGTATGGATCATAAGTATGGATATGTCCATCTCATTAATAAACATCACCTGCTTGCACTCATTGACTACACTATCATTTACTCCAGAAACAAACTTACTCATCTTATGCTTGTTGTCTGCCATTACTTGAGAAACGTATCTAGATAATTATGTAAACTTAAGAGAATACTCTTTCACTGTCATGTTACCCTACTTGAGGTTGATAAATTCTAACACCTTAGCTTTTCTCAGCTCTATGGAAAATAATCTATCCATAAATGAAGTGGTAAACTCCCCCCACTCAATAGGCCCTACATCTATAGCCCTCTTTGCCTTCCACTATTTGAACCATATGTGAACCATATCCTATAACTGATATGTAGGTAGCTCAGCACTCTCACAAGTGGTAACCCCCATGATATCTGTAACCTTTTGAACCTAATAAAAGAATTCCTAAGGGTCCTTATCTGACTTAAACCCGAAGAAGAATGGAGGATTCATTCGGGTGAAGTCCCAAATCCTGGCTGTAGCTGAATTAGCAACTGGGTTGGCCGGAACGACAACTGGTCATTCATTTTGGGCAGCAACTGAATTATCAAGAGTAGTGAATGCAACTCTAAACTCTTCAAGAGAAACATGTTCGTCTAAGGGATATATTTGGATGGGCTGAGGGGCTGACTGATTTCCATTTCTTCTTTTGGGAGGCATGTTTTGTAAGCAAAAAAGGAGAAACGGATTAGACTAAAAGTTAAATTTGGCCTCATGCTCACTGGAATGACATTAATACTGAAAAAGGGAAACTGTTCCTAAAAATCTTATAGCCTCTTGTACATAAATGTGGTGCGTAACACACCCATGTACAAGATCTACTAGATGCAACTTTTTAGACTTCCTAGGACACTGTTAAACCATAGTCTTTGATACCAAGTTTGTAACGCCCCGAATATGATACCCAGAATGTTACACAGTGCTAGCAATCCCAAAGGACCATAAGCTAACCCATGACAGATATTTATAACTAAGCACTACATAATAAACTGTATAAATATGGAATAAAAGTGCTGAAAGGACATAAGGTTCAAATATTTGATAAAACATAACATCTGGAAATACGATATATCAATACCAAAATTGAAATAACTGTCTAAACGTACTAGTCTGAAAGCCTCTAAATTGTCTAAAAACTTTGGAGTTGATGGGACATGTCCCTAACTAACTCCATCTACTAAAACTAAAATAATGAAATAATAAAATAATTGTGCTATCCTTGAATGATGAGGACTCACTGCAAATTTACTGCTTCTGGCTGAATCTGAAGCTAAGTGCAATCAGGAACCTGAGCGTCTAAAACTATAGCATAAAACACCATAGCATAGAAGAAAAGTATGCATCAGTATGTCTGAATATACTGGTATGCCAAGTGAGGTAGGCTGAATGCATGGGGTTCATATGCGTGAACAATACTAACTGACTGAATAACATGAATATCAGAATACATACATGAATACGTAACTGTAAATGATATCGTGATAATACTGACTATTGAGTCTGAATTCTGATAATATGAGTTTTGTATAACTATTATACTGCTAATTGAGTGACTGTGTCTGATAGTCCTGATCTTGATGGAACTAACTGAGTTCCATACTGAACTGAGTGACTATATCTGATAGTCTTAAATTTGAAGAACTATCTGAGTTCTTTTACTGAGACTAAGACTTAAACTGTGGGAAGTAGTTATCCAACCGATATGCCCCTTTTTCTGTATGGAGTTGGGGTCTAATTTGTAACCTCAATTGGAAGGGTGCCAATACTATGCCACTAGTAACGACAAGCTGTGAGTGACCCTCATCTGGTAGTGTTCCCAAAGGAGAACAGTGGGACCCTTATCTATTAGGTTAAACCACCCTATCAAACCTCAACTATTAGTGTTGACATCTTATTTCTATAATAGCTACATAGTTCTGGAATGCAAGGGTTGATTCTTAGGCTCACACCCTTTACTGTCATGTTCCCTCATCCTTGAGGTTTGCTTGGTGCTGAATCCTACTCCCAACATAGTAGACACTGAACTAATTATATTGATATGAACTGGACCGAGTTCATTGAGTTCCATGGACTGATGGAATGTTACTGAATTCTATTAATTGACTGAGTTCATAAGATTACAGAGTTTTTTCGTGAGTCATGTAACTGACTGAATTCTATTGAGTTTTGAAACTGACTGAGAATACTACTGATCATGGCGTGACTAAGATTATCTTAAAACTGACACTGTCTCTAGGCACACAGCTAAATTGTCAGGTACAAGTACCCCCAGGACTCGATAGCATGATTCTGACAAGACATGACACTTCTTGAACACATGATCATAGTCAACAATTCATAGTACAAATGTTGGGGATTTTCATGAAGTATTTGTATGTCATAAGCTTACACATGAATAGGATTACATATAAATATCTCATAATTTCGTAAGTCTAATCTCATGTACATTCCACCAAACCATTACAATGAATAACAATAACATGGAGGTCATTGTGAACATAAGGGTAAAGCATAAATTCATCAATTTCTTATTCTTTTAGGCATTTTAGTAAACACTTTGCATGCATAACTTGAGGCTTAGGCATGAACATTAAAATAATACATCATCGCAACATTTTTCACTTCAAATATAAGAATTCCAACCATATGCTAACATAATTTGATTATATGTATTAAAGATTTCAACTTGGTAATCATACAACAACATAAACATGGATATGATTTAATTCATAAGATGGAATTCAAAATTTATATTTTTAAAAGGGTTTCTTGAGCTTCGTGGGTGAAAGTAACCCATGAATCAACACTTTACATACATTAGATGGAAGTTTTTTGAAGATTAACGGTGGAATCTCCTAGATTAGAACCTTCAATTGAAAACCCTAAACTTGTTCTTGAGGGAATTTGAGAGAAAAAACTATATTTTGGTGAAAACCTAGCTGAAACTCATGTTATAGGCTTATATAAGGGTGGGAAATTGACCCTTTTGCCCTTAAAAATGCGGACATTTAATGACTAAAAACTGGGCATCGACGTGATACCCAACATGTCGCACCATGATCGCCCCAAGCCTCAGTTTTTATTATTGGTAATCCCTGCAGCAATGTTAAGCAGCGCGATAGGTGACGCGGCGTGCGAAGATGACGTTAGTCTACTATTTTGGGACACCAAACGTGGTCTAAACGAGTTCTAAAAAATCTAAAACTTATCTGAGAACACCTATCTACCTCTCTGATCATGAATAAACAAAAATATGAATCATTAAGGTGACAAAATGAGATTGACAACTTTTGAAGGCCAAAAATAAATTAAGTCTGGGAACTTAGCAAGAATTTTCTAAGTCTGAGACCCCTTGACAAGCCTAAAAGGATGAATGAAGCTTAGAAATTTTATGGGGTCTTACATAATGGAACTAATATCTCTTGAATTTTTTCATTAGAAATAGTGAATGAGATTTGGTATATGCTGAAGAAAAAATCATCCCTAACACTAACTATTTAAATGTAGAAGCACTTGTTATTTAAGAAGGGATGGAGTATTGTGTGATACATAAATTGTTTCCACTTATTATAGAAACAGATTCATTAACTATACACAAGATACTAGATAGAGCTTGGGATTATCCATGGAATCTAAGTAGAGGAGTAGACTTAATAAATGAAAGGCGAAAAAAGGGAATGCTGCATATCAAACACAATTACAGAGAAAAAAACCAGCTGGCAGTTTTTTAGCTAACAATGTTGTTTATTTTGAAAGTATTGGTATAGGTCATAAGCACAGATAAAGGAACAAGTAAATACAACAACTATCACAAAAAGCACAACAAATCCTACTGTCTGATAAACTTCAAATCCTTTTTATATGGATCAAGAAATGGGTTTCTTAGTAATATACTTACTAGAGAAAATATATATGGACATTAATGTTACACAAGTTTAATAGAAAGAGGAAATCACACGAAATTATATTAGTCACACCATGCATAACATCCTCAGATTCTAATTGAAGCCCATACAGCTAAACATATAACACATTAAGGGTAGTATTTTTTATATTGATAATTTGTATGTTTGTTAAGGATTACTATGGTGGTGGTATCAAATTTGTATGAGGTTTTTCACTCTAAGAAAAATTTAAAAACTAGACAAACATGAGTACGAAACAACAAGACTCTTTCACAAGCCTAAATCTAGAAATTACTAGTGGAAATAAATGGAGAAGCAACAGATATAGCCTCTAGTGTTTATCAATATTGAATAAGACTTTATTTTTAGGAAAAATTGTAACACATGTGAGAGATTATGAGGTTTCCTGAGTGATTTCTATAAAAATATTAATAAAGTTAAAGAGGTAAGAGACATCGCTAAAATAGGAATTCAAGCTAGTAATAAATAAATATGGGTCATTTAGCTTGAAAAACCCGATGTCTGTTGTTGTGGCCTCGACTCACTTTCTATATCAATGAGGATTGCTCAGGTGGAGCGATTAAATCAAGGATTCAACTCACTATGTGTCTTTTTACTTGCCTTTTTCTTTTAGCTTTCTTTTTGATTGTGTTTTTGTTTTAAATATTATAGGAGCTAATTATTTCTTATTTCCTTTTTGCTATGATCGTTGGAGCAGGACTTGGGCCTATGTGCTTTGTAAATATGTGTTACTTTGTTTTAATAAAAGGTCCAAAGCCAGCTTTTAGCCCAAAATAAATAAATATTCTCTCTCTAATATCTCTTCAATAAATAAAAAAGAATTAATCTAAATGATTGATGTTAGGTGTATTTATGCATTCTAACGTTGATATTTTAGTCTATTTAGCCTTGTTTTGAGGATGATTCATATGCTATATGTGTTGATAATGATGTAAATGTGAATCTAAGTGTCTATGTATGTGATTACAATGTTTAATGGTGTTTTCACATGTGTTTTGATTCAAATTGATCATTTAGATTCAACCGAAAAAACTAGTGTGACTAGCTTGAGCTAGGTATTTATCTAGTCTATAGTGTTGCGTTCTAACGTGTTTAATGAGTTTATAAGGTTATTATTGTATATTTCTATGTGAAACAACTTTTTTATAATGTTCAAGGGTCAATTGGATCAAAATAAGAGTCAAAACAATAAGTGAAGATCATTGTGTACTAGTCTTATCTTAGCTTATATTTTTGATGCGTTATTGAGGATATTGTGTTGTTATGATCACTAATATGTGGTGTGTGATTATGTAGGAAGATTTTTTTGATGAATATGGTGATATATTGATGATATAAAGTCTGGAAATTTATTGGAAATACACTATAAAAGGCATGGTAAAAAGATAAGACGTTCAACACTTAACCAAAATTTTGGACATAACTTCCAGCGAGCCAACACTATATGAACGCGTCATGTCCCTTCTCCCTGTGCAGAAACCAATTTGATGCACCATAAATTCTATGAAATACATGATGCATCGTGCCACTCCTCCCAACGATATTACCAACACACCGCATCACAAAGTTCAAACATGGTCAAAAAGTGGCCCTTGTCCTACACGGCTTAGGAATCTTATCTTGTACTATAAATAGATCATTATACACATTATTAATCATCAGGGAACATTTTGGAGCATTGAGGAGCTGCTGTAACTTCTAATTAGGTTTTCTATTCCTTTAATTAGCTTTCTTTTAGATTATAGCATGCATTCAATCTTTTTGATCATGATTATGGCTTGAGTGACTAGAAACCTCCTCTCCGGAATTAAAGCCAAGAAGATGATTATTATTATTTTAAATTAAGTTTGTTTAATTTGATTATCATTATTGGTTCTATATTCATTTTTATTTCAAGTATTTGATTGATTAATCACCCAGAAAATATATTAATTATCTACTTTTTCATCTCGAAAAAGGGAATAGGTAGATAGAACATGGAGATAAATAAAGTATGGTTTGTATTCTTTTATAAAATAAGGAATTTGAATTAGCATCTAGGACAGGAATGTACCTAGAAGCTTACTTGATTCACATGTAGGATGATATCTTAAAGAACTTAATTGGATTATTACATCCCCGCTCAACGAAGTGGTTATAATGTCTAAATTAGGTAAACGGTTAGAGGTCGGGAGATTATGTTCATGTAATTAACCCTACAATCAAAAATCAAGATAAGCGATTTAACAAATGAAGTTCAATAATGTAATATGATTGTTCAAAGTGCTTTAACCCTTGGCTTTAGTCCATTGATTGTTTCAACACTTTACTTTACACATTGTTACTTTACTTTTAGTTACAATTTCAAAACTCACTTTTTGGTTACACTTGCACTAAATTAATCTAAAAGGTGAACTAGAATTGAATTGTTGTTGAAACAAGTCCCTGTGGGATCGATACTCATCTTTCTTGAAAGCCACTTTATTACTTTATAGACCACGTACACTTGCATGTGCGTTGTTAATAATCACAATATTTAAGTTTACGTACGGGATCTTCAAAAAGATTTTAGATTTAATTTGTCAATATTTATTACTTCTTCTATGAATAATAATTCTAAGGACAAAATGGAAAAAAATATACCCAATTATGTCTTATTTTTCAAAATGATAACTATTTTTGAAAAAAATTCTCTAAAAGAGCAAAAAGTAAAGTAAAACGCATAAAATAATTTCTTTAATAAAATAATTATTTGAAATATTTATTTTGATAAAAATGACAATAAGTTACTCTATTGGATGGTATTATTGATGGAAAAATTAGACAAAATGTCCATTGAGATAAATTTCTTAGACAAAAAATGATCATATATTCTTTTCTTAAATTGACTTTCAACCATCTATATTTTGAGAAATAGCCACTCGGCCATCTTCTTTACCCAAAAAATGTCAACTTCTTTCGCATTTTCTCCATTATTCTTATTTGTCGTTCATTTTTTTCTTCGTTCATGACCATTATCATCATCTCCAGCTTCTTCTTCTTCTTCTTCTTCTTCTTCTTCTTCATTTTATTCTTCTTCCTATTGCTTCTATGAAATTTGACGTGCAGCAAATGAAAATTATTTAATATGAATAATGAATCAAAAGATTCAAAATATCGAATGGACCGCATATCTAAAATTTGGGAGTTCCTAGAGGAGATTTAGAGTTAGTCAAGATTGAAAGAATTTACAGCCATTTTTGTTAAAATTTCCTAGCAGCCATTTTGTACCATTCTTCTTATTAGTTTCTTCCGCTCTTCCTTTGATATCTCCATGTTAATTAGTGGAAAGAAGTTATGTAAAAGAATTAATAATATTTTGTAATATTGTAATAAGCATATTCTATTATTAGACATTATCAATACCATTAGTAAGATATCACTGCCCTTGTTTGATTAGTGTTGTTCGTAACTAGAATTTATAAATGAGATTAAATGAAACTCTTTTTAACTTGGTTTAAAGAAGATACCATATTTGGATAGATAATCATATGCATATAATTCCCAATGATTTTGAGGAAGATAGTGAAGCATCTTAAGATTGTCACAATCTGTAATGTTAAGGTGTCAGAGTTGAGAAAAAAGATAGATGTTCACAAAATAAAAAAAATTATTTCTGCTCAAATTTAATTTAGATAACAACCTAAAATCATAAATTTCCTTATCAAGCATATTACAATCATTGAGATCTAATTCTTTTCAAATTCCATTTCTATAAGGCAACTTCAAATTGACAGTTTAATGGCATTTTAGTTGCATCCTTATCAAAGATTGTGCTATAAGATTATTTAAGAAGCTGATGGAATCTGGTAGTTTCCAGATATAAGTTTTTGATAAATAATTATAAATCATATATAGATTATTATATTCTATTATACAATATCAATACATTACATAACTCTCTATATAATGTAGATATGTATTGTATAATGGTGTATATGAATGTATATACATATCTGATACATAGATATACATCATATATATATATATATATATATATATATAATTATACACTATTTATATAGTATCAATAAACATGTAACTATATATACAATATAGATACATTATAATATACAATACATATACAATATTCGAGAAGTTACAGTCAAACCTATGTATAGTGGCATCATTTGTGAAACCTCTCTATAATGACAATATTTGTGGTTTATATAAAGAGGTGATGTTATGTATACATATTGGCATTCAATGTTCAAATATCATTAGTTGTTATAAATAAAAGCATGTAAACTTAAAACGAGCATTAATATTAAAAAAGGTAAACGTTAATAGTTTTTTCCCGTGAAGTTATGAAATAATTGATGTGCACCATTTAAATAGTTTATTTCATTAAATTAGATATTTGTAAATAATATATTTCACACAAAATATTATTATATTATATTTGAGTATGTTGTTATTAAGAGGTTATTTTACAAAGGGTATACCACCATACCACCATAATAAACTTAATTGCTATTATAGGTTAAATGTCATTATAGAAAAGTAAAATCTAACATAAAAAATCTATTTAAGAGAAATCAAGTTGCTATAGTGAAATGTAGTTATAACAAGGTAATCTTATGATGTAAGCACGATTAGCACTGATATAATCCAAATCACTATTGATGCAATCCTAGCTTCATCAAGGTCTTATAAACAAAGTCGAGCTGAAGAATTGGAAGATTTTTTGATTAATTGTCACTTTGAAATCTCGCTAATTGCTTGGAATGAAAAAATGGAGCTCGAAAATGTGCATGATTGGAAAAAGGTTTCCAAAATTAATATCATATTTGGATGATAACTTTAAG
This sequence comes from Capsicum chinense, assembly GCA_026120095.1. NCBI lineage: Eukaryota > Viridiplantae > Streptophyta > Magnoliopsida > Solanales > Solanaceae > Capsicum > Capsicum chinense. The sequence goes on along the minus strand of JAPEIP010000008.1, from coordinate 165,992,914 downwards.
CATGGGAGATGAATCGCTAAATAGCTCGAAGGATTGCTTATGTATTTGGGGAGGGTTTGAGTATCACCCAACTTGGCCTTCTTTGTTTAAGGTCATTTTTGGGCCATTTTGTAATAGCTAGTCCAAGGCTATAGATAGCTAGGATTTTGATTTTCATTTTTAGTTTATGTTGATTAAAAATACACGTGAGAATTTTGAAAGCTTTGTGAAAGATTTTAATGAAATTTGTATTAAAACAGTGGTGGGGAGTGAATCAATTTCGTAGGAATTAGGTGCTTCTTATAGGATTAATCATTTAGGGATTTAGGGTTTAAAATGCCCTTTAATTTCATTATTTTTCTATTTTTATGTCAATCCATTTGTCGTTTTTCTTTGTTATTTGATTTTATATTTTATCATTTATTTTCATACTTTGATTTGACTCTTTGGTATTAGAGCAACATTTAGGCTTGTTACGCGAATTCAATCTTGGGTTTGTTACAAAAAATGGGTTTTAAAATATTTTTTGAAAATTTCAAAATTTTTGAATTTTAATTTTTGTGTTTTCATAAGTTTTTCATAATAGAATTTTGTTCACTGATCATGTTCAATTCACTCCCATAATTGAGGGGTGAGGCAGTCGTTGTCAAGTAACTCAATGTAAATCAGGGTCGAATCTCGAGGAGTAAATGCTATAGACTTTAGACCTATGGGCATTCCAATTACTATAAGGTCATTCAGAATGCTTAAGAAAAAAGACATATATAATTAAATAGGGGGAATTTGTTTGGGAACCTTTTTAACGCTACCTTTAGCAAGTAATTAGTAAGTGATATCTTTGATTTGAATTCAAGGTTTGGAGAATTCTTGCGATCATGTATTCTTAGAGATGAAGCGTGTGGGATTGTGTTGGATTAGTATGGAATTTAGTTGTTAATTAATGGATAGGCTAAGTCGAAGGTCATTGAGGTCAGTCTTTCAATAAAACCACAACGATTTCACTCATTGGCTCTTTCGAGCACCTAACAAGTGTAGAGTTTGTATAACCACCCAAAAACCACAACTAAGCATCCCTATTTTTAGGATGATTCTCTTTAAATGAATAACAATCCCTAAACACTTATTTCTAAATTTGCAAAGGGTAGTAACCCATAGGCTTAGTTGTTCACCATTGCCTTATCCCCCGATAACCCCTTTCGAGGATGTTATGGGTTACCCAATATTCATCTAAGTCCCTATTTTGAGGATGGCAAAGGGTTCCTAGATCTTAGATCTTTCACCCATCAAATCCATTTGGAAATTTGGAGTTTTCACCCATTAAATTCCAACTCATAAGCTCAAGCAGTGGTGAAACCCATGCTCAACATCTCAAATTGATGCAAAAACAACAATACCTACACCATAAGCACACACTAGTTCAACATAATCCCAATACTAAATTATCTGGCTACTCATGAAGAAAGTAAAGATAACTATACCATCTGGGTCATTCAAAGCATCCATTCTTTCATAAGAAATTAGGAAATTGATCCTCCCAAAATTAATTACACACTTGTCCTAGATTAAATCTTGAATTCCAAGATATATTATGATCTAAGTTCCCTAAAGAGGAAGGACTTTTTAAATATGGATTGGGATGCGTCTAAGTGCTTTTACAAATCTGTACCTGGGACTGTTCCTGCTTAACTGCGATCATAGACATTTGTCCATGACCGTGACCTTGCGACTGTGATTTTGTGCTACGATTACATTGCTCTGACTGTCTTGACTATCTGCGACCGTGGATAGAAGACCGTGGTCAGGGTAACTGAGGTTGATATAGTCCAGGACTTCAGAGGCACTCTTCTTTGCTCCCTTTTTATCATTTTCAGCTCCTATCCACATTTTTTTGGTTTTCTCAACTTTGTGCCTACAAAGAGTTGATATTAGTGTGTCTACCCATAGATGTTGTCTCATTTATTCATTCAAAACAAGGTAATGAGCACGAAAAATGAGTGTGAATGAGTGGTAAACTCACCACTCATCAACACCCCCAACTTAAGACTTTGTTTGTCCTTAATCAACGCTACTACTTATTACGAGACAATTTCATATGTACACCCTCTTACTATCACGAATACTCAAGCTTAATTGCCACCACTAATAGCATTTCACACATGGACAAATAATTTTCTAACCGTACCCCTCCTTATAAAGTGGAATGGCGAAGGATGCAATAGACTTTGGTGGGAAACCATGTAACAACTACTAACACTCTAAAAATGACTTACATGCTATACCCTCATTGAGCGGGAGATGATAAAATCACCCACCTCAACTAGCTTGCACGCGTCCTCAGGAGAAAGAAAAGTTTCACGCACCTAGTTACTAATCACGCCACATTAATTTTAAGTGCAACCACTCACTCTCTCAAGAAATTCTCCATGTTAACAAGTACCATGCCATAGGGTTGCCCCTATTTTCAATCACCACTACAATGACTACACTTGGTTTGGAATCAAAAAGGGCTTGTTGAGCTTGTAATTGAGGTTTAGGTTAGGGTATGATATTAAATTAGGAACACAAGACTACACCCTCCTCGAACTTCTACATCTTACTCTTATCGTGCCTTACTTATTGCCCATATCTTTTCACTTTACTACTTTACCTATCTTTACTTTTTATAGGCTTTCCCACTTTCCTATTTTTATCTTCTTATACAATCCCTCTCTTCACCTTTTTTGCTTTTTTTTTTATAGATAAGCCTTCCTTTTCTTTACGGGATCATTTCTTTATTCAAATCCAAAAAGCTTCACTTTCTCAAGATTGTAGGGACCCAGCTATACTTCTTTATCTTTCAACAACCCCCAACTTAGGATTTTAGCCTCAATTTATATTCTCAAGTTCAAGGAGGATAGAATTCAAGAGTGGATGAATAGATGGGTCACGCCTTGTAATGTATTTTCCAAAGAAAGGTCCAAAGGCTCGATGAGGGTGACTAGAGGTAACTATTATATATTTGTAGGCTCTTTAGGATAAAGTGGACTTCCAAAATCACAAGATACCCTATGATCATTTTACCAACCAAGCACAGTCAAACATTATCTTTAAAAGACTAAGAGGGCAAGTTCTAGATAGTACAAGTACACATGAGATGGAGATAATTAACCTCACACATATGGCATGCGAATGTCGTCAAGGGGATTCAATTGTTCTACCCACTCGAGATAAGATAAAGTATTCATTGTTTTTCCAAAATCAACTTTTGGAATCATAGGCAGAGGGAAAAATTTTGTCACAAAGTTTCTCATGCCTATGCCTTTGAATATTTTGAAATTTTCAGACAGAGGGGCTTGTTTGATTTTTCATCTGCACCAAATTTGATTTGCTAATCATGGTAAATATACAAGTTATCATCTCACATTGAAGTTCATAGTATGGGTAAACCACCACATGGTTACTTCGACTTCACCAATGCATCTTAATGCAACTCCAAATTAGCAATGCTATGGGTACTTAGACTTCCTTGCATTCTATGTCCATGGTACCACGAGTATTTAGACTTCCCCTGCACCTATGGTTGGAAACCAATCACAAAGGCATAACTCGTCTAATGAAATTTAGGCTAAAATAGCCAACTCAAAAAAAAATAGTTAATCCATACAAATGTGAACACCATCAGAGTGCCTGAATATTACAACCCAAATAAGGATCACGATAAGAATTATCCAAAAGAACAGAAAAGTGTGAAGAAATATAAATAATGTAAGCCTAAATGAAATTAATAAGGAAAAACCACCAACCAAAAAGTTACAGTGTTCCTACTGCATGAATAATAATAGCTAATAAAAAGATATGGGTGCTCCCTGAAACTCCATCAAAGGCCGCTATTCTTTTCAGACTTTGGACCATCACCAATTATCTTGAGATTAGACCAATGCCGCAAGCAAGAAATTTAGCGAAAGTGCAAGGAAATTAGGGACATACTTAATGAATCAACTAACTTCTATTCATAGCTAACTGACTGTAATCTCGGATAGGCGGATAGTTGCGATCACGCCTGGGACCCTGGTCGTGATAACCGAGGGCATGTCTGCTCCCCTACTTTCCCCCTATTCAGTATTTCTACTCACTTGAAGCTTATTACTTTTTTGATTGGCTTTCACCTTAAATTATGCATGCTTCTTTCTTTCTAAGCTTATGCAGAGCTCTACATAGTGTCACATATGCATGAGTTATTCATATACAAAAACTAATCATCAAAACTATAAAAATATAATAAAAAAGATATTAGCCATCCTCATGGAATTTATGGATTTCCTCCCACACAACGCCTTAGTTATTATCGTGGAACGACGTTGGTATTTCTCAATTTATCAAGGAGGGTCCATAGGACCCCACTTATCAAACTCTCCCTCTTCAATTAACTATCCAACAATGCTTTTCACCTGTTTCTTCTCTTTATTGAGTAGACTTTGGGACAAACTTTCTTTTGGTAGAGCATTGCATAATTTTCTACCTAAGTCCCCCGTCATGTGCTCTTCCTTTATATTTTTACCCTATGCACACATCGCCAACATTTGATTATCATTTTGGAGGTTAGAGATTGTGCCAATAGTGGATTTACCCTTTTATCATATATACGTGCGATGACTAGACCCATTTAATTTTTTAATTCTTTAATAGAGACCAAATGGGATAACACCATTCTAGAGAGTGAAATGAAGTCCTCTTTTAATTCACAAACCATTTTGTTCGTTCCCTCAACTTTGTTCAAAATTTTCACAAGAAGATCCTCCGTTTTACCTCTGTCGGCATCAATGGAGCTTGACTTTTTATTAGAATCCTGATTATGATGAGGTGCAAAATAGCAATCTTTATTCTTCCATTCTCTCCAAACTTAAATAGCCAATTTTATTTATGAAACCTTGATTCCCACCTTCCCTATGATAGGTCGGGTAGAACCCTCCAAGAGGTTTGCTAAATAACGAATTTGTTCATCATCCTTGACATGGGTTTTTGGTGGAGCACCCATGACATACTTGGTTAGGAACTCAAGTTGAGTCAATATCTTTGCCAATATTTCCTCTTGCTTGCCGCCCCTCTTTTGTTTTTCCTTGCTAACCATGGGCTTGAGTGAAGAGGTAGTGGAAATGTTGTAATCTCGGGTATGCCATTCCCTATTTTGACTAGTTACCTCTCTCAATATTTTCGTAGATACATTGAAATGCAAGTTTAATAAATACCCTTTCGCGACATTGTTTATCACCATTTGGTTCAAAGGCTCAAGTTCCCGATAGAATATTTGACGAAAGGTCTTCCCCAAAATCTCGTGGTTTGGACATTGGGCTAACTTCTGATGAAATCTCTCCCACAATTCGTGAACTGGTTCCCCGCTCCATTGTCTAAAATTCATAATTTCATCTCTTGGTTGACAGACCTTGGAGGAATTGGATTACTGGTCTAAGAAAATCCTTGTGAGTTCACTCCATGAAGTGATTTAGTTTATAGGGAGTGAGTGGAACCACAACAATGCTTCACCCGTTAGTGAGAATGGGAATAGACAAAGCCTAAAGGCCTCTTGAGTGGTACAAGATATATTAAATGGTTTGCACACCCCTAAAAAGTTCCTTAAGTGAACATATGGGTCTTTATGTGCTTGACCTCCGTATAACCCTTTTATTTGTAACACATGAAGCATGGTACTAGTCACATGGAACATCCCGCCCCCCATGATGAGATGGGATATGGTTTTTACTTACATGACCCCTATCATTTAAGTTTCTCTCTCCCCAAGTATCGTCGGATGGTTCCACATGATTAGGGCCTTCACTCATGGTTATGTTTATGCTAGAATTACCACAAAAGATTCAAAAACAACAAGGAAAATAAAGTGTGATACTTTGGATTCTCTAAAGTAAGAATAACACCACACAAGCAAATTCTACACTTCACTCCCCCGCAACGGAGCCATTTTGATAACACTCAACTCTCTCTCATAATTGAGGGCTGAGGTAATCGTTGTCAAGTAACCGAATGTAAATTGGGTTTGAATTTTGAAGAGTGAATTCTATAAACTTCAGACCTATGGGTATTCCAATTACTATAAGGTCATCAAGAATGCTAAAGAAAAAGAAATTTATAATTAAATGGAGGGATTTGTTTGGGAACCTTTTTTACCGCTACCTTTATAGAGTAACTAGTAAGTGATATCTTTGATTTGAATTTAAGGTTTGGAAGAATCTTGGGATCATGTATCCTTATAGGAGAAGCATGTGGACATCTATCCACGAATGTAATTTTGTGTCGCGTTCGTATTGCTCTAACCATCTTGACCGACCATGATCATGAATAGAGGACCGCGGTCATAGTAACCAAGGCTAATGTAGTCCAGGTTTTTAGCTGCACTCTTCCTTGCTCTATTTTTATCATTTTTAGCTCCAATCCATATATTTTGGTCTTCTCAACTTTATGCCTGCAAAGAGTTGATATTAGTGCGTTTACACATAGATGTTGTCTCATTTATTCGTTCAAAACAAGGTAATATGCATGAAAAATTAGTGCGAATGAGTGGTAAACTCACTACTCATCATTCACCCCAAAATAATACCAAACAATCTCCACAAAATGTTTTTCAACCACCCCAAACCTAATTTAATAAAGACAAATCCAATATAAGGTCCTTGTTGCCTACTAACCATGATACTATTATTTTACTTAGTATCATCCCTTCTCTTTTACAGGTTAAGAAGGATCCAAATAAAGTTCCTTTTTAGTATTCACTTGAAGGCCTAAAAAAGTCTTACCAAAGGATTCCAAACATAAAAACTTTAATGGAGAGTCGACACAACGGAGAAGGATTAACAAACTCCCCAGGGTTGATAAATTTTAGGTGAAGGAAGGTGAATCATCTTTCGCTATGAGTTTAATAAAAAAGTCACCTACCGAGGAAGATCCTAAGAAGAAGTGGGTAGAAAAAGTTCATGGGAGGGAAAACTTTTGTGAACCATGTGTGATGGTAAAAAAAGCAAACTCAAGGACCCATCTTTAAGGTATGTACCAGTTCCCTCCTATTCCAAGTGATCTTTGGAGACATGATGATATTTTCATTATGGTAGGTAAAATCTTAAAGTTTTATGACCTCATACACTACCATAAGTGTATTGATGTCTCTTAAATATCTTTATGGTTTGTTGTCTCTATGCATAAACTATGACAGCTCCATGATCCAGATGCCAAAACTATTTATTGTGTTGGAAAGAGTCCATGGTGCATACTTTATGCCAAATCCCTAATTCCTACACCTTATCACACTATTTTTGGTTAGACAAGATAGAGATTTAGGATGGTGAATAGGGAGAACCCAACATTTGGGAGGACTATATGTAGAAGAAAAATGTGTTTCATAGTCCCTTTATTCTCTCTAGTGGCATTGCCTCATTTGTTGACACTATTCAATTTTGTAGCATATTTGAGAAAGGAAAGTGAATGACATTTAAAATTCATTATATTAACTTCTAGTGTTCTAAATTGTAATTACCTCATTGCTAGCATTCAAGCATCAAAAAGTGGATTTGCAACAAAGAACACTTGGGATGAGTTTAATGCTCTTTAATTATTTCTTTACTACTTGTTTGCATTTGATGACCACTTATTCATAAGTGGTTTCATTCTTATGAATCCTAAGGAAAATATATGTGTAATTGCCTATTTTAGTGTCACCTATATGACACCATCCTCATTTGTTAACCCTTGTACTAATTCTCACTCTATGAGGATTCCTTAGTTGTTTGTCCTTTTATATTTTTGCTAGATCCAGATTCATGGTCGAACCAATTTAAAGAAAGGAAGGATGATGTAACAACAGTTAGCACTGATGCAATACAAATCATTTTTCCTACAATCCAAATTTTATCAAGGTCTTACAAACAAAGACAAGATGAGGAGTTGAAAAATTTATCGATTAATTGCCTTTTTGGAAGCTTGATAGTTGCTTGGAATGAAGACAAGGAGCTTGAGAACGTGCATGATTAGAAAATATCTCCTAAAAAATAATACCATATTTGGTTGATAGCTTGAAGAATGGGAGATGCATCGCCAAAGCACCCGAAGGATCACTCAAGTGTTTGGGGAGGGTCTGAGTATTGCCTAACTAGGTCCTTTTCATTTAGGATCACTTATTGGGATCATTTTGTAATAAATATATCAAGGCTATAAGTAGCCAGGATTTAATTTTTCTTCATTAGTTTATGTTGAATATTAAAAATACATTTGATAATTCTGAAAGCTTAATGAATGCTTTTGGTGAACTTTGTTTTGAAACAGTGGTTACGAGTGGATTAATTTCCCTCGAGGTCGTCATAGGAGTTAGGTGCTTCTTGTAGGATTAATCATTTGGGGTTTAGGGGTTAGGGTTAACTATACTCTTTAGTTTCATTAATTTTCTCTTGTTGTATCTATCTTCTTATTGCTTTCCTTTGTTATTTTGATATTTGTATTTTATCTTTCATTTCCATAATTTTATTCGCATCACATTATAGAGAGGTCTTATTGTGTATGAATTTCCTTTGGCAATTTATAAAATTATTAGTTACCAAAAAATGGTCACTGAGCCATGATTTTTATACCATACAGTGGCTAAAATGCGAGTACTTTGGACTTTTTGGCTATTCTTTTTGTAAATAAAAATGACTAAATTTTTTGTAAATTAATTACTTTTTATCTACAAATATATATTTGAACGTATCCCATTTGTGACTCGTTATTAATAGTGATTAGTGATGCATCGATGGCCTGTTCCCCTATTCAGTATTAGTTTAATAAATATAGATTTGGTAACATCTTTCATAAGAAGAACCACATTCTGGCCAGACTAGCTGGCATCTAGAGATCTCATTATTACCACCACAACCTTTTCTTCCAAAACATTGAAGTGAACCTTACCAAGGAATATAGTGAGATTCTTAAACAAGATCGGTAATTCGGGAGGCTAAATTCCAGGATAAACTGGATCTCAAAAGGGGGTTCTAACACTAAATTCTTCCACACATCCACCCTCAATAGGAGAACAAGGAACAATATCCATGCCCTAAAAGATTATAGGGGATTCACTTCTTATCATTCTTACTCCCCCTTAAGGTGACAATGTAACCCGTCAGCTCATGGCTCTATAAGGATTGAGACCATACTTCCTTTGACAAATCTCCTACCCCTACTGAGATCAGGAGAGATCTTATTTTTTAAGCCCACTAAGGCTCATGTACCTGATGGTCTTCAACCCCTAATGCAAGAAATACTGGGACATTTTAGGACCTGCAACTATTAAATTTTCTGTGGATACTTTCTCTTCCTCCAAAATTGAATAAAAAGTCAACACAACTTACCTTTGCCTCATCCCAAAGTGTGTTAATATAACCAGCCTGAGGAATTTCAGACCTATAAGGCTTTGCAAAACCCAATACAAAATTATAACAAAAATTATAGCTGCCAGACTCAAATCCTTCCAAGCTAAACTTATTAGCCCAACCTAATTCTGCTTCCTACCCAATAGGAGAACTTCTGATAATGGAATCATTATTCAAGAAGTTTTCTCTCACTTTAAGAAAATAAAGGGTAAAAGGGCCAACATAATCCTAAAGGTTGACTTGGAGAAAGCTTTTGATAGGATAGAATGATCCTTCATCAGATAAACCCTTCACTTCTTTAACATCCCCATCGAACATTAATAACTCTCATCTTGTCCTACATCTTTACCTCTAATATCTCTATCTTTATTAATTGGGGAAAGAACTCTACTTTTAATTCTACCAAAGGAATAAGACATTGGTATCCTATTTTACCATATCTCATTATTATGTGCATGGAGATCCTCTCAAGGAGAATTGAACATGAAGTGTACATACGCAGTTAGAACCCTATCCAAATTAGCAGAAAAGGTCCTAAAATCTCTTACCTCTTCATTGTTAATGAGATGACCCTTCTTTCCAAGGCTAATAATAAGAACTGCTAGACCATTCAAATATTTTGAATAGTTTCAGTTATAACTCTTGTAAGAAAGTTAATACTCTTAAGGACAAATTTATTTTCTCCCAAAATTGTGTCTAGGAGGATAGGATGAGACTTGCCAACATCATTTCCTTTCAGGCAAAAGATTGCTTTGGTAAGTACCTAGGCTTTCCTAATTTCCATCATAAAACCCTGCACTAAGGATTTCCAATTCATGTGGACAACCTTTACTCCAAATTAGATGATTTGAAAACCAACTTCCTCAATATGGCTGGAAGATTAGTCCTTGCAAAATCTCCCCTAAGAAGCATCCCAACCCAAATCATGCAATATATTTCCCTCCCCTCAAGAATCCATACTGTATTGATAGAGCCCAAAGGAATTTTCTCTAGGGATAAATAGTTAGAGAAAAAGGATACACCTGCTAAATTCGATCATTATTCCCTCCCCCAAAAATAAAGGAGGCTTGGTGATCCAATAATCATCCATAAAGAACACCACTATGTTAATTGGTCCAGAATTAAGATTCCATAAGAACCGTAACACCCTTTGGAATCTTGTTCTCAAGAACAAGTACTCCCTACTAGGGAAAACTAACCCTATTAATAATCCCTCTAGAACCTGGAACAACATCAATATGGAATGGGGGATATGCAAGTAAACTTTTGGACTGGTAGATGGATCCCCAGAAAAATCCTATCCTAAATACCATCCAAGGCCCCTTTCCCCAACACTATGAAAAAACCAAACTCTTTAAAGTCTAGAGTAATAGGATGTGGGACTTTACTAACCTTCCTCTAGAAGTAATTCATAAGTTGATTCAAAACATCAAAGCATCCTTCTGCCCCAACCCTAAAGCTAGTTTAGATAATCTCTTCTGGAGCATGATGTGCCATGGTTTCATGTAACTTTTGATACTTAAAATGATGAAAATATGCACTCACTTGGGTTATTTTGTAAGATATGATGTGTGCATTGTATGTGTTATAGGTGAATTGGGTTAGAAGTGACATGGATCAAAAAGGAGTGAAAAGGCTCTTGAAAAATCAAAGTGTTGACTTGACTATGAGTTATTTAGTCACCTAACAACTTATGGTACAAGTGATATTAATAGCGATGAATGTTGATTCCAGGATCAAAGATATAAACTGACTACGACTTGTTATGAGTGACATCGAGTCACAGGGTAAGTTGTTCTGAGCATAAAAGACAAAGTCCTGAGAGTTGCCAAGTTAAGGTTCTAGTGGAAACAGGTGAAGACCACCAGTCATTATGACTAACAATGACTCATGGTGAGGAGTCATAATGAAAATAGACACAAAAGTACGAAAAGTGAAAAGTTATTGGAGTGAAAATGACTTCAAGCTAATAACTCGTTATAAGAGAAAACTAGTTATGATCCCTAAAGACAGAAGAGAGCAACGACAATAGTTAACGATTCTTTGTCAGACCAGACGACTCGTTATCAGAGGTGTGACCACTACCGACTTAGTTTTCATATTTTTTTTTGGCTAGGTTTCCCTTGTTATTTGAGACTCTATAAAAACCTTTGATAGCCTTATGTAATAGTTTACAAACTTTCACATATTTTTACACACTTTTTACTTTTGTTCTATGTTTTTGGTTTATTATTCGTCAATTATTATGAGACTATTCCATGCATTCATTTATGAATTTTATGGTGTTTCTTACATATAAGAGGGGCTATTTCCCTTAGCTAGGTTTTTGAGAACCGTAGCGAATTAAAAAAGTAGAGGAAGTATGAGATTTATTTAGATCATTATTTGTACATGTATTGTGATCTTCTTTGTGTTGTTTGCCTCCTTAGATACTACAGAAGATGAGAACTTGAATGTATTGGAGGTCATCCTCACAAGAGAGTTTAAGATTAGGAAAAGAATATTATAATAGGGATTCGAGGCCAACAACCCTCACCTAATAACTGAAGACCCACAAAGTTATTGTTAAACAGGGATCGAGGGCAAGGGTTAGTAAGGAAACACCCTGAGACACATAAGGTAAAGGGTTATATTCACCAATGAGTCCATAAGACTATTTGTGATACCTATATTTTTAAATTCTGCAACACTGAGATATGAGGATTAAGCAAAATAAATCACCGGTGTTAGAAGCCATGGGAACACAACCTAGTGTTCATTTCAGATTGTTTACAACCAAAGACATTCAAAGCTTGTTACTTTTTACTGTTTGCAGCAAACCCCCAATTTACTTTTATGTACTGCCCGACTATTTCAGCAAGTTTGAGAGATATTTTTGGCCTATTACCTATAGGTTTTACCCCAGCTAAGTTGGGTTACTATATTTGACTTTGACAGTATTATACTTTATGGAGGTATAGTTTTAGGTGACATCAATTTTGTCATCATTGCTGAGGAATACAATTATGTAATTATTAATTGAAGTTATTTAAGTTTTTGAGTTTATTTTTTGTTCTTCTTGAGGCATACATAGGTGTATGCCTAGCACTAGGAGTCAAAGAAATCCTTTACTCTCACTTTATCCTGAGTTAGAGAGAATCCTACAACTAAATCGTAGGATGTCAAAACACAGATGATAAGGTGAGCTTGAAGGGGTTTGTCCTAACCTAAATGATTTACCTCCACCTCCACCTCCCCCGAACCCCCATATTGGGTGTAATTTAGGAGACTACCCATCACTATTAAGAAATTATTGGCTGTATCAAATGCAAAAAAGGACTATGAAGCTACCCATTATATAACCTAAGAGGTAGAGCTAGCTAAATAGAGACTGACTAGTGATCATTGAGCAGAACTCAGTAGTGGTAGAAGGGGTAGAGCTTAAGTACTCCCAGCCTATCAGTAGTGATCAGTATTTGATGATTTAGAGAAGGACATAGGATATATTGATCCCACAGAGACATGAGTTACTATTTATCCTCCATTGCCATCGAATATGAAGTTTGATATAACTAGTGCTATGATCCAGCTGTTGAATCTAAAAGGTGTGTTTGTGGTCTTGCCAACTGATGACACAAATATGCAACTTATTAATTTAATTAGGATTTGCTCATCATACAATTTACCTGGGGTAGATTCGGAAGCTATCAGACTAAGGTTGTTCCTATTTTCTCTAACTGGTGAAGCTACATTATGGTTAATGGAACTTTCTCATGGGTCTGTTAAAACTTGGAATGAGTTGCAGGGGCAGTTTTTAGGTCGTTTTTTTCCCCCATCTAGAATTCTACAACTAAAAGATGAGATCTATAACTTTAGGTAGTTTCATTCTAAGTCGATGTATGAGGCATGGTTTTTGTTTAAGAAAAACTTGATGACAGTGCCTAACCATAGGATTTCGGGGTACAGTTTACTTGAAATATTCTATATATCCTTTAATACCAGTTCCAGAGCTATAGTTGATACTATTATCGGTGGAGTATTCATGCACCTCCAATGGGAGGCACATCAGAGATGTTAGATCAAATCTTTCTTACAAGCTAGGGGTGGCATACTCGGGAGGATGAGACAGACACTGGAACTTATGCTAGTGGTGCCTCTAGCTAGAATAGAGTTGTTAATGACACAGTGGAATAAGAGGTTGCTCAACTAAAAATGGAGGTTGGGTTATTAACAAAGTAGTTCAAAATGATGAATTCTGAAAAGGTGAATGTTGTGGGTTTAAAGGGTGAGGCCTTGCTGCGCCCAAGCACAGACGCAAGTGTACATGGTCTCACCAAGTAATAAAGTGGCCTTAACATAAAGCCGAATATCAGTCCCTCAGAGACTTGTGTTAAAAAACTATGAAATTCTAGTTCAACTAATAAGATTAAAGTGATGCGATGTAACCTAATGTGTTTTGAAAGTTATAAACTACAAGTAAACTAAAATAATACGGGAAAGTAAAGACTTTGAAAAATCAATGGATGAAAACCCGGGGTTAAAGAACTATGAACAATCATACTATGCTATTGAACTTCATCCGTTAAATTAATTATCTTTATTGTGGATTTACGGGGTTGATTTTATGATCATGGTCTCCCAAACTCTAATCACCTATCCAACTTAGACACATAACTACATTATTGAGTGAGGATGTGAGAACTAAGCTATACATATTTATGTTTCATCCCATAGTGAAACAAGTAAGGCTTCTAGGTATATCCCTATCCTATGTACTAATTCAAATCCCCCCTTTTTTTTATAAAGGAATAAGAACCCTACTCTATTTACCCCCACGTTCTATCTTCTTATTCCCCCTCCCGAGATTAAAAGATTGAAAATACATATATTCTAAGGGTTGTGAATCCTTAAATAATATGATAACAAGGGTGTAAAAAAACCAAATATGATAAATAAACAAAACCAAATCAATTCGTAGCAATCATAGTCATGTCTTGGCTTTAACCCTAGAAAGAGGGTGTTTAGGCACTAATAGACATAACCATAATAAAAGTAATTGAATACTTGATTAAATCCATTCTAAATCTAAGGTAAAGAGAAATAAAATGTAAAATAAGTGTTGATCAGCCCCTATCCAAGTCCAAAAACATTTAAAAGTCTTTACAATATGTTTAAAGTCATGTATTTATAGTACAGGAAAATTGGCCGTGTGGGGATAGAAAAGGCGCTGCAAGCTTTGAACCATGGGAATGGAGGGGTTGCTGTGGGATCTAGTCCACTGCTCTAGAGGGGGCTCCGCCTTATCTAGTCCACTGGGATAAAGGGGGCTCTGCCCCTATATCGCCTTCCCTCACTTGAAAGTGCCATTTGACGTTTGCATTGGCCTTGTACCTTTTTATATCATACCAAGACTTTTGGCATTATTTCCACTTGAATTTCAGCTTGTTTCTCATAAATATATGTAACAACCAAAATCTGGTACCCATAATGCTACACGGAGCTCATGACTCCGAAGAACCACAAGCTAATCCATGACTGATATTTGTACTTGTAGACTGCATAATATACTATATAATACAAAAACATAAACTAAAAAGCCATAAGGTTCAACACAGATATATAATATCTAATAAAAATATAACATATGGGTGAGGTATGAAATACCCAAAACAACTGAAAAAAACTATCTGAAACATACTGTAGTCTGAAAAGCCTCTAAATCATGACTGAACTGTCTGAATAAGGAGTTGATGGGACATGTCCCCAACTAACTCCAAATAATGAATAAATTAATGAGGTAGTAAAGTAATGATCATGTCCTCAAAAGATGAGAACTTACTGCTAACTCTGACTGTTGAGACTGGAATCTACTGATGCTCTGGAGTTCGTGTCTCTGAACCTATGGTATAAGACACCATAGCACAAATTCGTAAGTACTGGTATAAATGTGAGGTGGGATAAATGTATGGGGTTCATATGCATGAACAATATTGACTAACTAACTAATATGAACGTGAGAATGCATGCATGAATACATAGTAACTATAACTGAGATCGTGATAGCTTAAATTTGATGATAACTAACATGAATGTTAACTGAGTGCTGATGACAGATATAACTGATAACATGAGTGACTGTATCTGACAGTCTTGAATCTGATTGAACTAGTTGAGTTTTGTACTGTTCTGAGTTGATTGTATCTGACAGTCCTAAATTCTATAGAACTATCTGAGTTATATTACTGAGAATAAATGTTTATATTTGATAGTCCTGATTTCTGTAGCTAAAACTGTGGGAAGTAGTTATCTAATCAACATGTCCCAAATAACGTATTATAGCTAAGTTGGGGTCCAATCTATAACCCCAATTGGAAGAGTGTCAGTACTACGACACCAGTAAGGACAAACTGTGAGTGACCCTCATCTGACAGTGTCCCTAAAAGAGAACGGTGGGCTTCTCATCTGATAGTTCTTATTGTAACAACCCGAAATTGCCTCTGAGGACATCACATGATGCTTAAGGCTACAAGTAGCCCCAAAATAACCCTTTGAGCCCGTTCCTTCTAATAATACTCATTTCAAGATGAAATAATTCAAACACTAGCATAGTCATATCATATGAAGGGAGATATGGAGAAAGTACTCGGTCCAAACGACCACAATACTGGAATTCTCAACACAATCATAATCTGGTAACTAGTATGATAAAGCCTCTACTAATCCATGAACTAGAGAGTCAGTGGGACAGGTCCCCAACTGACTCAAAATGAACTGAAAGTAATAACATAGTCTCTTAAATACGAAAATATCTAAAGATAGGTCCTCGAACCATGAGGACTCACCACTATAGGAATGTAGACAGAGGTACTCAAAAGTCACTGACGAGGCTGGGATTGAGCACCTGAAGCTACATTATAAGACAATGTAGCACATATATATATATATATATATATATATATATATATATG
>JAPEIP010000008.1:165958355-165976505 GCA_026120095.1 Capsicum chinense | reverse complement strand
ATATATATATATATATATATATATATATGGATCAGCACTTGGGAATGTACTAGAGTATGTGGGGGTGCATGCATTTATATAAAACAACATCAATACGCTTTAATCAAATCATGCATACAATAATTAATGACTTACATGGCTTGAATAAGTATAAAATGCAAAGCTCATGAATCATGTAAAACAGAGCATTTAGCACAAATATCGTGAGTCATCATAGTTTAACTTTAACATCGGTAATCTTCTCTTATCTCATTACCCATAGGCTAAAGGAAACTTTAAACAACACTTTCAATTCAGTCATATGTCTCATGGAGAGTAAAAATTATTTCATGCTCAAGAACTCATAACTCTTTTGAACTCAAGTACTTGAAATTCAGAAGCTTATAACTTTGAAACATACTTGAAGGCATTTTATTCACTTTAGGGAAAATACTCATTTCAAGGAAAACAACTTTAGTCTTAAGGAAATAATTTATCTCAAAGATTTAGTTTTAAGGAAGGTTCTCTTAACCGACATAAACCATGCGAGCTACATGGAGTCCAACGTTTTGTCCTCCTAAGGAAGAGACCCCACGTTGGGGAGAAGTGTTATACTCTTGCCAGGGAGTATAACCTCAATTCAGTGATCACTTATCTCAATTTCGGGCCTAATATCTTGCTCTTAGGTCTAATAATCCTCTTGGGCTTGGGCCCAACCTACGGTGGCGCATAGTTCTAGGATAAGAAACCATAGTAACTTTCCCAACTCGGTGCTAAACAATACTCCCTTTTAGATTATATCGCTCATCCCATGAAAATACACTTTAGAATAATCTCATGGTTCAATAAGAACCCAATAATCAAATCTGTAATCTCATGTAGTGAAGTGGATTTAAAAACTCTATGACCATTAGGTCAAACATTTCTTAATTATCTGAGATTACTCTAATCATGGGTGCTTATGGCATAATAGTTCATAAAATCTCAAGTCTCAAGTTGGGCTTAGCAACCCATAATTCAATCTCAAGTTAAAACTCATTAAACCATAATAGATAACATATAGATTCATAACTCATGTAGAAATCTGGAAATTTCAACAATTTATCTCAAAATCTGAACATACTCATATGCTTCAATATCTCAATCATTTCAACTATTAAGTTCTTAAGGATTAAAATCATGGGGTATAGATCCAACTATAATTTCTCGAGAAAACATGTGAAATCATGCCATTAGACTCTCAATTCATGGGAAACATCAAAATATTGCAATCAATAATAATGGTGAAAAATCCTAATTCAAATTCATGTAAAATCTCATAGATTGCAGAAACTTTAGTTTAAATAAGTCTTTGGGCACACGGGTGAAAGGATTACCCTTCTTCAAAACCCTACATACCTTAGATTACGAAATTTAATGAACAAACTTGCTTCAACTCTTCTTTTTACTCTTGAGAGAAGGTTCTTGAAACCTTTGAACTTGGAGAACTCAAATATCAACTCAATTTGTTGAATCCATGGTAAGTTCTTGGATTTCTTGGAGAAGGGTTTTAGTTTTGCTCTTGAGGGAGAAACCCTAGCCTTTGGATGTTTTGGGAGATAATAAGGCTATCAAGTTCATTTGGAATATATTTGAGTGTTAAAAGGGAAAAGACCCAGAAGCCCCTTTTAAAAAGGACTTAAAAATACTGAACGGGGGCTGCGACGGTTGAAGCAATAGTCCGTTGCTAGCCCGACGAGCCGTCGGGTCGTCCATCGTATGCTGGACAGGAATGGGACACACTACCTCAAAGAGATAGTTGGATCGACGATCCGTCATAGGTCCGACAGTTCATCGCATCGTCAATCACACTATGGCCAGGATGAGACCATACTGCCTTAGTGGCGATGGTCTCAGCAATGGTCCATCCCAGCCTTAACGGTCCTTCATCCTGGCCATCGCACTTGGGTCAGGAAGGGTAATTTATTCCTTGGTCGCGATGGTTCGAGCGATGGTCCGTTGCAGACTTGACGGTCCGTCACATCCTCCGTTGCACCTGGCCTGTTCCGATAACTCTCAGTAAAATGGCCATAACTTCTCACCCCGATGCCGAATTTGGGTGAAATTGGTATCGTTGGAAAGCTAATTCAATTCTCTACATGAAAAAAAAGTTGAATTTAAGAAAATTATATAAGGTTTAAATACTAATCACTTGATAAGTATCTTCTCAATCTTTTAGGGCCGGAATTACACTTCACTTTACATGCTCTAAGGCCCGGACTACGAGGGAACTTTGCGGGGTCTTACAATATCTTCCCCTTAGAAACATTCATCCTCGAATGTCGCTAGTTAGCCTAGGAACACAGGAAAAATAAAGTACACATAGCTGAAGCAATTTGCTAAGTGACTCAAAATCTCTCTAAACTTTTGAATACCTCAAAAATTGCAAGAACTCAGGCAAGAATAGATTTATAGCTGAACTTTAGATTAGAAGGGTTGAATTAAAGAAGAATAATACCTTTGGATCAATCTGAACTCGCTGAAAAGAGGTGCGGGTACTTGGCTCGTATGTCTGCTTTTGCCTCCCAAGTAGCACCCTCAACTAACTGGTTCCGTCGTAATACTTTGACCAAGGGAACCTCTTTTTTCCTCAGTCGACGGATTTGAAAATCTAGGATCTCAACGGGAACCTCATTGAATAAAAGACTATTATAAATATCAACACTTTCTAAAGAATCTACCATAATGGGATCACCAATATGATTTTTAAGCATGAAGACATAAAAAATAGGACGAACGACTGACAACTCTGCGGGTAACTCAACCTAATAGGCTACTTTGCCAACACAACTTTCCCTTTCATCGGTGAAATCTTCAAGTACACCAAATCACCCACTTCAAACTCAAGATCTCTTTTCCTCACATCGGCATATGACTTTTGATGACTCTAAGCTATCTTCAACCTTTCTTTAATCAACTTAACTTTCTCCATAGCTTCAAACACTGTATCTTCTACCATACAAGTCCTTAAATGGTGCCATCTCGATGATAAAATGGTAGCTATTGTTGTAAGCAAACTCTATCAATAGAAGTTGCTCATCCCAACTACCCTTAAAATTAAGAGAACACGCCTGCAACATATCCTCTAGGGTCTGAATGGTCCTCTCATCTTGACCATCTATCTGCAAGTGAAAAGCAAAACTCAAAAGAACTTGAGTACCAAGACCCTGCTGAAATGCCCTCTAAAACTAAAAAGTAAATTGAGTATCCCTATCTGAAATGATAGACGAGGGAACACCATGTAACCTGACTAACTCCCGAATATATTATCTAGAATAATCCTCAACTGTATAAGATGTATGCACTGCAAGAAATGCGCGGACTTAGTTAGCCTATCCACAACAACCCAAATTGAATCATGATGATGACACGAAAGAGGCAACCTTGTCACGAAGTCTGTATTCACCACTTCTCACTTCCAAGTGGGTATACCAAACTCTTGCATCACACCACCAAGTCTTTGGTGCTCTACCTTAACCTGTTGGAACGTTGCACACTTTGCTACAAACTCGGCTATATCCTTCTTTATACTATTCCATCAATAGATTTCCCTTAAGTTGTGGTACATTTTGGCAATTCTGGGATGCGTAGAATACCGCGCGCCATACGCTTAAGCCATAATCTTCTGCCTCAGATCATCAACACATGGAATAGATAATCTACCTTGCACTCTCAACACGTCATCTCCTCCTTGGGAGAAAATCTCTGCCTTTTGGTCCTGAACTGACTCCTTCAGTCTGAACAAACTAGGATCTCGGTCTTGCTTCTCTTTCAATTTCGACAATAAAGAGGATTTGGAACTACATTGCACCAACATGCTCCCCTCAGCTGAATCAAGCAACCTAACACCCAGTCTATCCAGACAATGCACATCATGAGCTAACTCTTTCTTACCCTCCTCTATATGAGCAACACTATCCATAGACAATCTGCTAAGGGCATCCGCCACTACATTGGCCTTGCCCAGGTGATACAACATACTCATATCATAGTCTTTTAACAACTCTAACCACCTCCTCAGCCTAAGATTCAACTCCCTTTGAGTAAACACATACTACAGGATCTAATAATCAGTAAATACATCAACCTGAACACCATAAAGATAGTGTCTCCAGATTTTCAAAGCAAAGAAAACCACAGCTAACTCAAGATCATGGGTTGGGTAATTCTTTTCATGTATCTTTAACTGTCTAGAGGAATAGGCTATAACCTTACCTCTTTGCATCAACACATAACCCAAACCAATTCTAGAGGCATCACAATACACCAAAAAACCATCTATACCATCAGGCAAAGTCAACACAGGGCCTGAATTACGTCGAGTCTTCAACTCCTAAAAACTCTTCTCACAGGAATCTAACCACTGGAACTTAACTTTCTTTTGGGTCAATCGGGTCATGGGAGACACAATAGAGGAGAAACCTTCAACAAAATAGCGGTAGTAGCCTGATAGACCCAAGAAACTTCTAATCTCAGATAGAGAGATAGGTCTAGGCCAATTTCTTACAGTTTCTGTCTTTTGGGGATCAACTCTAATACGTTCGACTGAAACAACATGACCCAAAAGGCTACAAACCTTATACAAACTTCATACTTACTAAATTTGGTGAACAACCGGCGGTCTCTAAGAGTTTGTAAGACAATTCTAAGGTGGTTTCCATGGTCATTATCATTACAGGAGTACACAAAGATGTCATCTACAAACACTATGACAAAAATATCTAGATATTGCTTGAACACTCGATTCATGAGGTCCATAAAAGCTTCTGGGGCATTGGATAACCTGAAATACATGGCTAGATACTCCAAGTGACCATAGCAGGTTCGGAAGGCTTTCTGTCGAATATCACATTCCCTCACTTTAAGTTGATCATATCCGTATCTGAAGTTTATCTTGGAGAAGTAACTTGCACCTTGCAACTAATCAAATATATCATCAATTCTCAGAAGAGGATACTTAATTTTTACTGTGACCTTGTTAAGCTGATGATAGTCAATGCACATATGTGAAGAACCGTCTTTCTTTCGCACGAATAAGATAGGTACGCCCCAAAGAGAAATACTTGGACTAATGAAACCTTTGTCTAAAAGATCTTTGTGTTTCTCTTTCAACTCTTTAAGATCTGCAGGTGCCATATGATATGGCAGAATAGAAATTAAATGAGTATTAGGAAGATGGTCAATCCCAAATTTTACCTCTCTATTAGGAGGTACCCCTGGGAGGTCTTCCGAAAAACTATCTAAAAACTTATTAACAATATCAACTGACTAAATAATTAGTACCTCAGACTTAGTGTCTTTAACTCTAACTAGGTGATAGATACAACCCTTGGATATTATCTTTCAGGCTTTGAGATAGGAGATAAAATAACTCTTGGCAGATACCAAACTCCCAGACCTCTCAAAAGTTGGTTCAACAGGAAACTGAAACTTAACCCCACAGGTATGACAATTTATAGATGCATAACAAGAATGAAGCCAATCCATAACCAGAATAAGGTCAAAATCCACCATGTCTAACTCTATCAAATATGCAAGTATGGCCCTATGAAGAATAGTAACAGGATGATCTCTGTATACTTGTTTAGCAACAACTGACACCCCTACTGGTGTAGAAACTAGGAAGGGCTTAGAAATATTTTTGAGACTCATTTTGAAATTCACAGCTACAAGTGGGGTCACATAAAACAGATTTGACTCGGGGTCTAACAACCCATAGACATGAAAGAAAAAGAAACAAAGCATACCGGTAACAACGTCGGGAGAGTTCTCCTTCTCTTGATGGGATGGTAAGGCATAGAATCTATTCTAGCACTTACCGCTAGCAGTGCTAGATGAAGCACCCTGAGTAGGGGCGGGATGGGGTACATGAGCTGGTGTCCTAGTAGCTTATGCCTGAGGTCGGGCATCTCTATTCCCCTATCTAGAATGAGGGTAATATCTAAGTCTGTGGCCCTACTTTTGACAACCATAACAACCCTCAAATCTATGAAACACTCATCAGGATGATCTCTATCACACTTAGCACTAGGAGAATAACGGGGCCTATTACTAACACCATTCTGTGACCAAGATATAAAAGACCTTCCCCCTTTCTCCTGCCTACCTCTTGGCACGAGAGCACTTGCTAATAAAGGTGATGGTATAGATGGATGTCTCTGAAAATGAGGAAAGTTCCATCCATAGAACCTAGGATGGCTAAACTTATGCTTCTCAGATCTAGCCCTCTTGTTACCCCTTACTCTATATCTCTCTTTACCATTGTCCGCCTCTATCTACTGGGCATACGTTATTAACCTATCCAGATCCATATTTCTATGCAGTATTGCAGTCCTACACTACTTCAGTACTAACCCAGAAACACCGTTCACGAACTTGCTTATACTAGCCCGGGTGTTAGAAATCAAATCAGGAGCATACTTGGCCAACTGGTTGAACTTCAACTAGTACTACTTAACAGTCATGGATCCCTTCCTTAAGTTCATAAACTCCTTAATCTTTTCCTCCCCCATCTCAAGTGGAAAGAACTTATCCTAGAATGTATCTAGCAACACTTGCGAAGTCATAGGAGCAGCGTTCTCACCTCTACCCTTCCTCCATAATACAACCCAGTAATAAATAATGTCCTTCAGCCTGTAGGATGCCAACTCAACACTTTTTTCCTCAGAAATTTACATTACTTGTATGATCTTTCTCACCTCCTCAAGGTACAACTATGGGTCCTTATCTGCCTTAGACCCATAAAACTCTGGTAGATTCACTCGAATAAAATCACCAATCCTAGCACATCTACATCACCTCTCTACTGATTAGCAACTATAGCTTGGTTATTAGCCCGAACATTGATGGTGAGTGCTTGGGCTAACGCCTGAAAGGTCGCCCAAAACTCAACATGAGACACCATCACATTCAAAGGATCAATATGTGGGGGTTTCTCATCATCATTCATATAGGCATTCGCTCTTCAGAGAGGTATTTTCTGAAATAGAAGAGCACAAATTATTAGATGAGAGGGACAACTATAGGAACGATAGAATCTGAAAGAAGAAATAATTTTTTCATAAAATAGTTCATAGTCTCTTGCTCATGGATATGGCGCGCTACACACCGATGATCAATACTCTACTTAATGTGGCTTGTCAGACTCCCTAGGACTCCTTAAAACCTTAGGCTTTGATACCAAGTTTGTAACGACCTAAAATTGCCTTCCGGGACGTCACACAGTACTTAAGGCTACAAGTAGCCTTAAGCTAACTCTTTGAGACTATTTCTACTAATGATACTCATTTCAAGATGAAATAATTCAAACACTAACATAGTCATATCATATAAAGGGAGATACGGATAAAGTACTTAGTCCAAACGACCACAATACTAGAATTCTCAATACAATCACAATCAGGTAACTAGTCTAACAAAGCCTCTGCTAATCCATGAACTAGAGAACCTTTGGGATAGGATACCAACTGACTCAAAATGAAATAAAAGTAATAACATAGTCTCAAAAATATGGAAATATCTGAAGATAGGTCCTCGAACCATGAGGACTCACCACTGTAGGAATGTAGATGGAGGTACTCGGATGTCACTGACGGGGATGGGACTAAGAACCTAAAGCTATATTATAAGATAATGTAGCACATAGACGTATATATGGATCAACACTTGGGAATATACTGAGTATGTTGGGGGGAATGCATTTATATAAAACAACATAAATACTCTTTAATTAAATCATGCATGGAATAAGTAATGATTGACATAGCATCAATAAGTATACAAGGTAAAGCTCATGAATTATGTCAAACAGAGAACGTAGCACAAATCTTGTGAGTCATCATAGTTTAACTTTGAAATCAATAATCTTCTCTTATTTTCATTACCTCTAGGCTAAAGAAAACTTTAAACAATACTTTCAACTCATTCATATGTCTCATGAAGAGTAAAACTTCTTTAATACTCAAGAACTCATAACTTTTTTGAACTCACGTACTTGAAATTCAGAAGCATATAACTTTGAAACATACTTGAAGGCATTTCATTCACTTTAGGAAAAATACTCATATCAAGGGAAAATACTTTAGTATTAAGGAAATAATTTATCTCAAAGCTTTAGTTTTAAGGGAGGTTCTCTTATCCGACATAAACTATTTGAGCAACATGGAGTCCAATGTTTTATCCTCCTAAAGAAGAGACCCCATGTTGAGGAGGAGCATCACACTCTTTCCAAGGAGTATAACCTCAGTTCAATGATAACTTATCTCAATCTTGGGCCCAATGTCTTGACCTTAGGCCCAATAATCATCTCAGCCTCGGGCCCAACCTATGGTGGAACGTAGTTCAGGGGTAAGAAACCATAGTAACTTACCCAACTCAGTGCTAAATACTACTCCCTTTTAGATTATCTTGCTCATCCCATGAAAAATCTATGACCATTAGGTCAAATATTTCTCAATAATCTCAGAATACTTATATCATGGGTACTTATAGCACAATAGTTCATAAAATCTCAAGTCTCAAGTTGGACTTAATAACCTATAATTCAATCTCAAGTTAAAACTCATCAAAGCATAATAGATAGCATATAGATTCATAACTCATGTAGAAATTTGGAAATTTCAACAATTTATCTCAAAATCTGAACATACCCATATGCTTCAATATCTCAAACATTTCAACTATTAACTTCTCAAATATTAAAATCATGGGGTATAGACCCAACTGCAATTTCTCAAGAAAACATGTGAAAATCATGCCATTATACTCTCTATTCATGGGAAACATCAAAATATTGCAATCAATAATAATGGGTGAAAAATCCTTTGTAGAAAATTATAGTTTAAATAAGTCTTTGCTCACAAGGGTAAAAGGATTACCCTTGTTCAAAACCCTAAATACCTTCGATTATGAAATTGGATGAACAAGATTGCTGCAACCCTTTTTCTTACTCTTGAGAGAGGGTTCTTGCAACCTTTGAACTTGGGGAACTCAAATCTCAACTCAATTTGTAGAATTCATGGTGAGTTCTTGGATTTCTTGGAGAAGGGTTTTAGATTTGCTCTTGATAGAGAAACACTAGACTTTGGATATTTTAGGAGATAATGAGTCTATTAAGTTCATTTGGAATATAGTTGAGGGTTAAATGGCAAAAGACCCAAAATCCCCATTTAAAAATGACTTAAAAATACTGAACAGGGGCAGGACGGTTGAAGCAATAGGTCGTCGGGGGGTCGTTCATCGTACGCTGGCCAGGAATGGAACTCACTGCCTCGATGCAAAGGTTGGATAGATGGTCCATCATAGGTACGATGGTCTATTGTATTGTCCGTTGTATGATGGCCAGGATGAGACCGCACTGCCTCCGTGACGACGGTCTCAGCGATGGTCTATCTTAGCCTTGATGGTCCATCATCATGTCCATCACAGTTAGGCCAAGAAGGGGAGTTTATACCTTGGTCATGACATTCCGAACACTCAAAGGTCTGTTGGATCGTCCATCGCACCAGGGCGGTACCAACAACTCTCAGTAAAACTGCCATAACTTCTCACCCCGATGCCGGATTTGGACGAAATTGGTATCATATGAAAAAAAATTCAATTATCTACATGACAAAATTCCAAATTTAACAAAATTATATAAGGTTTAAATACCAATAACTTGGGAAGTCTCTTCTTAATATTTTACGGCTGGAATTACACTTCACTTGACACGCTTAAAGGCCTGGACTACGAGGGAACTTTGACGGGCCTTACACTTATCCACCTCATCAACACTCATCTGAAAGTTTTGATGTCTTAACCAGTGCTGGATACATAGTTCTGGAATGCAAGGATGACTTCTAAGAATTAAACCCTTATCTAACAGTGTGTGTTCCAATCCTTGGGTTCCCTCAGAGATAATTTACACTCCCATCTGAATAGACACTGTACATGAATTACTGAACTGAATAGGATTGAGTTAAATGAGTTCTGTTGATTGATGGAATATTTTTGAGATTTTTGTGTTACTGAGTTTTCAGAGATTACTGGGATTTCTGAGTTTTACTGTGTTTTCCTGAGTCACGTGACTAACTAAATTCTATTGAACAAGGATTGACTGAGGATATCGTGAAAACATGCAACTGGCTCTAGGCACACAGCTAAATTATCAGGTATAAGTACCCCTAAGACTCGATGGAAAGAAACTGACCAGGCATGACTTTCTTGAATACATGACCATCACAATCCATAATTCATTTATTGAGCCATTTCATAAAACACGTGATATTCATAAAATTGTACATACATGAGGATTGCATAATATCATACTAGTTGGGAACTTTTCCTTCACATAGGCATTTAATCAAACACATGGTAAGCATAGTATATGTAGACAATATTATACAACAATTAAACATCATGATTCAACTATAATTTCATAATCCAAGGGTTTAATCATAGGTTCGCATGAATCTACCCCTAAACTAATCAATTCCACATAAAATTTATCACCCAACATGGATTAGAATTCAATTAGTCATTATCAACATGAACAAAAGCAAACCCAGCATGAAATTCATAAATAAATCCATACACTTGAACTTTGAAAAGAGTTTCCTGGGCTTCATAGATGAAAGGAGTCCATGAATGAACACTATGCATACCGAGTAGTGAGTTTCTTGAAGTTATTAAACTTGAAGAATTTGAATCTCTTTGTTCTTGAAAAAGATTTGGATTTTGTTTCTTAAGGATTGCTTTTAAAGAGAACACCCTAATTTTAATATTGTGGAAGAATAATAAAATTATGAGCCTTGGTCGGATATTACTAGGTATATAAACGGATGGTAAAATACCAAAAAGAACCTTTTAAAATAACTAAAAAATTAACTAAACAAAACCTGCGATGGCTTGTGCGATGGTCCATCGCTGGATCGTTGGTCTATTATTTTAACCATCATAGGTAGACCAGGATAGGAACTCACTGCCTAAGTAGCGAAGGCTTGGGCGATGATCTATCGCAAGTTTGATGGTCCATCCACCTATCCTTTGCACCTTTTCCAGAAGGTTGCCGCATTGGCTTGGCTGTGATGGTCAAGGCAACGATCCATCGCTAGATCGATGACCCGTGAACCTGGCCATCTCATCTGGGTGATTCTGACAGTTTTAAGCTAGGAAAAAGTATGGGGTATTACAATATCTCCCCTTTGAGAATATTCATCCTCTAATAAGACTAAAAGAGAGGGGATAAGATAAACTGCGTATATACTAAATATAAATAACTGAAACATGACTGACATGACAGATACCTAAACATATCATACTGAACATGCATATCTGATGCATGCATAACTGATTCATGAATGCATGACTAAGTGTTCTGATGAACTAAGTTTCTCACAATGAGAATGCATGCCTGATGCATAATTATATAAATGAACTGATACATGAATGCATGACTGAATATGCAATGGTATTTAATACCAAGTTTGTGATGAAATTCTGAACATGAATTGTATACCAAGCTTATAACTGAAGTCTGAACATGAAACTGAAAAGCTTAAGGAGAAATGTTACCTTGAGCTTGATCTGACTTGGCGGAGAAGAGGTGAGGATACTTGGTTTGCATATCTACTTTTGCTTTACAAGTAGATCCAGCAACGGACTAATTTCACCAAAGAACTTTGACTAGAGGGACTTCTTTGTTCCTCAGTCTACGAGTATGATAGTCAAGAATTTCGACTGGAATCTCTTCATCAAAGAGGCTGTTCTGAACATCTATGCTCTAAATAGGGACTACAAGTGCCGGGTCACCTATGCACTTCTAAAACAAACAGGCATGGAAGACTGGATGAACTAAGACTAGATTTGAAGGCCATTCAAGCTCATAAGCTACCTTGCCTAAACGACTGAGAATTTTGAAGGAACTGACATATCGGGAACTAAGCTTTCCCTTCTTGCTGAACCTCTTCACTTCCTTTATGGGAGAGATCTTTAGCTAGACATAGTCACCAATATCAAACACAAGATCTTTTCTACCAACATCTGCATAAGACTTCTGTCAGCTCTGGGTAGCCTAGAGTCTTTCTCTGATCAAGTGGACTTTTTCTATGGCATCGAATACTAAGTCAGGCCCTATAACTGAGGCCTCACTAACTTCAAACCAAATAACTCGAGATCTGCATCTCCAACCATAGATAGCTTAGAATGGAGCCATCTAAATACTGGAATGATAGCTACTGTTGTATGAAAACTCAATCAAATGCAAGTGGTCATCCCAACTACCCTTGAAATCAATTGCACATGCCCTTAGCATATCTTCTAGGTTCTGAATGGTCCTTTATGCTTGATCATCTATTTAAGAATGAAAGGTTGTACTGAGATAAACTTGGGTACCAAGACCTTTTTAGAATGCTTTCGAAAAATAAGAGGTGAACTGGGTACCTCTGTCTGAGAAATGGATAATGGAACGTCGTGCAATCTGACCAACTCTCTGATGTAGAGTTTAGCATAATCCTCTGCTAAATAAGAGGTATGGACTGGAAGAAAATAAATTGATATGGTCATCCTATGTACAATGACCCAAACAGAATCATGTTGGCGATGAGTATGAGGCAAACCCATCACAAAGTCTATGTTTACTTCTTCTCACTTCCAAGTAGGAATAATGAACTCCAGTATGGACCCACTAGGATTTTGATGCTCAGTCTTAACCTGTTGATATGTAGAGCACTTAGCCACTAACTCTGCAATATCTATCTTCATCCCAATCCACTAATAGATTTCTCGTAAGTTGTGGTACATCTTTGTGGCCCCTGGATGAATAGAGTAACGCACACCATGCTTTTTTGCAGGAATTTTCTGCATCAAGTCCTCTACACCTGGAACACACAGAAGACCTTGACAATGCAAAACACCATCTCTCCCTTTGGAGAAAACCTCTACTTTTTGATCCTTGACTGACTATTTCAACTTGACTAGTCTGGGATCTCTATCTTGCTTTTCTTTCACCTCGAAAACTAGAGATGATTCTGAACTACTCTGAACCCATATATCACCCTCTTATGAATCGACTAAGCGAATGCCTAGTCTGGTAAGATGAGGCACTTTCTGAGCTAACTCTTCTTACTGTCCTCAACATGAGCAACACTACCCATAGACAGTCTACTGAGAGCGTCGGCCATAACGTTGGCCTTGCCTGGACGATAAAG
Source organism: Capsicum chinense (assembly GCA_026120095.1). Classification (NCBI taxonomy): domain Eukaryota; kingdom Viridiplantae; phylum Streptophyta; class Magnoliopsida; order Solanales; family Solanaceae; genus Capsicum; species Capsicum chinense. Next base: position 165,963,300 of record JAPEIP010000008.1, on the reverse strand, counting down.
GACACTCATGTCATAATCTTTTAAAAGCTCTAACCATCTTCTCTGATGAAGATTGAGATCTTTTTGAGAAAAGGCATATTTAAGGATCTTATGATCTGTGAGCGCATCAACATAAACAACGTATAAATAGTACCTCCAAATCTTCAAGGAAAAAACTACGGCTTCTAACTCGAGATCATGAGTAGGATAATTCTTCTCATGGGATTTAAGTTGTCTAGAGTCGTAGGCTATGAACTTACCATGATGCATGAGGACATAACCCAAACCTACTATGCATGCATCACAATACACTACGAACCAATCTGGACCATCTGGAAGAGCTAAGACAGGAGTTGAGCTGAGTTGAGTCTTCAACTCCTGAAAACTCTTCTTGTAAGGATCTGACCACTGAAACTGGACATTCTTCTGAGTTAATATAGACATTGGGGATGAAATAGAAGAAAATCCATCAACAAACCATCTGTAATAGCAAGCAAAGCCTAAGAAATTCCTGATGTTTGATGGAGAGACAGGCTTGAGCCAGTTTCTTACTGCTTTGGTCTTTTGAGGATCTACTCTAATACCATCACCGAAAATGATATGACCAACGAATGCTACTGACCATAGCCAAAATTCGTACTTACTAAATTTAGTGAACAACTGATGATCTCTGAGAGTCTGAAGTATGATTCTAAGATGGTGTGTATGATCACGCTCACTGCGGGAATATACCAGAATATCATCTATGAATACTATGACAAACATGTATAAGTACTGCTTGAACATACTGTTCATCAGGTCCATGAAAGCTGCTAGGTCATTATTAAGACAGAAGGACATAACTACAAACTCAAAGTGACCATACCGAGTATGTAAAGCTATTTTTAGAATGTCACATTCTCTAACTTTGAGCTGATGATAGCCAGATCTGAGGTCTATCTTAGAGAAATAACTGGCACCCTAAAGTTGGTTAAATAATTCATTGATTCTGGGAAGAGGATACTTGTTCTTGACCGTAAATTTGTTGACCTGAAGGTAATAAATACACATTTTCAAAGAACCATATTTCTTGCACACGAATAAAACTTGTGAACCCCACGAGGATACGCTAGGCTTGATGAATCCCTATCTAAGAGATCCTTCAATATCCCTTTCAATTCTCTAAGTTCTACTGCTGCCATTCTGTATAGAAGAATAGTTATAGGCTGAGTATCTGGAAGAAGATCAATGCCGAAGTCTATTTCCCTTTTTGGAGGAATTCCTGGAAGATCTTCGGGAAAGATATCTAAATATTCATTCACTACTGGGACTGATTCAACACTGGGAGTTTTGAAACTAGTTTCCTTAACTCGAACAAGGTGATTGACATATACTTTAGACATCATTTTTTGTGCCCGAAGGTAGGAAACAAATTGACCTCTAAAAACGGATAAGCTACCCTTACACTCTAAGATGAGTTCATTTGGAAACTAAAGCTGAACTATTCTATTTCTGCTGTCAACTGTGGCATAGAAGGAATAAAGCCAATCCATACCAAGAATGATATCAAAATTAGTCATATCTAATTTGACTAAGTCTACTGAAGTGACTTTCTAAAATATTATAACCAATTAGTTCCTGCATACCCACCGAGTTATGATGGTTTTACTCCCTGGGGTAGAAACTAAAAAGAACTCTACTAGAATTTTGGGACTGAATCCTAAATCAACTGCTATATAAGGAGTAACAAAAGATAAAAAAGCTCCTGAATCTAGCAAAGCATAAACATAAACATGAAAGATTTGTAACGTACCAGTAACCACATCAGGAGTATTTTCCTAATCTTGCTGAGCCTAGAGAGCATAAAGTTTATTTGGGCATTTCCCACTAGTAGCGTTGGAGGTGGCACCCTGCTAGTTTGGACAACTGGACTGAACAGTGGAACAATTCTACTAACCCTGAGAACCTGACTGGGGACAATATCTAACTCTGTGGCTTGGCTTGCCACATCTGAAATAGACATCGCTACCAGCTGTGCAAGCACCCTTGTGGTTCTTACCTTAAGTCTGACAAAGGGAATTAGTTCGGGCATTGCTGACAATGTCCTGAGACTTTGAGGCTAGTACCCTATCTCTATTACCATCCTTTAACTTCAAAGTTGGAGCACTAGCTGAAGAGGGAGATAGAACTACTGACTTAGGATAAAATTAAGAACAGTTTCCTCCTTCTGATTTAGGCTGACCAAAGTTAAAACTACCTGTCCTTGCTTTCTTATTCTGCTTCTCTCTCATCTTAATTTGTTGCTCCTCTATCTACTGAGCATGAGTCATAAGATTGGATATGTTTATCTTACTATTTAACATCACGAACCTGCACTCATTGACCATACTATCATTCACCCTAGAAACAAACTTACATATCTTAGCCCTGCTATCTGCAATCACATGAGAAGCATGTCTAGATAATTAAGTAAACTTAAGAGAATTCTCTTTCATTGTTATGTTGCCTTTCCTGATGTTGATAAATTCTAACACTTTAGCTTCTATCAGCTCTAAGGGAAAGAACCTCTCTAAGAATGTGGTGGCAAACTCCTCCCACTCAATAGGCCCTATATCATCTGGCCGTTCTGACTTCCACTGCTTGTACCAAGTGTGAGCAATATCCTGCAACTCATATGTAGCTACTAGCTCAATACTCTCAATAGCTGACACCCCCATAATGTCAGTACCCTTTTAAACCTGATCGATGAATTCCTGAAGGTCCGCATCTGACTTAGAACCTAGAAAGGATGGAGGATTCATTTGGGTGAAGTCTCGAATACTAGCTGCAGCTGAATTGGCCACTGGTTTGGCTAGAATGACAGTTGGTCATTCATTCTTAGTCGCAACTGACTGGGCAAGAGTTGTGAATAGAACTATGAACTCTGTATGAGAAACATATTCATCCAAAGGTACTTCGAGCTGAGGGGCTGATTGATTCCCGTTTCTTCTTTTTAGAAGAATATTCTATAGAAGAAAGGGAGAAAAAAATTAGATTGAGAGATTGACTTGAGACTATGCTACTGGCACGATATGAATATTGAAAGAAGGGAAACTGTTCCTAAAACATCTTATAGCCTCCTGCATATAAATATGGTGCGCAACACACCCATCTACAAGACTCTACTAGATACGTCTTTCAGACTTCCTAGAATACTGTTGAACCTTAGGCTCTAATACTAATTTTATTCCAACCCGTATCTGGTACCCAGAATACTACACAGTGCTAATGACCCCAAAGAACCACAAGCTAACCCACGACTAATATCGGTACCTGTATACTACATAATATACTGTATAATGTGGAAATATGAATTGAAAAGCCATAAGGTTCAACACTGAGATATAATATCTAATAAAAATATAATATCTGGGTGGGGTATGAAATACCCAAAACAACTAAAATAAATTGTTTGAAACATACTGTAGTCTGAAAAACCTCTAAATCATGACTTAATTGTCTGAATAAGGAGTTGATGGGGCATATCCCAAACTAACTCCAACTAATAAATAATTAATGAGGTAATAAAGTAACAATCATGTCCTCGAAAGATGAGGACTCACTTCTAACTCTGCCTACTGAGACTGGAATCTACCGATGCTCTGGAGCTCGTGTCTCTAAACCTATGGTATAAGATACCATAGTGCAAATGCATCAGTACTTTGAATGTACTGGTACGCATGTGAGGTAGGTTGAATGCATGGGGTTTATAAGCATGAACACTACTGACTAACTGACTAATATGAATGTGAGAATGCATGCATAAATACATAGTAACTATAACTGAGATAGTGATAACATGAATTTACTGATATCTAACATGACTGGTAACTGAGTTCTGATGACTGATATAACTGATAACATGAGTAAATGTATCTAATAGTCCTAAATCTGATGGAACTAGATGAGTTTCATACTATTTTGAGTTGACTGTATCTAATAGTCCTGAATTCTGTAGAAATATCTTAGTTCTATTACTGACACTGAATGACTGTATCTGGCAGTCCTAATTTCTATAGCTAAAACTATGGGAAGTAGTTATCTAACTGACATGTCACAAATAATGCATTATAGCTGAGTTGGGTTCTAATAAGGAACCCCAATTGGAAGGGTGTTAATACCGTGCCACCAGTAAGGACAAGCTGTGAGTGACCCACATCTAACAGTGTCCCTAAAAAAGAATGGTGGGGTCCTTATATGACAGTTCTTATCCACCTTATCAACCCTCATCTAAAAGTTTTGATGTCTTAACCTGTGCTGGCTACATAGTTCTGGAATGCATAGATGACTTCTAAGAATCACACCCTCATCTGACAGTGTGTGTTCCCATCCTTGGGTTTAGTCGGTGCTAATTTTTACTCACATCTGTATAGACACAGGACATGAATTATAGAACTGAACTGGATTGAGTTAACTGAGTTCCGTTGACTGACGGAATATTACTGAGATTTTTTTATTACTAAGCTTTCTAAGATTACTGGGATTTCTGAGTTTTACTGAGTTTTCCTGAGTCACATGACTAACTGAATTCTACTGAACATGGATTGACTAAGGATATCGTGAAAACATGACACTATCTCTAGGAACACAACTAAATTGTCAGGTACAAGTACCCCCAGGACTCGATGGAAAGAAACTGGCCAAGCATGACTTTCTTGAATACATGACCAACATCACAATCCATAATTCATTTATTGAGGCATTTCATAAAACACGTGCTATTCATAAAATTGTACATACATGAGGATTGCATAATATCATACTAGTTGGGAACTTTTCCTTCACATAAGCATTTAATCAAACACATGGTAAGCATAGTATATGTAGACAACATACACAACAATTAAACATCATAATTAACCTATAATTTCATAATCCAAGGGTTTAATCATAGGTTCACATGAATCTACCCCTAAAATAATCAATTCCACATAAAATTGATCACCCA
>JAPEIP010000008.1:165932085-165951372 GCA_026120095.1 Capsicum chinense | reverse complement strand
ATGCTAAGAAACAATATACAATCTGAACAAAGGAAGTAAGGGATATACGGTAGTGCCATAACTTCTTATAGCTAAATATATATATATATATATATAAATATAAACATGAGGTCATCTCTAAGCATAACCTAGATCATCATGTTCTCATTTTAAGACCTTTTTATAATATTACCAGGATTTAATACTTTTATACTCAGGGTTCCTAATCCTCATGGCTAGAAATGGAATAATCATGCATAATAATGCCATCATAAGATAGAAGAGGCTATAGGAATACCTCAAATCATGATACCAGATCAATGACCAATCTTTCATAATCTAGCCATAATAATGATTATAACAATGATAATAACAGTGTCAATATCAATGCGAATAACTTGCCCCAGACAACCAAATACCTAGTTGAGCCTATGCGTACCCCTATCGCCCCAGGCTCGAAAGGTTCAATCAATATACAAAAACACAAGGCATAATCTTCACCCATATCTATGCAACCATCCCATACTGGATCATAGACATAGGTGCATACTGGTAATAGGCGATGTACATAGAGGAATGAATGCAAGTATATAATTAGTATCATGATTTCATCATCATAACCATCGATATAGGCTAATAATTATAACTAAGAGAAAACTATATCTATAGGCCAAGCAATCGTAACTAAGAGGAATATCACCTCTATAGGCCAATAATGATAATTAAGAGAAAAATCATTTCTATAGGACAATAATCAAGTCTAGGAGGAAATAGCATCTCTTTGGGCCAAATATCAATCACAGAGAAACTAACATCTCTATAGGCCAAACATCATATCATTATTTGGGGAAAATACATTATCATAAATAAGCCAAGAAGTGACCTTATACTAAGGTTTACTAATCTCATCTATGCCTAACATCTGCATCTAAGTCCACAAGGCGAACAAAAGTCTTGGCCTAAGTGGGCTAGACAATCCCACTTCTAATCCCTAATTTCCTGATTTAGAAGATCTATGCCCCACACCAGGCAAAGGTATCTAGTTCAACTTCTAGATGTCAAGCAATCCACATTCAAGCCTAAGATAGGAACTCCTACTAGAGACATGGGCACTCAAGTCACTCTACCCAAATCACGATTTCAATACTACCATACTAGCAAAATAATGTTAAAATATACTAATCATTCTTCCAACATTAAAACCACATCCCAAATCTAGCGTTTCATCGTGTCCATGACACAAGATAATCCAAACTAGGGAGAGGGCAATAGGATTCTAAAGGGTTATAACATACCATCTTATGGGTCCAAAACCCTCATCTAATCCCCAAACATAAAAAATCAAGGCTAAGTTATACTACTCATAATCAATCCTAACATCCACATTCACACGCAATATATACGCATATCATCTACGAAGAAAATTAGGCATAAGCCTAACTCAAAGTCGAATTGCAAAACCTCACATAATGCACCATATGCTTGTCTTCACTTCACAATGCCCAAAATACCATCACACTAAATCATCAATATGAGTCCAACAATACCCATATTAAACTATTGGGCTTTGGGTCCAAAACGACACCAAAAACCCTAAGTGGGTAGCACATAGGGAATATAAGTTTTAGACTACAACCTATTGTACAAATACCATTTACGAGTTATAACCCTTAACAATAAAGTAAATATCAAGCTTGTTTGGGCTAAAGTCAAGCCTCAAGCCATCAGGGGTTTTGGGTCAAATAATAAAAAATTCAACACTAAAATTGAAGGATTCATACCTTAGATTCTATGTTAATCACAAACGTGGAAGTTATTAAAGATCCTAATCAACACCCAAGACTCACTTTAAGGTCTACACACTCTATTAGGGTTTATAGGTCTCAAGAAGGGAGAGAAATGGCCAATTCTCAACTAAAAAAAATAGTATTTAAACAACCCTACCCAAGCCCTCAGCTAGGGTGATCATGGAACCACGCATGCCACGATCGTGATATTGCAATTTATATTAATCGACAAAGATCGTGGTACTTTTCTGCACTAAATGACAGCTGAAACTTAGTATTTGATTCCTAGTTTTAGCCACTGCCTCAGGATGCATCCAGAATCCAATTTTTGAAAAAACAAATGCATACACATAATAAATTCAACATTCCAGACACTTTAGCAAAGTCATTTTTTCAATCCAAGGCTATTTTGACAAAATATAGGTCCCAAACCTAAACTTTCAAATTTTCAACTTTTCAATCGATAGGTTAAAATGAGCTCGGGTGCATTGGGACCCAAACTAAAGGTATACCTAGCCTAAAAATACATATTCTAAATTTGTTGACATGGTCAGAATTCACATCCAAGATTATTGCAGTAAAGGTTTTTGCTCGGTGGGCTATTTGGAACCAACGAAGACTTCAAAATAGGGAATTGGTTCCAAAAACCAAATGAACTATCCGGTAGGCGAACCATCAAGACCAACAAGTTATAAATAATTTAAGAAATCTATGGAGAATATTAAATGGCAGTAATATAAGTAAATATGGAAAATTGAGAATATTAAATGGCAGTAATATTAGTAAATACAGAAAATAACTTGAAAGGTCATTACAAGTACTTTGTCTGATGTATTGGTGAAGGTTGTATCTTTCATATTTCCATCTAACTTCATGAGCTTAGACTACGAGGTGGACTTTAGATGTCCCTAAATAGAAAGGTCTTTCCTATTTATGAGTAGGGCCTTGGTTGACATGGATATGGGGCAGATGAATTTCACACTCAACGATGAGAGTCACTTTTCATATTGGTCAATCTATGCAACAGCAGAAGGATATAAGAGTGGTGTTTGTAATTGAGACATTTGATGATAATAAAGTTATTATGACCATTGCAGAGAGACTTGGGGCTAAGGCCTTAGCATAAGTCATCATGAATTTTGAGAGCAAAAGCATCGACAAGTACGATGAGATAGTGAGTGCATTATCTGGTAGAGGTTCTTATAATTATGCTCCAAAGAAGCTTGATCTCCGTCTAAGGAATAGAACCACTTCTTTATCTCAACCATCAATTGCAGAGAAACCAATATTGAAATTAAATAACCTCTTATCTCACTTGTGTTATGTATTTTTTGGGGCTGGCAATACCTTGTCGGTCATTATTGTATCTAATTTTGTAAAGACATAGGTTGAGGCATTGTTATTAGCTTGCAAAGACTCAAGAGGGCCATCAGATGGGCTATTATGAATATTATGGGGATCCCACATAGTATTTGTACCCATAATATTACAAATTGAGATGGATTCTATTTCCAACTTTGAACATTAGCATTAGTTAAATCCTCCTTTGAAGAAGATTGTGAAGAAAATTTTTTTTAAGTTGTTGGATGATGGAGTGGTTTACTCCATTGGGGACAAAAAGTTGGTCATCCTAGTTTAATATGTTCCTAAAAAGGGTGGGATCACTATAGTCCCAAATGATAAGAATGAACTTATGCCTATGAGACTGATTACAAAATAGTACGTATACAGGGAATACAAAAAATTGGAAACTTAGACTCAGAATGATAATTTCCCAATTAATTTTATGGATTATATGCTTGAAAGATGAGCAGGCAAGGTTTGGTACTATTTTCTTGATGGGTATTCAAGATACAATCAGATTTCTATTACTCTCGAAGACCAGAAAAAGACTACTTTTACCTACCCTTATGGGAATTTTGCATTCAAGAGGATGTCATTGGGTAATGCTATAATCCTGCCACCTTTTAGATATGTATAATGTATATATATTTTTACATGTTAAAGAACACAATAGAGGGTCTTCATGCATGACTTTTTAGTCATTAGGGACTCTTTTGATGATTGTTTGGCCTATTTATCCAACTCACTCTAGAGGTGTAAGGATTGCACCCTGGTGTTAAATTAGGAGAAGTACCATTTTATGGAGAAGTAAGGTATTTCCCTTGGGCACAAAATCTTAAAACTAGGTAATAAGAGGGATAGAGCGAAGACTGAGGTGATGAAAAATTGCCTCCTCCAGTCTTAGTCAAATGTATCCAAAGTTTTTGGGGTCATATTGTATTTTATAGAATGTTCATCAAGTACTTATCTAAAATTGAAAAGTGGAGGTGAAATATGTTTTTGATGATACATGGCTCAAGACCATTGAGTGCTTTAAGGAGCGATTGATTTTGGTTTCTATTATTGTATCCCCGTTTGATCTTTACCATTTAAGGTTATGTGTAATGCAAGTGGAGTGGCATTAGGTGTTGTCCTTGGTCAGAGGCATTAGAAAATCCTTCACCCAATATATTATGCCAATAAGGCATTAAACCCCGCATAAAAGAACTATACAGTTACCAAGTAGGAGTTGCTTGGAGTGGTTTTTGCCATTGAAAAGTTTCGGTATTACTTGATTAGGATCAAAATAATAGTTCATACCAATGATACATCATTGAGGTATCTTATGTTGAAAAAAGATGTCAATCCGACATTGATACATTTGACTCTCTTACTGTAAGAATTCAACTTTGAAGTAAAATATCAAAAGGGCACGAAAAACCAGGTTGTTGATAACTTGTCTCATCTGGAAGAAGAGGCAATGAAGTAGTTAGGGAATGATCATGACATTGATGATACTTTTCCAAATGATCGTGTCTTGACAGTATCTCAAGACTTAATCCCCTGGTTTATAGATTTTGCCAATTTCTTGGCAAGTGATCTGGTTCTGAAAAATTTATCATTCCAGCAGCGCAAGTTATTCATTCACGAGGTGAGGAAATTTTCATAGGATGAACCTTATATTTTCTAGATTTATGGATGTAGTTATTCATAGATGCATCCCTGAGGTGGAGATAATGATCTTCCTTGAGGCTTGTCATTCATCAATAGTTGGGGTCATCATGGTAGAACCCACACAACCCACAAGATTCTGTAGTATGGGTATTATCGGCCTACTATCTTCAAGGATACTCATGACTATGCATAAGCCTGTGAACAGTGTCAACATCAAGGAAACATGTCACAGAGACATGAACTACCCACGACACCTATCTTGGAGTTAGAGTTATTTGATGTATAGGGATTGACTTCATGGGTTCAAGTTAAGGTTCTAGTGGAAACTGGTGAAGAACACCAATTGTTATGACTGACAATGACTAGTGGTGAGGAGTCATTCAAAAAATAGACACAAAACTACTGAGCGTGAAAAGTTACTGGAGTTAAAATGACTTTCAGCTATTGACTCGCAGCTAATGACTCATTATGAGAGAAAACTACTTATTATCCATGAATATAGAAGTAACGACAACAGCTAACGAGTTATTGTCAGACCAGACGACTATTACCAAAGCCGTGACCACTACCGACTTAGTTTTTATATTTTGTTTTGGTTAGGTTTCCCTTGTTATTTTAGGCCTCTATAAACACCCTTGATGTCCTTATGTAATAGTTTACAAACTTTGACATATTTTTACACACTTTATACTTTTGTTCTATGTTTTTGGTTTATTATTCAATTTGATAATTTGGGTTTTTATTCATCAATTATTATGACAGTATTCCATACATTCAGTTATGAATTCTATGGAGGTTCTTACATCTATGAGTGGATATTTACCTTAGCTAGGTTTGTAAGAACCGTGGTGGATTAACAAAGTAGGGGAAGTGCGAGATTTATTTAGATCATTATTTCTACATGTATTGTGATCTTCTTTGTGTTGTTTACCTCTTTATATACTACAAAAACTGAGGACTTGCATGTATTTGAGATCATCCTCACAAGAGAGTTTAAGCTTAGGAAAAGAAGATTACAATAGGGATTCGAGGCTATCAACCCTCACCTGATAACTTAAGACCCATAAGGTGATAGTTAAACTAGGATCCAGGGCAAGGGTTAGTAAGGCAACACCGTGAGAAACATAAAGTAAAGGGTTATATTTGCCTATGAGTCCATAAGACTATTTGTGATACCTATATTGTCAAATTCTGCAATATTGAAATATTAGGATTGAGCACATGAAATCTATAGAGTTAGAAACCAGGGGAACACAACCTAGTGTTCATTTCAGATTGGTTACAACCAAACAAATTTAAAGCTTGTTACTTTTTACTATTTACAACAAACCCCCAATTTACTTTTATGCTGCCTGACTATTTCAACAAGTTTGAGAGATATTTTTGGCCTATTACCTATGGGTTTGACCCCAGCCAAGTTGGGTTACTATATTTGACTTTGACCATATTATAATTCTTGGAAGTATAGTTTTAGGCTACATCAATTTTTGGCATCATTATCAAGAAATACAATTAAGGATTTATTGATTGAAGTTGTTGAAGTTTTTGATTTTATTTTTTGTTCTTCTTGAGGCATACATCGGTGTATGCCTAGCACTAGGAGTCAAGGAAATCCTTTACTCTCACTTTATCCTGAGCTAGAGAGAATCCACTAGCTAAATCATAGGATGTCAAAACACAGTTGATAAGGTGAGGTTGAAGGGGTTCGGCCTAACCTAAATAATTTACCTCCCCCTCCCCCTAACCCCTCTATCCGGTGTAATTTAGGAGTCTACCGATCAAACTACTAAGAAATTATTGGTCTTATAAAATGCAAAAATGGACTATGAAGCTACCCATTATCCAACCCAATAGGTAGAGCTAGCTAAATAGAGATCGACTGGTGATCGTTGAGCAGAACTTGACAAAGGTAGAAGGGGTAGAGCTCAAGTACTCCCATCCTATCAGTAGTGATCAATATATGATGATTTAGAATAGGACATAGGATATATTGAGCCTATAGAGACAAGAGTTATTATTTATCCTACATTGCCATCTAATAAGAAGCTTGATATCACTAGTCCTATGATCCAGCTGTTGAATCTAAAAGGTGTATTTGCGGTCTTTCTAACTGATGACACAAATATACACCTTATTAATTTAATTAAGATTTGCTCATCATACACATTACCTAGGGTAGATTCGGAAGCTATCAGACTGAGTTTGTTCCTATTTTCTCTAACTGGTGAAGCTACATTATGGTTAAGGGAACTTTGTCATGGGTCCATTACTACTTGGAACGTATTGCAGAGGCAGTTTTTAGGACGTTTCTTTCCTCCATCTAGAATTATACAATTAAAAGATGAGATCTATAACTTTAGGTAGTTGCATTCTGAGTCGATGTATGAGGTATGGTTTTGATGTAAGAAGAAGTTAATGATGGTTCCTAACCATAGGATTTCGGGGGTAGAGTTTACTTGAAATATTCTACAGAGCCCTTATTAAAAGTTCTAGATATAGCTGATACTATTACCGATGGAGTATTCATGCGCCTGCGATGGTAGGCACATCAGAGATGTTGATCAAATCTCTTTGACAAGCCAAGGGTGGCATATTTGGGAGGATGAGATAGAAATTAGAACTTATGCTACCGGTGCCTCCAGCAAGCACAGAGTTTTTAATGACACAGGGGTGCAAGAGGTTGCTCAACTAAGGACGGAGGTTGGGTTGTTGACAAAGCAGTTCAAAATGATGAATTCTGAGAAGGTGAAGGTCGTACGTTCAAAAGGTGAGGCCTTGTTGCGCCCAAGCGTAGACGCAAGTGTACGTGGTCTCACCAAGTAATATAGTAGTCTTAAAATAAAGTCGATTATCAATCCCCTAGAGACTTATGTTAAAAAACTATCAAACTCTAGTTCAACTATTAAGATTAAAGTGATGCGATATAACCCAAGGTGTTTTGAAAATTATAAACTAAAAGTAAACTAAAACAATACGGGTGTTAAAGCACTACGAACAATCATACTACGCTATCGAACTTCCTTTGTTAAATTAATTATCTTGGTTATTGATTCACGGGGTTTATTTTACTATCATAGTCTCCCGACCTCTAATCACCTATCCAACTTAGATACACAACTACATTGTAGAGCGGGAATATGAGAAATAAGCTATACACATTTATATTTCATCCCATAGTGAACCAAGTAAGGTTTCTAGGTATATCCCTATCCTTTATACTAATTCAAATCCCCTATTTTATAAAGGAATAAGAACCCTACTCTATTTACCCCCACGTTCTATCTTCCTGGTCCCCCTCCCGAGATCACAAGAGCGATAATATATGTGTTCTAAGGGTTGCAAATCCTTAAATAATGATAACAAGGGTAAAAAAACAACTAAATATGAGAAATAAACAAAAGCAAATCAATTCGCAGTAATCATAGTCATGTTCTTGGATTTAACCACAGAAAGAGGGCGTTTAGCCACTAATAGACATGACCGTGATCGAAGTAATTGAATACATGATTAAATCCATTCAAAAGATAAATTAAAGATAAATAAACCCTAAAATAAGTGTTGATAAGCCCCAATACCAGCCCAAAAATGTTCAAAACTCTTTACAATATGTTTAAAGTCGTGTATTTATAGTATAGGCAAATAAGCCGTGTGGGAATAAAGGAGGAATCGAAGGCTTTGGACCATGGGGATGGAAGGGGTGCCGCAGGATTTACTAAACTACTCTATAGGGGGCTCTGCCTTATTTAGTACACTGGGATATAGGAGGCGCTTCCCCTATATCACCTGCCCTCACTTGAAAGTGCCATTTGACGTTTACATTGGCCTTGCTCCTTTTTCGGCCATACTAAGACTTTTGACGTTATTTCCACCTGAATTTCAGCTTTTTGCTCATAAATATATCAACGAAATCAACTCAAAAATCATACTACATCATCAAACACCATATCTTAGAGCTCAATACAACAAATAATTTGTAGCAAAGCACTCGAAACTCAAGCTAAGCCTTGTCTCGTCCTATTAATCTTTAGCTTATTCAATTGACTCTCGGCTTGACTTAGTTACACTTTGTACATTACAATCAAGTTTTTCCACTCATAAATATTTAATATTAACATTATGAACTCATTTGAAACCATAGAATCCATCACAATAGACTAGAACAACACCTAGCTCAAGCTAGTAAAACTAGTTTTCTCGTCTAGCCTCTAAATGATCAATTTGAACCCAAACTTATTTGAAAACACCTTTAAACATTGTGATAACATATTTAAACTCTTATATTCTTATTTATATCACCCAACATCACCACCCCACACTTAAAGCCTTGTTTATCCTCGAACAACTCTTTACTATAAGCATTATAATTAGAGGTCACTCCACACTTCTACTACAAGCAAGACACTCAAGCTAGTACTACCATGACTATGCAAAATACTAGTTTCTACATTAAGGATGTTACATACACAATTGAAAGTTCAAGAACACTACTTCAAAACATCCTAGCCTCGATAATTGACTCACCAAGTTGGCAAACTAATACATATTTTTTAGTCACATACATTATACAAATCACCTCACTATCATCAAACATCTGCCCTTACTTTAAGAGAGTTACCCAAAATCACTCACATAAAAGAAATTTACCACATAATGGGAACAAGAATCAAATTGCACTCACTCTCTCAAGGAATTCACAAGTTACACAGGATGAACCCTAAGCTTTCCCTTAGTGTAGTTCTCAACTAATATCAAAATGTTAAGCTTACGATCAAATAGGCCTTTATGGGTTGTAATATAAGCTAAAGGATGGGTAGGGACTATTCTAGCCAGTAATAGTGACTATCATTCCTAAGCATTGCAATACAACACATTTTATTTTGCCCTATCTCTTTAAAATCATTCACATACATGTGGAGGGAGTATGCTATGTACAAATTATTTAATTTTACCCTTCTTCACACCCATTATGCATTACACACCCCTATGATAGCCACCCTCCACTTAAGCAATTGCTTTAGTTGAGGTGCATAATATCCAAGGAGGACCAGGGCCAAAACAGGTTCATTGTAACACGACTAGGCTAAAAATGGGAATTTCTTTAGCACAAATTTCTCTAACTCCCAACCACAACACAAAAAATTTTCACACACTAATAAATATCACTTTAGGGCTTTAATTTAACTTTCTCCTACCTTTTTCCAAACTGCTTAACTCAATTAATTTTACACTAAAGTGCTTAGGAGATTTGGATCAAATTAAGGTCAATCAAGGAAGGGGATTAGGCAACATATGAGGATGCCAAAGAAAAAGTTAAGGGCTTAACAGGGCTAACTAGAATAATGCATAATGATAGGGAAACAGAAGCAATAAACTTGGATATAACAGAAATGCCTATATCAAATCTCAAACCCACACTCTTTATTTTGCTTTGCTCACAGTCCTGGTAAGTTCTAGCATCAAATGCAATAAGGAATATACAAACATCTCACACACACATGGCACAATCTCAACTCAAGTAGGATCATCATAGACGCTTAACCAAACAAACATATGAATTCAATATTAAGCCAACAAGTATAAGAGTCATAAACTAGAGCCTAGGTGTCTTAACAGTAGCAATTCACATAATCAACATACTTTTACAACCAAAACACTTGCATCATGCAGTCATATATAACACTAATAAGAACATCTAACTCTTATTCCTAACACAAAAAATTTTAAAATTACTTCTAAAAATGGGAATTTCCCTACCCCACACTTAAAATCTACTTTTTCCCCAAAGTATATTTTAAAAGGTAGAGATAAAAATACCCCCTGAGTCTTCTAGGCCTAGATAGTAGCATCTTCTTACATTAAGGGGGTTCGGGGACCCCACACTTAGTCTTTGCCATGCTCTTTAGCTTAGGTTTTTTGGTACTTAGACTTCCCATCAACCTGTTACTCAACAAAAACAAAATTAGTGAAGTAAAAACTAAAATACTAAAAATAAAACCTACCTTAACTTAGGATTCCTCCTAAGTAGCGCCTGATTTAGTGTCGCGGCATTACCTAATCTCTGACTCAACTATTTTTCTTCATCCTTTTCCTCCTACTTAGAGGCCATTATTTTTTTCGTTTCTAACCTTTTGAGTGTGAACTCTCAAGGTCAACATCTTTCTCAACTTTAGCCTTTTCAGGCACATTAATTTGCATCTTCTCAGCCTATGGTATTAAAAGCTTGCGTTGCTTAATGAAGAAGTCCGAAGAGTTAGTGTGAGGAATAAACTCCACCACCCCACACTTATCCCCTTTGACTATCGTAATCATACACAAATATTTATAATTGGATATTGTGTTGAGTAGTTTGTTCACTTTGAATACCACCTCTTCATTATCCATGTAATACCTCGAAACAAATCCAAACCAGTATTAGAGCCATATTTCAAGCTCATGCATAGTACATCATGGTTATTTTATAGTTTTATAAGCGAGTTAGATATATATTAAGTCTTCAAATAAATCCTAGAAATTAGACAAATCAGAACATTCCTTATCAATTGAATTATTGGGAAGGATATTGCTATAGTCAACTTTGAACGAATTTTTGAGCTCATGACTTACCAAAAGATAGATTATCAAATTAGATTTCTAACGATACAAATTTTTCCTGAATCCATTATCAGAGCAAGGAGTTATGCCCATTTTATTCTAGCATGTCAGCTTGGGAAACTGAGTGACGACATTCGTGGTAAGCTGTCACAAGCGTGATGACTTATCACCAATGTCATCAGCCCTGGGTAGATTTCTAATCCCAATGATGATATTTTGTGACAAGCCATAACGCCCGTGATGACTTATCACCAATGTCGTCAACCTTAACTAGAAAAACAAGATTTTACCCTTTTGTGACGACATTTCGTGATGACTTATCACCAACTTCATGACTTGTCACGAATATCGTCAGCTATTTTTTTTCCAGCAATTGAGGGACATTTTCAGAAGGGTATTTTTGTCTTTTCCTTCACTTCACATGACTTATAACCCTCAAGGAGCGTATTATCTTTCATTTTCTTTCGTTAGCCATCTCAAAAAAAAACTCTCTCATACCCTCTCAACCATAAGATTAGGGTTTTCTCTCAAGAACAAGAACATTCTTTCCCAAAGGGGTTAAACCCTAGTCAAGAAAAATCAAGAACAAGCCTAAGGATTTCTTTAAGAACCTTCAAGAAACATTAGATCTCTTTTAAGATCAGGCTTTAAGGTATGCATAGTGTTCATCCATGGGTCTCTTTCATCCATAAAGCTCAAGAATCATGTTTTAAATTATTAATTATGATTTTGTCATTGTGTTATGACTATATTCATGTTGATGATTGTTTTTTGGATTCAAGGTTGTATCGTGATGCGTTTTTCATGAAACATATAAGTAGGTTAGTTGAAACCCATGAATTTTGGATGTATTAAGATTGTCAAATTGATAAGTACACCTATGCCCAAAGTTGTGCATGTAAGGTGTTTTATAAAATACCAAGAATCATAGAATCCATGTTTTAATTACTTAATAGTGCTTAAATGGCAAGCCCATGTTCTATTCTTTATGATTTCATATGAACTCCACCTTATTGTTGTGTGTTATTGTTGTGATATGGAATGAGCATGATATTGAAGCAACGCGAGTATATACATATTGTGCACATCCCCTTCCATGTATAATATGGTGAGAACCAAGTGTAGTATGAAATCCCCTACTTATAATATTGTTAATTATGGACTTTATTCTTATGATCAAGTCAGCAATGTGTGTCAGTTTCTTTTTATCGAGTCCTAGGGGTACTTGTACCCAAAATAATATTGTTGTATGCCTAGTGCCATGTCATGTTGTCACGATACTCTCAGTCAAGCCATGGTCTATAGAATTCAGTTAGTCATCTGACTCAAGAAAACTCAGAAATCTCAGTAGTCTTAATAGTTCAGTAACCTCAGTACTTAGTAATCTCAATGATATCAATAACAACAGTATTCCTAGCGATCTCATGTAATTTCAGTACTCTCAGTTAGTCCTTAGAACTCAGTACGTTCCTTCAGTCAAGGGAACTTAGTAAACTTAGTTTAGTTCCTCTAAACAATACCACTAGTATCAGTTCAGTTAATTAGTATTAGTTCAGCTAATCAGTTCAGTTCTATTATTTAGTTTAGCTCATTTATCTAGTTCAGTGTCTTTTAGATGGGAGTAGGATTCAGCACCGAGTAGGCCTAGGGATGGGGACTCACCCGCTAGAAAGGACGAAGATCCTTAGAAGCAATCCCTAAGTTCCAGAACTACATAGCTAGTGTAGGTATGAGATGTCACCCATTAGATAGGACTGGCATACTCAGGGGTTACCCTTTAGTACATTTATATGTATAGGACTGATCCCAGGAGTCACCCGCTAAATTAGGACCGACTCCACAATAGTTGTCTTTACTAGTGGCGCGGTACTGACACCCTTCCAGTCGGGAAAGAGATTGGACCCCAGTTAGCTTAGCATAGAGCATATCGGTTAGATGAATACATCCCATAGTTTCAGTTACAAATTCAGGACTGTCAGATACATTCAAATCAGTTTAGTAGTATAAATTCAGTACTGTTAGAGACAGTCAATCCTTATTATTATAAATAGACTTCAAGATCACCCATTAGATAGGAATGATCTCAACTATAGTTAACCAGTATCAAAATCATCAGATTTAAAGATCACCTACTAGATAGGACTGATCTCAAATTCAGTTACTCCATATAGAATGAAACTTAGATAGTTCCATCAGAACTCCGACTGTTAAATATAATTGTTTAATATCAGTTACGTAGTTGTTGTCGATCATCACAGTTATATCATTTATGTTAGTTGTTATAGCTTATGTTATCAGTATTCAGTTTTAGGACTGTTAGACACATAAATCTCACCAGTTCATAATTTGAACTGTCAAAAATAGTCATTCATCTATTTAGTATATTCAGTATTACTAAAGTCATGTCATCAATATTTAGACTCAGTAGTCAGTATCACTATAAGTTCAGTTATAGTTTCTTATACATGTATGTATTCTCACATTCATATTAGTCAGCATTGTTCATGCATTTAACCCTTTACATTTAGCCTACCTTACTCGTATACTCAGTACATTCAGACGTACTGACGCATTTGCGCTATGATGCTTTTTCTTATGATACACCATAGGTTCAGAGGCACGTGTTCCAGATCAGCAGTAGCATTCCAATCACAGAGTTATAATGAGTCCTCATCCATTTAAAGATGATATTATTTTATTTCATTTATTATTTCAGTTCATTTTTACTAGACCTAGTTAGTAGGAGACATATTCCTTCAACTCCTTACTTAGATAGTATTTAGAGGATTTCAGATTTAGTTCAGATTTGATTCAGACTTCAGTTGTTTTTTGGTATCCTCCACCCATATGGATATGACATTTGTTAGATATTTTATTCAGTCAAACCTTATGGCCTATTAGTCATGTTTTTTTGCATTATTATGTCATATATTCTAGTGTACAGATACAGATATCAATCACAGGATAGCTTGTGGTCCTTTGGAGTCATAACCACTGTGTAGCATTCTGGTTCAGAAAATCAGGGTGTTACAATCCAGCCTCATTGTGAGTATTCTCTCTCTCATAACTATCAAAGCTCCTCTTATTTCTAAGAATGGACATCCTAAGATAACTGACACTCTTTTATCTTCCTAAAAATCTAACACAGTAAAGTCAGCTGGAATAATAAATATATCAACCTTGATGAGAATATCCACTATTATTCCTTTGGGATAGGATAGGGTCTAATTTGCTAACTGGAGTATCACAGAGCTTGGTCTTGGAATCCCCAGACCTAAGGTGTTAAACAAGGAAAGGGGCATCAAGTTAATACAAGCCCCCAAGCCACTAAGTGAGTAGACTACCTGGTTGATGCCAATTTAAATGGGGAGAGTGAAACTCCCAGGATCTTTAAGCTTTTGTGGAATCTTCTGCATTACCACAAAACTAAATTCCTCAGTGAGTGCTACCATCTCAATATCCTACAGATTAATTTTATTAGTGACCATATCCTTCAAATACTTAGTGATGGTGTCTTGTTCACCTATTCATCAACTTTTGTTTTCGAGTGCTCGAACTTCTTCGAATTTTCACCAACTTTTTCTAATACCTGTAGGAGACTCAACTCTATATGTACCTCCTTAGTTTTCTTTGGAGATTCTTTATTAATTTTCTTACCACTCCTCAAAGATATTGCAATTACTTGTTTAGGATTTTTATTATCACTTGGCAAACCACCTTGAGGCCTAGTATTTTGTGCTTATTGCATCTGCCCCAACTGTATGTCCAAGTTTCTTATAGCAATTTGTTCACTCTTTATCTCCTTCCGTTGGATCTTCATGTCTGCTTATTGACCTTTTCTTTGTGTTGCCAAATGTGTTTGACCAGTTATAAGTTATTTCAATATCTCCTCAACATTGTTCATTTAATTCGTGGATTGATTACTCTGAACCTGCAGCTGCAGGGATTATTGTTGCTAATTGTTCCAAATGAATTGGGTGCTGAGTCTGCCACTTTAGATTTTGGGTGTTCCCATAATTCTGCCGTTGAGCATTTCCCACGAACATCATAGACTTAGGATATGTAATACACATAGATGCTGAATACCCATTATTACCACAAGCGTCACACCAACCTGCAGTCTGTTGAATTGTATTAATTATGGCTGCAGGGTCACACCACTAACTTTATCTTGCTTATTTAATTTTGAATAGAAGAAAGTTGGGTGGATATAACAGTAAATTGTTCCACCTTAAACACATCTATAACCTTTTTTTTATAACATTTCTATATTCAGAATGCTGCTTAGGATTACCTTGAGAAATCTAACTCAAAAAAGTGTATAGCTCATCATACGTCAACTCCAAAGCTTGACCACCTGAAGCTGAATCTAGCAAATTTTTTGTGTCATGGTCAAGTTCCTCTATAAAAGTATGAGCAAGTACCTCATAGGACTTTCAATGATATGGACAGTCCCAAAGAAGAGCTTTGAACCGCTCCCAGGCATGATAAAAATTCTTATCTGGCTTTTGTTTGAAGCACACAATCTCATTGTGCAGTTTCCCAGTTTTGCAATATGGAAAGAATTAGATGAGGAATTTCCAAGCTAATTCATCCTATGTTGTGATTAAACTTGCTGGCTTAGAGTTCAACCACTTTTTTGCTTCCCCTAATAGTGAAAATGGGAATAGTTTCAGCCTAACATAATAAATTGAAACACCCATCGGGATGAATGTATCACTGATCTCTAAAAAGTTTTGTAGGTGGACTTGTGAATCTTTATATAAAAGACTAGTAAACTGTCCACTGCTGATCAAAAGCTGCACCATGTTCTATTTCAACTCAAAATTACCTTGAGCAGCCAGTTTTTGAAAAGGGGAGTTCAAATTTTTTTAAAGTGGGATTGCCACATCTCAAACTATCTTGTAGGCTAGTTGATCTTCTGCTATTAAAGCAAGACTGTCTTTTTCTTCATGAAATTATGAGATATGGTGGAGAAGGATTGCTTCTCTTCTTTGTTAATAGAAGAGTTTCTCGGGTTTAGCACTTGGCTCAACCAATTCCCTATCCCTTGCCAGCAATACTTGTCTGTAAACCTATTTCCTGTAAATTCAATACCAAGACCAAGAGTAAAGCACCAAAGAAATATAAAAAGTAAAACTAAAAAAGAAATAGTTGCCAATTTACAAGTCCTAAGCAATGGCACCAAAAACTTGTTGCGCCCAAGCACACACGCAAGTGTACGTGGTCTTACCAAGTAATATAGTATCCATACAGTAAAGCCAAATATCGATCCCTCAGAGACTTATGTTAAACAAATATCAAATTCTAGTTCAACTATTTCGATTAACATGATGCAACGTAATCAAAGGAATTTTGAAAGTTATAAACTAATAGTAAACTAAAAGAGTATGGGAAAGTAAAGACTTTGAACAATTAACAGATGAAAACCTAGGGTTAAAGAACTAATAAAAATCATACAACATCATCGAACTTCGTCAGTTAAGTTACTTATATTTGTTGTTGATTCACATGGTTGATTTTATTATCATGGTCTCTCGACCTCTAATTACCTATCCAACTTAGACCCACAACTACACCGTTAAGTGGTGATGTGAGAAATAAGCTAAAAGTATTCATATTTCATCTCATAGTGAACAAATTAAGGCTTCCAAGTATATCACTATCCTAGATGCGAATTCCAATTCCCTATTTTATAAATGAATAAGAACCCTACTCTATTTACATCCACGTTCTATCATTTTATTCCCCTTCCCAAAATCACTAGGTCGATAATATATGTATTCTAAGGGTTGTGAGTCCTTAAAACTATGATAAAAATGGTAAAAAAAACTACCAAATATGTTAAATAAACAAAATCAAATCAATTTGTAGCAATCGTAGTCATGTTCTTGGCTTTAACCCCAGAAAGGGGGCATTTAGCCACTAATAGACATAACCGTAATAAAAGTATTTAAATATATGATTAAATCCTTTAAAAATCTAAAGTAAAGAAAAATAAACCCTTAAATAAGTATTTATCAGCCTCTCTCCAAGTCCAAAATCGTTCAAAAGGGTTTACATTATATTTATAGTCGTGTATTTATAGTAGAGGCAAATTTGTCATTTGGGAATAGAAGGGGCATCACGGGCTTTGGACAATGGGATGAAGTGGGTGATGCGAGATCTATTACACTACTAGAAATGTGGATCCACCTACTTTATTCCACCTGGATCAATGGGGCATCGCCCCTATATCGCCAGCCCTCACTGGAAAGTGCCATTTTATGTTAACCTTGCACCTTTTTCATCCATCCCAAGCCTTTTGGTGTTATTTCCACTTGAATTTCAGCTGGTTGCTCATCAATATATCAATATAATTAACTAAACAAGAATCCTACATCATCAAGAACCATAGGTTAGATTTCCATACAACAAATATTCCATAAGGATGCACTTAAAACTCAAGCTAAGCCTAGTCTCATCCTATTAATCTTTAGCTTATTGAATTGACTCTCGGCCTAACTGAATTACACTTTGTACATTAAAAACAAGATGATCCACTCATAAATACACAATAATAACATTAGGAACTTATTTATAACTATTAAATTACATGTCAATTTAGTGCAACGCAGTCGTCGTCAATATATTTACTCAACTTTTGGAGTCGGGGTCGAATCCACAAGGAATAATGTGAGTGGAGATTAAACTAATTTGAAACTATAGCTGTAAGTTGAATTCAAATAGATAATATGAAAAGATAAAATAGGTGTTTTAGAGATTAGCCAATAAATGTTTGTCACTTTAGCTTCAGTGTTTGTAATCAAGAGTTTATTGAAAAACCAAAATTATGTTCACTAGGGATTGTGGTACTTGACAGATGCTACTAGTGGTTCAAGATTCTCACGGTAGGTAGGATAACAAGTTATCTTTATCGAAGTTAGCATAAATGTCTATCGACCTACTTAAGCATTTAATTACCTAATCCTCTCGGACTTCGGGAAGTTATATTCACTGCCCAGATTTTACCTCAGGTTAACCAACCTTGTTACAGCACTGATTATTAATAGAAGTTTAGTGTTTCCAAGTCCTATTGATAATTCACTTCCCACTATATTTGATTTCTTTCTCAAGAAAATCAAAGCTGGTGTTATCTAGCATTTGCAACCAACAGACAATAATTATGATATCAAAATTATCAAGAAGTCCTACCACCTTTCAAATCCTGAACACATAGCATCTTATCAAGACCTAACCCTAGATCCCATAATTTAGATGAATATAAAGGAATGTAGCCACTCATGAATAGAAGAAACTAGATGAATTCATGCTCTGAAAGATAAGCTTACCACAAGATGAATAGAAACTAGAGATTCTACAATTAAATCACAAAGGAAATCACAAAATAATGATTCAATTCTCTTCAAAGTAATTGCTTTTTCAAGCCAAGAAGTTAGAGAGAGAAAAAATCAAAGTATCGTGTCTCAAAACTCAAGGTTAAGAACTCTGAAAAAAACCCTAAATAAGGTTTTAAATGGTTCACCCTAATTATGGATACAAAATAATAAAATTTAGAAATTCCTGGGATTAGGTGACGCCATTTGTGATAGCCTATCAGGAGGATGATGACTTATCATAGATGTCATCAGCTTCGTCTTTGCTTTTGACACTTCCTTCCTAACGTTGACGACAAACGGTGATGCACTATTACATCCTTGATGACTTATCATAAATGTCGTTGATACGCCCAAATTACAACTCTCGTTAGAAAGTGTAAGCGGTCGCTGCCAAATATAGAACCCAACTGGGTTGGGTGTCTAATCCCACAGGGAATACTATGGTCACTAAGTATTGCGATTATTATTAGACTGTTGATCGAAGGTTCCAAGATAAGGGGGTTTTGGTTTAAGTGCACAATAATATTATCAGTGTAACGATGAGATGATATGTG
>JAPEIP010000008.1:165868334-165905967 GCA_026120095.1 Capsicum chinense | reverse complement strand
TAGAGGGACTTCTTTGTTCCTCAATCTATGAGTCTGATAATGTAAGATTTTGACTGGAATCTCTTCATAGGAGAGGTTGTTCTGAATGTCGATGCTCTGAATAGGGAAAAAAACTGCTGGGTCACCTATGCACTTCTTTAGCAAAGAGACATGGAAGACTGGATATACTGAAGTTAGATCTGAAGGCAACTCAAGCTCATAAGCTACCTTGCCGAAGCGACAAAGAATTCTGAAGGGACCGACATATTGGGGATTGAGTTTCCCTTACTTGTCGAACCTCTTCACTCCCTTCATGGGAGAGATCTTAAGATAGACATAGTCATTGACCTCGAACTCGAGATCCTTTCTACGAACATCTTCATAGGACTTCTGTCAGCTCTAAGAAGCCCGGAATCTCTCTCTGATCAACTGAACTTTATCTAAGGCATCGAATACTAAGTCAGGACCTATGATTGAGGCCTCACTAACTTCGATCCAACCAATCAGAGATCTACATCTCCTACCATAGAGAGCTTCGAATAGAGCCATCTGAATACTAGAATGATAGTTATTGTTGTATGCAAACTCAATTAAAGGCAAGTGGTCGTCCCAACTTCTCTTGAAATTCAATTGTACATGCCTTTAGCATATCTTCAAGAGTCTGAATGGTCCTCTCTGCTTGACCATCTATCTGAGGATAAAATATTATGCTGAGATGGACTTAGGTACCGAGACCCTTTTAGAATGCTTTCTAAATGTGAGAAGTAAATTGGGTACCTCTGTCTGAAATGATAGATAGTGGAACACCGTGTAACCTGACTAACTCCCTGATATAGATTTTGGCATAATCCTCGGTGGAATAAGAAGTACGAATAGGAAGGAAATGAGCTGACTTGGTCATTCTATCTATAATGACCCAGACTGAATTATGCTGATGACCAGTTCTAGGAAACCCATCACGAAGTCCATGTTAACTTTTTCCCACTTCCAAGTAGGAATGGTGAACTCTTGGATGGAACCACTAGGTTTTTGATGCTCTATCTTAACCTACTGACATGTAGAGCACTTAGCCACAAACTCTACAATATCTCTCTTTATCCCACTCCACCAATATATCTCCCGCATGTCGCGGTATATCTTAGTGGCCCCTGGATGAATAGAGTATCGTGCACCATGTGCTTCTGCAAGTATTCGCTACCTCAATTCATCTACACCTGGAACACATAGACGATCCTGACAATGAAAAACACCATCTCCCCCTTGGGAGAAAACCTTAACTTTCTAATTCTGAACTGACTTTTTGAGCTTGAAAAGGGTAGGATCTTTGTCTTGTTTTTCTTTCACCTCAGAAACTAGAGATGACTCTAAACTACTATGAACACATACACCACTCTCTGAAGAATCGACTAAGCGAACGCCTAGTCTGGCAAGCTGATGGATCTCCTGAGCCATATTTTTCTTACTATCCTTAACTTGAGAAATACTACCCATGGAGAGTCGACTGAGAGCATCGGCCATAACATTAACCTTGCCCAAATGATAAAGACCACTCATGTCATAATCCTTCAAGAGCTCTAACCACCTTCTCTGGGGAAGATTGAGATCTTTCTGGGAAAAGACATACTGGAGGCTTTTATGGTTTGTGAAGACATCTACATAAACTCCATAGAGATAATGCCTCCAAATCTTCAAGGCAAAAACTACCGCTTCTAACTCAAGATCATGAGTAGGATAATTCTTCTCATTTGGCTTTAACTGTCTGGAGGCGTAGGCTATTACCTTACCATGCTGCATGAGGACACAACCTAAACCCACTCTGGATGCATTACAATAGACTACAAAACCATCTGGAATAGCTAGAACTGGAGCGGAGGTGAGTCGAGTCTTCAACTCTTGAAAGCTCTTCTAGCATGAATCTGACCACTGAAACGTAATCTTCTTAAGAGTTAATATAGACATGGAAGATGCAATAGAAGAAAATCCCTCGACAAACCATTTGTAATAGCCAGCCAAACCCAAGATACTCCTAATATCTGATGGAGATACGGGTCTGGGCCAGTTTCTTACTACCTTGGTTTTCTAAGGATCTACGTTAATTCCATCATCGAAAATAATATGGCCAAGGAATGCTACTGATCTTAGCCAAAATTCGCACTTGCTGAACTTAGCGAATAATTAGTGATCCCTGAGAGTCTCAAGAACAATCCTGAGATGGTCAGCATGTTCATGCTCTGTACGAGAATAATCCAGAATATTATCTATGAAAACTATGATAAACATGTCCAAGTACTACTTGAACACACGGTTTATCAAATCCATAAAAGCTATAGGGGCATTGGTAAGACCAAATGACATGACAAAAATTTGAAGTGACTATACCGAGTACAGAAAGCTATCTTCGAAATGTCACATTCTCTAACTCTGAGCTGATGATAGCCTGATCTGAGGTCTATCTTAGAAAAGTAACTGGCACCCTAAAGTTTGTTGAATAGATGATCAATCCTGGGAAGAGGATATCTATTCTTGACCGTGACCTTATTGAGTTGACGGTAATCAATACATATCCTGAGAGAATTATCTTTCTTATGCAGAATAATATTGGCACACCCCATGGGGAAATGCTGGGTCCGATGAATCCCTTATCTAAGAGATCCTTCAACTAATCTTTTAGTTCCTTGAGTTCTGCTGGTTCTATTCTGTATGGCGGAATAGAAATAGTTTGAGTATCCAAAAGAAGGTCTGTGCCAAAGTCTATTTCCCTTTCGGAAGGAATGCCCGGAAGATCTTTGGGAAAGAGATCTGAGTATTCATTAACAACAGGGACTATTTTGAGGCTGGGATATTCAGAACTGGAATCTTTAAAATACGCGAGATAATACACACATCCCTTAGAAATCATTTTCCTTGCTCGAAGGTAGGAAACAAGTTGACCCTTGAACGCTGAAATGCTACCATTCTACTTTAGGATGGGCTCATTCAGGAACAAAAATTAAACTATCCTATTTCTACAGTCGACTGTTGCATAGTAGGAATGAAGCCAATCCATGATGAGAATGATATCAAAATCAGTCATCTCTAACTCCACTAAATCTGTTGACATGGATTTCTGAGATATCATAACTGGGCAATTCCTGTATACCCGCTGGGCTATGATGGTCTTACCCACTGGGGTAGAGACTGAGAAGGGCTCTGCTAGGACTTTGGAACTGATTCCAAAATTTCCTTCTATGTATGGAGTAACAAAAGACAAAGATGCACCTGGGTCTAGCAAGGCATAAACATGAACATAGAAAATCTATAACGTACCAGTAATGACATCAGGAGAATTTGCCTGATCCTTCCTGGACAGAAGAGTATAGAGTCTATTTGGGTGTTGCCCACTGGTAGCACTGGAAATGGCACCCTACTGGTTCGGGCGACTAGACTGAGCTGTAGAATAATTTCGCTGACCCTGAAGACTTGACTACAGATACTCCCTAATCCTAGGGCTTGGCTTGCCACAACTAAAACAGACATCACTACTGGCTCGGCAAATGCCCTTGTGGTTCTTACCACAAGTCTGACAATGGGTATTCATTTGGGCACTGCTAACACTGCCCTGAGATTTAGAGCTTGGGGCTTTGTAACTATTGCCGTCTCTGAACTTCAAAACTAGAGCGCTGCCAGAGAAAGAAGCTGGAACAGTTGACTTGGAGCAAAACTGTGAATGGTTTCCTCCATCTAACTTGGGGTGAGCAAAGTTGAAGTTGCCTAACCTTGCTCTCTTGTTGTGCCTCTCCCTTGTCTTAAACATCTACTCTTCTACTTGCTGGGCATGGGTCATGAGCTAAGGTCATATTACCGATCAGCATCGCATACCTACACTTATTTACCATGCTATCATTGACCCCTAACACAAACTTGCTCATCTTAGCTCTATTGTCTGCAACCACATAAGGAGCATACCTGGATAGCTGAGTAAATCTATGAGAATACTCCCTAACCGTCATATGCCCCTGCTTGATGTTGATGAACTCAAGAACTTTGGTTTTCCTCAACTCTTTGGGAAAGAATCTTTCTAAAAAGGTTATGACAAATTCCTCCTATTTGATAGGGCCTGTGTCATCTAACCTCTCAGACTTCTACTATTTGTACCAATCATGAGCAATATCCTGTAATTGGTAGGCGGATAACTCATCACGCTCAATAGAAGTAACACCCATGATGTCAATGACCTTCTTGACTTTGTCAATAAACTCCTAAGGGTCCTCATCAGACTTAGACCCATGGAAAGATGGAGGCTTCATTCGGGTGAAGTCCCGAACCCTAGCTGCTTTAGGAGTGGCCACTGGATTGGTCGGAATTACTGGTGGCCATTCATTCTGTGCAGCCATGGACTGACCAAGTGTGGTAAATGCGTCTCTAAACTTCTCATGGGAAACATCTTCGCCCAAAGGATCTTCGGGCTGAGGAGCTAGCTGGTTTCTTCTCTTTGGGGACATGGTCTGGAATAAGAGAAGAATGGATTAGACTAAGAGTTTAACTTGTGATTATGCTCACTAGCATGACATGAATAATGAAGAAAGGGAATTGTTCCTGAAACATCGTATAGCCTCTGACACATAAATGTGGCGCGCAATACACCCATGTATAAGACTCTACTAGATGCAGCTTTCAGACTTCCTAGGACTCTATTGAACCATAGGCTCTGATACCAAGTTTGTAACACCCCGATTCACTGAACCAGAATGCTACACGATGCTCATGACCCCGAGGGACCACAATCTAACCAATGACTGATATCTGTACCTGTATACTGCAAATCATGATATAATAATGTGGAATACATAGAACTATAAGGCCAAAAGGTTCAACTGAATACAATCATGTGCGTGAAAATACCCAAAGAAATTCAATCTGAACGTAAATCTGAAAGCCTCTAAACTATCTAAATAAGGAGTTGAAGGAACATGTCTCCAACTAACTCCGTAAAACTGAACTGAAGAAATAAATAAATGAATCAAATCATATTGTCCTTGAATCAATGTGGACTCACTATTTCTCTGCTACTGGAATGCTATAGCTACTGCTGGGGTGGAGCTCGTGTCTCGAAACCTATGGTGTAATATGAAAAAAAAGTACCATAGCGCAAATGCATCAGTACAATTGGAGTACTGAGTATACGAGGAAGGTAGGATAAACATAATGGGTTTCATGCGTGAACAACATGACTGACTAATATGAATGTGGGAGTGCAAACACACATATACAGAAATTGGGACCTTGAATACGTGATAGCATGACCTATAAGCTAATACATGGTTTACTGATAACTGTCATGATTGATACTAAAACTGATAAAATGGACGACTGTCTCTGATAGTCCTGTATATACTAAAATCTGAAGAACGCCCTGAGTTCTTTTACTGAGACTGATACTAAAACTATGGGAAGTAGTGTTTAACCGACATGCCCCATGTATGTCGTTATGGCTAAGCTGGGGTCCAATCTCTGCCCTTACTAGAAGGGTGTCAATACTGTGCCACGAGTAAGGAAAGCCTGTAAGTGACCCTTATCTGGCGGGTACTCATTGAGAACGGTGGGAATCCTAAACTGATGGGTTAAGCCACCTCATCAATCCTTATCTGATGGGTTAAGATATCTCAACCTATGCTAGCTACGTAGTTTTGGAACACAAGGATGACTACTAAGAATCACACCCTGAACTGGCAGGTGAGTTCCCATCCTTGGGTTTACTCGGTGCTAACCTCTACTCCCATCTGGAGGGACTGGGCATGAATAACTGATGTGCATGACTTAATCTTACTGAATTCCGTTAACTGGCGGAATGTTACTGATTCTGACAACTGACTAAGATTCTGAGGTTTTCCTGAAGTCTATGGAATCATAGCTTGAGTTTGGATATCGTGAAACATGACATGGATCTAGGCACACAGCTATAGATTTCAGGTACAAGTACCCCCAGGACTCAATGGAAGGAAACTGACACACATGACTGACTTGATCATAAGAGTAGAGTCCATAATTTATAATATCATAAGTAGGGATCTCATATTAAGCATGGTTACCAACAATGTATTGCATGGAAAAGATTTCATATCACATGAAACTACTTGCACAATCTTAATATCAATTTAATTGCATAATCATATTGGCAACACATACCAATAACATGGAAGTTCATGTGGATTACATGGTGTCATAACTCTTATTCATAAGTAGGATTTGCAAGTAAACATAGCATAATCTCATAAGAATAGTTCATGAGTATTCCAACAACATTTACAAGGAACATTATCCACATAGAAGTCATCGGAACGTAAGGGCATATCATGAATCCTTCACTTAGTCACAATTTAGCTATATTGCATGATTTCAAGTTTCTTAGGTATTTTATCAAACACCTTACATGCACATTTAATGCATAGGTGTAATCATCAAATTATACATCATGAACAACCAAATTTACATGTTTCTAACTCATATGATATCATGAAATTCAAAAAAACATATAAAGATTCCATCTTGGAAATCACCCAATATCAACAACATGATCCTCAACACCTAACAATACAAAAATCATACTTTATAATGAAAAATAGGATTTTTGAGCTTTATGGATGAAAGGGATCCATAAATCAACTCATGCATACCTTAGAAGGAAGATTCTTGATGATTGACGGAGGAATTTCCTTGAAATCGGATCTTCAAGCTTAGTTACACAACCTTAGTTGTTTTTCTCTTTTAGTGCTCTTGGATGATGAGCTTTGAGATGAAAATGGGGTTGTAATATGTTTAGAAGCTATATATTTCATAGGGTTAAGTTTAGGGACGTGTAAGGAGTGTTAAAAGACTTAATTACCCTTAAAACAACTCAAAACGGAGTGATTTTGGCACCTGGAACTGACTTAGGCAGCGCCCAAGTGATTGCCTAAGCTAGGTTGGGCGGCGCCTAACCAATCGCCTATGTTTGGGTTGGGCGGCGCCTAACCAATCGCCTATGCTTACTATCTCTCACGAAAATGAGCATAACGTTTTGCTCGGGTATTGGATTAAGGAAAAATTGGTATCGTTGGAAAGATAATTTGATTCTCTACAATTTGGTGGGTCTAAATCAGCCAAAATATGACATTAAAATCGAGTTACACTCATTGAAAGATGACCCTTGCAAAATCAAACACTAAAACTTGATGGATTCAAAAACTCTTAGCTTGTATTACCTTAAGTGACTCATATGAACCTGCTTAATGCATCATAAGGTATCATATCACTAGGATATTCATTGTAAGTCATGTACTCAAGTATGAATAACAGGATAGGAGATTTCATACGTAGGAATACTTATTCACTTCCTAGCTTAGAAATATGCGGGGTATTACAAATCGATAGGTCGAAATAAGGTCGGATGCATTGAGACCCAAACCAACGGTATTCATAGCCTTAAAATTAATATTTTGAATCTGTTAGCATGGTGAAAATTCACATCCGAGATCATTGCACTAAAGGTTTTGCTCGATGGTTATTTGGAACCAATGAAGACTTCTAAATAGGGAGTTGATTCCAATAACCAAATGAACTGCCCGATAACCAAACCATCAAGACCAATAGGTTATAGATAATTTAAAAAATATATGGAGAATCTTAAATGGTAGTAATAAGTGTAAATATAGAAAATGACTTGAAGGGTCATTATAGGTACTTTGTGTGATCTATTGGTGAAGGTTGTATCCTTTATATTTCCATCTAACTTTTTGATCTTGACTGCCAGGTGGAATTTAGAAGTCTGTAAATATGAAGGACTTTCCTAGATATGAGTAGGGCCTTAGTTGACATAGAGATGGGGCAGATGAAGGTCAGACTCAACGATGAGATAGTCAATTTTCATATTAGTCAATCTATGCGAGAACTAAAAGATTTAAGAGTGTAGTCTGTGATTTAGACTATTGATGATAATGAAGTGACTATATCATTATGAATTTTGAGAGTGAAGGCATCGACGAGTACGATGATATAGTGAGTGCATTGTCTGGTAGAGGTTCTTATAGTTATGCTCCAAAGAAGCTTGATCTCCATCTAAGTAATTGAACCACTTCTCTATCTCTACCATCAATTGAGGAGCCATCATTCTTGGAATTAAAGGCCCTCTTATCTCACTTGTGTTATGTATTTTTTGGGGGCCACAATACTGTGTCAGTCATTATTACAACTAATTTAGTAAAGACACGAGTTGAGGCATTTCAATCACTCTTGCAGAGATTCAAGAGGGTTATCGAATTGACCATTATGAATATTTTGGGGATCCCACCTAGTATTTGTACCCATAAAATACAAGTAGAGATGGATTCTATTCCCAACATTAAAATCAGAATGGTTAAATCCTTCTTTGAAGGAGATTGTGAAGAAAGAAATTGTTAAGTTCTTGGATGATGGAGTCATTTACCCTATTTGGGACAACAAGTAGGTTATCTAAATTTAATACAAAGAAGGGTGGGATCACTTTTGTCCCAAATGATAAGAATGAACTTATGACTATGAGACTGATTACTAGATAGTGCGTA
This sequence comes from Capsicum chinense, assembly GCA_026120095.1. Lineage (NCBI taxonomy): Eukaryota > Viridiplantae > Streptophyta > Magnoliopsida > Solanales > Solanaceae > Capsicum > Capsicum chinense. Next base: position 165,897,430 of record JAPEIP010000008.1, on the reverse strand, counting down.
TACATGGACTACAGAAAGTTGAATACTCGGACTCAAAAAGACCATTTCCTAATGAATTTTTTGGATCTTATGCTTGATAGATTAGCAGGCAGGGTTTGGTACTATTTTTTTGATGGGTAATCAAGATACTATCAGATTCCTATTGCTCTCGAAGACTAAGAAAAGACTACTTGTACCTACCCTTATGGGACTTTTGCATTAAAGAGGATGTTATTTGGGTTATGCAATAATCCCACCACCTTTCAGAGGTGTATGATGTATATATGTTTTGACATGGCAGAGAACACAATAGAGGTCTTAATGGATGACTTTTTAGTCGTTGGGGACTCTTTTGATGATTTTTTATCCTATCTAGACAACTCACTCCAGAGGTGTAAGGAGTTCAACCTGGTGTTAAATTAAGAGAAGTGTCATTTTATGCTGAAGGGTGGTATTTCCCTTGGGCAAAAAATCTTAAAACTGGGTTTGAGATGGATAGAGAGATGACCGAGGTGATTGAAAAATTACCTCCTTCTATCTTGTCAAAGGTATCCAAAGTTTTTTGGGTTATATTGTCTTTTATAGAATATTAATCAAGGACTTATCTAAAATTACAAAGAAGAGGTGAAATTTGTTTTTGATGATACATGGCTCAAGACCTTTGAGTACCTTAAGGAGCGATTGGATTGAGTTTCTATTATTGTATCCCCTATTTGTTCTTTACCATTTAAGGTTATGTGCATTGCAAGAGGAGTGTCCTTGGGTGTTGTCCTTGGTCAGAGGCATTTGAAAATCCTTCACTCAACATATTATGCCAATAAGGCATTAAACCCCACATAAAAGAACTATATAGTTATCGAGTAGGAGTTGGTTGGAGTGGTTTTTGCCTTTGAAAAGTTTCAATCCTACTTAATTAGGACCAAAATCATAGTTCATACCATCAAAGAAACATTGAGGTATATTATGTCAAAAAAGATGTCAAACAAGGATTAATACATTTGATCCTCTTGTTATACATATTCAACTTTGTATGAAATGATTAAAAGGGCATGAAAAACAAAGTTATTGATCACTTGTCTCATCTGGAGGAAGAGACAATGCAGTAGTTAGGGGATGATCTTGTCATAGATGATACTTTTCCAAATGATAGAGTCTTTTCAGCATCTCAAGACTTAATCCCCTGGTTCACAGACTTTGCCAACTTCTTTGCAAGTGATCTGGTTCTGAAAAATTTATCATTCCAGTAGCATAAGTGATTCATTCATGAGGTGAGGAAATTTTTATAGGATGAACCTTATATTTTCTATATTTATGGATGTATTTATTCATAGATTCATCCTTAAGGTAGAGATGATGATCATCTAGAGGCTTTTCATTCATCACCAGTTGGGGGTCGTCATGGTGAAATCCACACAGCCCATAAGATTTTGTAGTGTGGGTATTATCGGCCTACTATGTTCATGGATACTCATGACTATGCACAAGCCTTCGAATAGTGTCAACATCAAGGAAACATATCATTGAGACATGAACTACCCATGACACCTATCTTGGAGTTGGAGTTATTTGATGTTTATGGATTGACTTCATGGGTCCATTTGTGAGCTTCTATGGCATGACGTATATTCTAGTTGGGCAGTCGGCTATGTATTAAAGTGGGTGGATGCGGTTGTGCTTCCAAACAATACAGGTCAAAAGTGTCACTACATTCATGAAAAAGAACATATTTTCTTTATTTAGCACTCCACGTGCTATTGTCAGTGATGGTGGTTCACACTTCAACAATCACTTTTTTAAGGCCTTTCACAAAAAATATGGCATGAAGCATAAGGTATCAAAATCTTACCATCCTCAAACAAGTGCACAAGTTGAGGTCTCAAATAGAGAAATCAAGTCTATATTGGCGAAGACTATCAATGCCAATAGGAATGACTGGCTACAGAAGTTTGAAAATGCATTTTGGTGATGTGCTATAGATTTCTAGAACTTTCAAATATTACAATGATGAAAATATGTAAGTTACATAGGTTTTTTGTTTGATATGATGCTTTTTTGTTATGTTTTTATAGAAAATTAGGTTTTGGGACTATTCTAGAAGATTTGAGTGAAAGTTGAAGTTTTTGGTCACATAAGTGGGCACATATGGCCCATATGTTCTACTTAAGGTCTATAGGTTCCAAAGTAGGTGTTAGAAATTGAGATCTAGAGTCCTAAAATTTCAAAAAAGAAGACTCTATCAGTTACGGAGGGCGCCTATGGCCCTTAGGTTCCACCTACAGTTCTATGTGTCAGAGTAGGTTATAGAAGAAACAAGTCCAGTGAGTTCAGGAGTTTTTGAGGGAAGAGATCTACATAAGTAGACCACCTATAGACCATAGGTTCCACCTATGGACCATAGGTTCCACCTATATCTTGTAGGTGGCCAATAAGTGTCCACCAACCTTTATTTTCCTTCTATGCTCGGGAGTTATTTCCTAGCATTTCCCTGTAACCTAAATATGTTCTTTTGATGATTTTAGTTAGTTTATGCACTCTATATACTTATAAACATATATTTGATTCCTTGATTCAATTTTGATCTTGGAATTACTTTGTTCTTGATTTTGGTTTATAGCTCAGTTACATACTTTGGGTTTTATTTATTTATTATTGTGATATTATTTGAATGTCTCCAATTATTTATTCTATTAATTATTTCACAACAATGATTAGCTAAATCCTTTAGGTAGGGTTGTGGAAATCCTAGCAGATTGATAAAGTAGGGGAAGTGGTAAGTTGTTCTGAACCTATATTCTTCCATGTATTGTCGTTACCTTCAAATTCATAGCTTTATTAGTGGTTGCAAATGTTAAGATCCCGCCTAGTATATCACTATTTACTTCACCAGGGGAGTAGAGATTAGGAAAAGATAATTACACCAGTAATTTGAAGATTACTTGTCGATCTAGGATAAACAACATTATCTACTTAAGACGATTATCTTTCATCTAATAATTTGAGACTCAAATATTGATAGTTAATTGAGATCTAGGATAAGGGTTGGTAATGCAACATTCTGAGACTCAAAATGTATAGGGTAAAATCTATCAATAAGTCCACAAAATAGTTGATGGTACATAACTTATCAAATTCAATATGTAAGATATTGGGTTTGTCCAATAAACCAACTGATTTGAGAAGCCGGGGGAACACAAACCTAGAATTTATTTCTGACTGATTTCAATAAAAGTTGAGTTCTATTACTTGTTTGATATTACTACTACAACCCCTATAATTTACTTTCTGTGTTGCTCATTAATTTCAGCAAGCAAGTGACATAATTCCACGTATTCCCTATAGGATCGACCCCTACCTAATTTTGGGTTCTCAGAATTCCCCTATTTAATAATTTTATCACATATACTTTGGTTTATAATTCAAATAGTGACAAATTGCAGCTATTCCAAAACAATTAGAAGCGTAGTATGTCAGTAACACAATCAATCCCTCTTATGAATTCAATTTCAATATGACTGACAGCTATCCACAGTTATGTCCCTTATTCCATTACATAAATTTAATTCAAGGTACACACAATTAAGGACAGCTCCCAAATTTGCACAACATTAACAACATTGTGTATCAAAAACAGGAGTCGACAAGCATTGTGTACAAGTTATTATAGAACTAACCCAATCACACACATTCAACCAAAATTTTACCCCTTTTTCAACTCTATATGCCTTTTATCGACAAGAATGTAAAAGTCAATATCACACAAACCTAGAACCAGTTAGGTTCACCCCACACTTATCTCATCAATTTGATATGCATTAGTACCAAGTAAGGTTCTTCGACTTCCCTTCTTGGTACTATGACACCTTCCACTTTAAAATAATTCAAACAATGAGTACACTTCAACATAATATAAAGTATTTCCACAAGATTTCTATCCCGACACATGTGCACAAACTACAATACCCCTAAGAATTTAATCACATTGGAAGACATATAGTTTAAGCAACTCACGCCCTATCATACATATTTACATCGATCAACGTACCCTACATCAGTACAAGCACCCATCACCATACAAATATCCTACTATACTTCATTCCAATATCTATCTAATCATCATAACACACTTATTTAATAGTTGAATAAATAATCATGAATGAAATAACTAACAAGTCATAATAATTTCAAGATAAATGTGGTGTAAGGTCATATACTCAAGTTATACATTCACAAATCCAACTACTATAGCAAATAATAAAAGAATTCTCAGCAAGATAGAGATAAAGTTGAAAGATTTGAGAACTTACCTTAGGTATTGATTTGAAGAATTTATCTTTGAAGAGAATTAAAAAAAATTATGTTGGGGGATTGGGAGGCAGCGCTAAGAATGATAAATAAAAGGGTTTAGGGTTAAGTGGGTATATATAGTGGGGTGGGACCAAACCGGGTCAGGTTGGGTTGAACCCGACAGATATTAAAAAATTTTGTTCATTTTAACCACCCACCACGATCGGTGGTATCACGCCAGTCCACTGGAAATTACCAATAGTTATTTTACCACCCACCAAGATGTGGTGGTATCGCGCCAGTTCGCTAGATTTTGACAATTGCGATTTTGGTCTTCTCCGCAATGCGGTGTCCTTTAAATTCATGTATCCAGTACATTATTCAACCCTCTATTTACCTGATATTGGACCTGGCTTACACACATCACTTTGCAAACCTAATTGCTTACTTGGACATGATATTTTCCTTGGTTTCAATTTTCTCATCATCTCCTTTTCAGTGACTGTATAATTCATTTGGGCACCATTCAACATTTTACTGGCATAATAAATATAACAAAATACCTTGTCTTTTCTCTATCCCAAAATTGCTCCCACAGCTACGTCACTGGCAGCACACATCAATTCAAAAGGTAACTCCCAGTCTGGTGAAATCAAGATAGGTGCTTCTGCTAATTTATTGTTTAGCCTCTCAAAAGATTTTTGACAATCAACCCCAAAATAAAACTTGGCTTTCTTTTCTAACAGCTTACACATAGGGCTTGGAATCTTTGAAAATTTTTGAATAAAACTCCTTTAAAAACCTGGATGCCCCAAGAAACTTTGCACTCCCTTTACTATAACTAGATGTGGTAGCTTTTCCATCACCTTCATTTTTGCTCTATCTACTTCTGGTCCTCTACATAAAAATTTATGGCCAAGTACTATTCCTTCCTTGAACAAAAAGTGGCATTTTTCCCAATTCAGCACCAGATTTGTCTCTTCACAATAAGCTATGACTCGATCTAGATTCTACAAGAATACATCAAAAGAATTACCATAAACATAGAAGTCATTCATGAACTCCTCGACAAATTATTCAACCATGTCATAGAATATCACCATCATGCATATCTGAAATATTCAAGGTGCATTGAGAGGCCAAAAGGTATGCATCTAAACGCATATGTACCATATGGGAAAGTAACAGTAGTCTTTTCTTAGTCCTCAAGTGCAATGGTGATCTGACTGTAACCCGAGTAACCATTAAGAAAATAGTAGTACTCCTGCCTTTCCAACCTATCCAACATCTGATCAATGAACGGGATAGGATAATGGACCTTTCTTGTGGTTTCACTCAACATCCATAATCAATACAGAATCTTTATCTAGTCACCATTCAAGTGGGAATCAACCCATTATCTTTATTGGTAACCACAGTCATCCTACTCTTCTTTGGGGCAAAATGTATTAGGCTTACCTACTTGTTGTCTAAAATTAGATAAACAATCCCATCATTGAGTCACTTAATGACCTCTTTCAGCACCACCTCTTTTATCACCAGATTCAATCTACATTGTTGCTGCATCCTTGGTTTGAAACCTTCTTCCATGTATATCATGTACATGTAAAAAGCTAGATTTATCCCTGTAATGTCATACATAAGCCAACCAATTTCCTTCTTTCTTCTTTTTAAGACTTCCATTGCTTTCTTTACCTACACATTAGATAATCCCGCAGATAAAATAACAGGTAAGGTATTATTATTGCCAAGGTAAACATATTTCAAGTGATAAGGAATGACCTTAAGCTCTAATTTTGGAGCTTCATCAATTGAAGCTTTGGTAGATGAGCCAATTGGCCTGTTTAATGGCTCAAAAGGCATCTTCCTCATTTCAATCGCCACCAAATTCATGACTTAGACCAAATCCAACACTTTTATTTCTCCATAAAGATCATCACCTCTCAAAGCTCACTTTAGTGGATCATCCGACAACAATATATATAGCTCAGATGTAAGGTCAATAATTGATATAGAAAATAATTCTTCGTATATAGCCGGTAATTTCATCTCCTTGTATACATCTAAAACCTACACTTTATCATGCGCTCTTATTGTCATCTTCCCTGCTACTATATCAATTAGTAACTGCCCTATTGCTAAGAAAGGGCATCCCAAAATAAATGGAATGATCGAATCAGCTTCAAATTCAAGAATCATAAAATCTACTGGAAAGATCAGTGATCTCACTTACATTAAAATATCTTCAATAATTCCATCCATCCTAGAAAGGGACCTGTCGTCCAACTACAAAACAGTGGAAGTGGGTTTAGGACTCCCAAGACCCATCTTTCCATACTAAAATATGGGTATAAGATTTATGATAGCTCCTAAATCACACAATCTACGAGCACTGATGGTCTATCTAATAGTGATCTGTAAGGTAAAACTACCTAGATCCCTCAACTTCATGGACAATCTATTTTATATCTTGGAAGTGCACTCCTCAGTAAGTGCAACTCTAGCATACTCTGTCAACTGGTTCTTATTTACCACTATCTCTTTTAGATACTTTGAATAGTTTGGAACACTATGTAGAATATCATCAATATGAAGATTTACATGAACCTGCTTTAGAAGATCCAAGAACTTTTTATAATTGACCTCTTCTTGATGCTTCCTTTGCCTTTGAGGGAAGGGTAAAGGAAAAGTCATCTTCTCCACTTGAATTTCATCACTTATAGCTTTTTCTTTGACCACTTTATCTTCCTTGTCTTTGGAATCATCATCAGTGACTTCGGGACTAACCTGTTCAGGTGTCGTCACCTTTAACAGCAACCCACTCTTTGTTGTAACTGTATTTACGTTCTTTGGACTTGCCTCTCTATCTCTTGGTAAGCCTCCTTGAGGTGTTGTAACTCCAAATTCCTCGTGATCAACTATTGACTCTTTAAATCTACTACAAATTATTCTTGATTTGCCAAAAGCTACTTCATCATCTCCTTTATATTACTTGTTTGACTAGTAGTCTGATTATTCTGAAACTGTTGTTGATTCTATTGCACTGGCCCCTTATACTGATTAGTATTCTATGCTTGATTTCCACCCTATGAGAAATTAGGAGGATTTCTCAATTTGGGATTGTATGTGTTAATAAAGTTCTATTACCCTAGATGATTCACATTCCCCACGTAATTAACATAATCTTTGCATGTTCACTACTTCCATAAACCTCACACTAAGAATTTACCTATTAGACTGCATTGGCTATAGCTGCTGTTTGTGGAACCCCAACTTTATATTGTTCAACTAAGTAAGCAACTGATTTTCCATTATTGTTAGTTGGGCAGATAATGCTATGACTGATCTACCTCTAACACACCAATGCTTTCTTAGGAGCACTTCTCGAATTAGCATACCATTCAGGGTTTCCTTGTGAAATCCGATTCAGCAGTGCGTATAATTTTTCATAAGTCTTCTCAAGAGCTTGCCTACCTTCTGCTAAATCCAACAGAATTTGGGTATTTGGCTCTAACCCCTCAATGAAAGTATGAACAAAAAAATCATTAGACTAATGATGAAAAGGGTGATTTTTCAGCATACTTTTAAATATCCCAAGCTTGGTAGAGATTCTCTCTTTCATTCTATCTGAAACTCAAAATCTTGCTTCTCAAGCGAGCAATCTTCGCAAATGGAAAGAATCAAATAAGGAACTTTTGAGCTAGATCTTCCTAAGAAGTGGTGGAGAGTGGTGGTTCAGTATGTAAACACCTATTCGCTTCCCCAATTAAAGAAAAAGGGAAGAGTGCCAATCTAACATAATCAGTATTCACCCCTGCATGAATATAAGTATCGTTTATTTCTAGGAAGGTCTGTATATACTACTGGGGGTCTTTATGTGAAAGGCTAGAAAATTGCCCAGCCAAATTTATCAACTGCACCATATTATGCTTTAACTCAAATCAACCCCCTGTATTGGGCTTGCAAATATTGTTAGTCACATGGTTTGTGAGTGGGATTACCACCTCACGAATAGGTCTAGTAGCTTGTTGAACAGGAACAGCACGGATAACCAAAGATGGGACATGTCTGACATTTGGATCAACAGGATCATTTAGATTAACTCTTTCAAATATTTGAACTTGTTGAATTGGATATTGAGATCTTCGCCTTTATTGAAATATCAGTTCTGGTTCTACAAAAAGGCTCTACCAACTCTTTATCTCTCGCCAGTCCTATAGTCAGCTAAACCTACAAAAATTTAGCTGCTAAGATCAAGTCGTTAACACTTAAACTTATTATTAAAAACCAAAAATTTAGCAAAGTACTAATTATATTAGTCCCCGGCAAGGGCACCAAAAACTTGTTGTGGCTCAAACGCACACACAACTGCACATTATCGTATAAGTAATATAGTGACTTAGACAGTCAGATATCCTTCCCACGTGGACAAAGAAACTAGAAATTTAATCAACTTTTAGTTTTAGACAAAGAGGTATTAAGTGTTGTAAAGTATCAAGATGTTTGTGAAATTGTGAATTAAAAAGAAATAGCAATTTGTGACAATAGCAAAGCAAGCAACAGTTGTAAATAATAATGAAAATTCCAGGGTTTATACACATCTATCAATCATATAATTCTATCTTCTTATCGCATTGTAATTGGTTATCGGGTTGTTAATTCACAAGGTTTCTGGTACGATCTTGGTCTCCCAACCTCAAATACTATCTCTATTGAATATTGCAACTATAGCTCCCACCAAGATGAAATAATTCATCTAGATTCATGAAGTTATCTTCTTGAACTTGAACCAAACAAGGTTTCTATGTATATCCCTATCCTAGATGCTAATTCAAACTCCTTATTTCATAAAAGGATAAGAACCTTCCTCTTTACTTTCTTAGTTCTATCTTACAATTCTCCTCCCGAATTCACATAGAAATATAGATTTATTCTATTGGTGGCCACTCATCAAAATAATAAGCTCAATAAATTAAGAACAACCCAGATGATAATCCTAAAAGAAACTACGATAAAGAATATTAATGAGTAATCATGCTCTTGGCCTCAACCCTATAACAAGGGTGTTTAGCCACTCATGTTTGAATTCAACATAAAAGTAAGTGATCAGGCATAACAAGAATTAATCTTAAAGTAAAGAAGTTCAAAAGAAATTATAAGAACACTAAGAGAGAGAATTTTGTGTTTTTTCGCCGCTTCTACGCTTTCCCAAAGTGTCCCCAAATTGTCTTAAAATTTTCCTTTTATAGCTGGGCTAAAAGACTCAATTTTTTCATTAAGGCAATGCACTGTGCTGTCCAACTCCAATTTGTGCCATCACAGAAGGTCATTATTTTGTGACAATTACAATTTGGCTCATCATCGTGATGCAGTGATATTACAGTGAGCTATTGGTTTTTGAAAAATGTAATTTCATCTTTCACCGCGACGCGCTAAGCTATGGACTTTGAAAAAATGGCAATTGGAACTTTACCATGACACAGTAATATCATTTTCTCATTATAGAATTTGATAATTGGGAACTGGATCCTTATCGCGATGTGTTGATATTGCGGTACCTCACTAGATTTTGACAAATGCCATTTTGTCCCTCTCCGCAATGCGGTGATTGAAAAAACAAAAGTTCTAACTTTTAACTTGCCTTTTTGAGCTACATTCCAATGCCTTTGATCTCTCCATTTACCCTTACATATCATTAATGTGTCCAATCATGTGTAATTTATCACAATTTAGTTTTGCAAACACAAATCATGTCCATTAGATAAAGAACACACTCAAAGCTCAATTACACTCAGAATAGCACATTATAGCTCTCAGAACAAGTCCAAATTTGGGTGAATATTTGTGATTGAACATACAAATATGCCCAAGATCAGGTATCCCCTATTGGTGACTGCAATATCATCAAGCGATTCTTGTGCACCATTCTAACAAAGATGCATAAATGAACCTCCAGAGATAGTATCTATCATGGCTCTCAGACTATCACTTAGAGATCTATAGTAGATTTTTGGAAAATTAGATCCTCTGATTTTATGGTTTGGCACTAAGCTCAACTTCTTCTTAAATCTAAACCATCCCTCATACATTAATTCTGCAGGTAATTATGTTAAATTATAAATTTTATCCTTTAGCTGTAACATCCGTGTAGGAGGGAAGAATCTAGAAAGAAATTGTTTCTTCAACTCATTCCACATTATGATAGTTCCTCTTGGTAGTTCCCTTAACCATAGAAATGCTTCTCCTATTAGAGAAAAGGGGAACAACCTCAACCTCATGCTTTTTGATCAACCCCTATGAGGTTATAATTTGTGCATATCCTAAGAATTAGTAAGGTGCATGTTCGTGTCATCCTTAGATGCTCTCGAAAATACACCTTTTAGATTCAACAATTAGATCATAGCACTAGTAATATCAAACTTCACATTAGGGGCTAATGTAGGAGGGAACAATAGCTTCTGTATCAGCAGGGCCAACATAGCTTATGTCTTCATCATCCTCATCATATGGATATAAATGCTGACATTCTAGAACATATGGAACTCTACCCCTATGAACTCGACGATCAACAACCTGTCTCGGTCTAGCTATTCTACCTCATTGTGATACTTCAGCTTCAGCAGCTAGTCTAGCTTCTTTGGCTTCTTTGTGTTCTTTCTTCAATAGTTGTTGAGTCTGAATGTATACAAGATTTTGCATGTCTAATGGATCACTCAAGATTTCTACGTTTGGGTCTATAAGTGGGATATCTTACACCCCTCCAGAAAGTTGTCCTGACATCCTTCTTTGTGTTTGAAGGATCCTTTCTGGCTCTGGATCAAAAAGAGTATTGGATTACCTCTACTCTAGTGCTTGGCATACACCGGCTATGACAAATCAAAATACAAAAGTAAAAACTCAAGAACTTTACCAATCACAATTACTCCTCAAATTGTATGTCCTCGATAACGATGCCAAAATTTGATATCACCAAAAACTACACCTCAATCAGAAGTATAATGCGGTCGATACAAATACAATAACCCAACTAGGCTGGCGTCAATCTCACCGGGAAAACATGAGCAGTTGCTTGTTTTGATTTAATCCTTGAGCAGTGTAAAAAAGTAAATGGGGAAATTTTGTTATCAATAGCAAAAAGTAACCAATTCTTGAGTGTTTTTGTGTTGTAATCAATTAGAGACGAACACTACGTTTGAGTTCCCCCTAACATCTCAACTTCATAGTTTTCTCGTGATCGAGCCATTCTTCTATTTCTATGTATGCAAAGCCTACAAGCTATGTATTATCAACCACCTTTTGAGTGCATAGATAAATCTTACCCTTTGACATGGTTATCATTTCTGGATGTCACCTAGTTCCCCCTTGCTATGGCCCCTATTCACTTGATCCTTGGTAATAAGACGAAGTGATAAGATGGAAAGAAGGGACTATAAGATGGAGGTAGAAATCCCTAATTACTGTCCTAATCTTCTTTTCCCAATCACAAGCTTTCTTGGTTATTAAAAGAATGCAAATACAGGCTTTTATCTCAAGATGTTGCAGGTACTTGAAATCAGTTGTAATGAAGAAGAATTAGAATACATGCTTAACCCTAGAACAAATGTGTTTCACACTTATGCTATGTTGCTAATCCGCTAAGATTTACACAACCCTAGCTAAGGATATTAGCAACTCACGTTTGTGCAAGAATTCATGATTATCAATGAAGAATACATAAAATCAATTGCACAATAATAAGATGAATAAACTCGAAAGTATTAAGTTGAATAAAACCTTAAAATCTCAAGAACAATAGTAAAGCATGTTAAAGTATATTGTAGTATGTAGTAGAAGATAACCTAATAAAAGATACACCCTAGGGTTTTTATAGTTTCTCAAAATAAATTTATGTCTCCAGTCAATACGACTCAGTCGTCTCTCATATCGTCAGCTTACGAGTCGTGCCTTGCCTTGTCATAACCAGTCCCACATCACAAGTCATAACCATGTGTATGACTCAAATTCATCATCCGTATCCACCTAGGACTTTAGTCTTTTCAGATCTTGATCACTAGTTTACATACAACCTCTTGATATGAGTCGTACTCAGACTTCCAACTCATATACTTTTGACACTTTAATTCCCGGGTAGTAGCTTGGATTCTATTATGCTTACAGCTTCAATATACGACTCATATCCTGCCTTATGGCCGAGGTACTCAAGTTGTATATTTCTCAGATTTGGTTCTTTAATTTCACTTTTGGTGTCGTTCCTCATATAATTCATCATGTGAGTCGTATTGGTTTGTTACGACTTAGGTGTTGACTCGTATACTGATCAAAGTTGTTATTTTCAGGTCTTTTTCATATCTTTTCATTCAAGTACTGTTATTGACCTATTTTACCTACAATTCACACCAAAGTGCATCATATCTAACAAAACACCCTAAGTTCACACATAAATTCTCAATTTTAAGCATTGAAAGTGTCTTGTTTCCATGCCACATCAATCACCTAACTGATATAAAAAGGGGGAAAGACAGAAATACCCCAAAGGTAAGGCTTCTAGAATAAAGTCAAACCATGTAAGTATAACAAATGCAAAAAGAATACAAAAAATAATGCATTCATAACTCCCAAAACCTGATGTCAACATTATAAGAACACATAGTAGAAGACATCTGGATGCTAGAAAACTATCCACTACCTTGAAAACTTAAACAATCACCAAAATTAAGCAACGTGGGGTGCAACTGAACCTGAATCAACACTAGAATGGTACAGTAAGAGTGAGTACCAACCACTTGTACTAAGTAGATATCATAGGCCAATCGAGTAAAGTCGAAAATAAAACATACAAAATACACACTAGGGGCACGTCACCTACAAATAAAACATATCCCTAAACAGCATCTCGTTCCTCTTGCACTAACAGTTTTAATATACATATCTCATATATTTCAACAACACAACCAGGTAGAAACAAATATGCATTATATCACATGGAAGTAGTGATAAGGCAGAACAAGTACATATAAGATTGCCAAGTACAATTAAAAAGGAAATAGCACAAATAAGTTACGATAATTTAATATGGAAATTCAAACATAACATAAACATAATAAGGTAAGCGCAATGTATAAAATGATGATAATGATGCACGAGGTTGTCGCACAATCTCCATTTACACCTACGGAGACAAGCTTCCCGATTTAGGACCCATGGGGGGTTCATCAACCCATACAAAATCCATATATCATATCTCCCCCCTGCATATCCCTTAGGAAGGGTTTTATAAGATATCATAATATCTCTTTCTGGCACATCCCTCTGGAATGGTTTTAAAAGGGTATTGCTAGTATTTCTCAAATGTTTATACAGTGGTACCAATGTTTTTTGAATATAGTATGAGGTTGTAATGCTCACAAACAATCACAATGAGTATTTCCACAATCAAACACGTGATATATTTCCATAACCATCCATACTGATATATTTACATAGCCACGTCTGCCAATATCCACTCATTATTTCCACCATGAATTAAATTACACATGATTCATATACCAATAAAGTTTTAATATAACACAATATAGAAATGGTACCACAATAGGCATTTTGAAAACACAATACAATTATTCACATGTAATTTAGGGTATCAGCATCAAACAGGAGCCCATACGATTACATATATCACATAATATCTCAAAACCAATAATTACATCACATATAGGCCCGCACCCAGGAATAAAAATTAAGATAGCCAAATTCATGATTAATTCCTGTCCCTTTAACATGTATTTTATATACAAATTAACTACCCAACCCAGTTTGAATGAATTAAGCCATAACCTACCTCAAGGCTGAAAATCAATCTGCAACTCTTCAACCTACGACCTTACTTCCCATGAAAAATTCTTAAATCAACTAAAACCAATAAATATTGAATATATGTACGAAAATAAACCCAAGGATCCCCATATTTCCTACTTTTAGTTCAGGGTCAAAATGAATCCTCGAATGGGTTTTTGAAAAAAAACAAAAAAATTGTAACTTTATTTCAAATATATGTTCCCTATACTTAAACACCTTGGATTTGGACCCTTAGAAAATCTCCTATTTTAGGCATTTTGGATACCATATGACGTGCATACTAGTCGTATAATGTTGTATGGTTTGGGGTTCTTTCTCTCGTATGAAAATCACTATAGTTGGGTTGTATTCTATCCAAGGTATTATTAGGCATATTACTAGTCATATTTTAGGGTATGAGGTGTATGTTTTTATATTGTATGGTTCCCTAAGGTTAGTCTATATGATTTTAACCAAGGTACGCTTCTTAGGGTACTTCTCATATGATAAGATAAGACTTAGTCCTTTATGGTATTATGTTGGTCAGTATGAAGGTCTAAGATGAGGCCTAGGATATGAGATAAGGGTACCACTCAGACCCTAGGGTACAGTTTAGGGTGCGTGGTCATACCCTCCTACGACCAAGTTTTAGCTTTTAAGCTAAGGGTATTTTGGACATTTCCCATCCCAAAACCCTTAACTCCCCATGTCTTATAACATGTTCTGGCCTCTCATAACAAATTTTTTAAAGATCAAACATTCCAAAAACACTCTCTGAACTCTTTCTTTGAGATTGGGCTAGGGTTTTCTACAAGGTGTTCATCTAGAGGCTGAATGGTAAATTTTCTTCAATGAATCTTCGTGAATAAGACATGTGACTCTTCCCTAATTGTTATTTCATAAATATCATGTGTTTTAACTATTTATTTTGATTCATTAATGGTGATTTTGAAAACCATAGTTTAGGGTTTTGTTTGCATAAGGTTGAGTATTGCTTACTCTTGGTTTAAATTATGTTTATACATGCTTTTGATGATGGTTTGCACATATGGGTTCTTGGTAATTGTGGTTTAACAAATAGGTCATAGGTTACCTTAAACTTGGTGGGTTTTACTTTGATTTTTGACTTGGTAAAGGTATGCCCTGAAAGTGTTTGTGAAAATGCCTAAGAGAATAAACTAGTCACATGATGAATTGGGTTTTGCACTAATGCTCAGTATAAGAATGCTAATAAAGGATGAATGATTTGGTAAAGTTATTGATGACCATAAATTTAATTTAAATGTGTTTTGAACTAAGCTATTGGCCAAATGGATATGAATGGTTGGTAACTGATTTTGTGAAGGCCTTGTTGGCCATATGATGACATAAATGATAGCCTTAGTGCTTTCATTGGATAAAAGGATTTGAGTCCCTAAACATTAAAGTGATTTATGTCTCTATCTTATAATGGTTTTGATTCCCTAAATATCTTAATTGAATTGATGACTTTGTATAGATAATGGGTTCGAGTCCCAAAGTTAAATAATAATGAA
This sequence comes from Capsicum chinense, assembly GCA_026120095.1. Classification (NCBI taxonomy): domain Eukaryota; kingdom Viridiplantae; phylum Streptophyta; class Magnoliopsida; order Solanales; family Solanaceae; genus Capsicum; species Capsicum chinense. The sequence continues at coordinate 165,881,801 of JAPEIP010000008.1, read as the reverse complement.
TGTGGCATTATTGTATGCTTGCAAATGGGGTTGGTATGAAGATGCCAATGAGATACTTTTTGTAAGTAATTGTCTTAATATTAGTGTATGTGTAATGATAGTTTTAAACTGGGCTTTACAGAGGGATTTGTAACCAAATCATAAAAGTGGAATCCAAGGGACTAACATTAGAAATTGTGCTAGTTGGTGCGAGTGTCTTATAACCAGAGGGTTTGAGTCCCTAAGTGAATATATTAATGGGAGGTTCAAGTCCCCCATGTTGTATACATTGGTTCCATGTCACCTTGATTATGCAGGGAGGTTTGAGTCCCCTACATAGGCATATACAGTTATGGATATTCTAAGGTTTGTATAGATTCACGCACTGGGTCCCTTCCAACTAGGGGAGAGCTGGACCCATATAGCCCATGGGTGCCTTGTTCTATTACGGTTATGCTACACAACCCATATTAATATTCTCAATGTTTATGCTAATCTTGTTCCCTACCCCGGCATGGTATATTTGTATATGTATGCATTTCATTTGTTACTGAATTGGTTGAATGGTTTTGAAATCTTCTCATTATTTTATACTTATCCTTGAGTTACATGCTAGTGCTTCAACCACTAACCATCTTCGACGTTGTATCCCCATGCGATACAAATGGTCATCATATTCTCATACTTCTTACTCAGTCATAAGGATTGGGAACAACTTATGGTGAGTTGAAGTGATGAGCTTCCATACTTCGAAAGTCTCTATTTCTTACTTTGTCTTTTCTTATGTCTTTATTCGTTTAGACTTAGATATTGGTTTTGGCTGTGGTCGGGGGCATGTCCTGACCGAATATTCTTGGACTTCTTTTAGAAGTTTTGTATGGACAAAATGTTGACTCGGGTTTGTTATGTTATTGAATGGGTCTGGACTTGGTTATTATTTTGGTTATGTTATAGCTTTTGGTTGGTTGGATTGAATAGTGGGGTGATCTCAAGTCCTTGTTGAACTTGAGCTGCCCATTATTACAAGGCCCTGGTTTGGGTCATGTCAATACCTTTAGAAACTACAACTAAAAACCTAAGTCAAATTAAGTTGAAATTGAGGTCCATATTGAAGAAAACCTATTTCTAAACCTTACTGGGTAAAACCTTTGAAATCAGTTTTAAAAACAAGAATCAAAGTTGTTTTGAAGGTGAAACCTAGGGAAAACAAGTAATTATAGGATTAGGAACATTATTCAAGTAAAAAGGAGTAAAATTGGAAATTAAAATCAATCACTAAGGTTTTGGAGGTTTTGAGAAATTAATTGACAAATGCAACTAATAAAAGGGTGGATTCTTTCCTTACCATAAGAGAATCAAGAAATGGATGTTAATCTAGCTTCCCAATCACCCTCAACCTTTTTTTTTTAAGCTGTAGCAATATTTTAGGGTTTAAGTCTGAAGAGGAAAGATGAAAAATGAGCTAATTTATGACCTAAGAGGTCTATGATACCCATTTAAGGTAATCATGTTGTGCAATCGCACACCCAGGAATGCAATCACACACCCTAGGTATGAAATTGCACATTGTGGTAGTAGGAGGAGGTTTGGAGATCACCAGCACCCTTAGTACTATTACACTACCCTCTCTGCACACACTGGTGCAATTTCCACTTAAGTGGTGCAATCACAGATACACTAGAAACCAGTCAAAATTTGGAAATTCTTCTAAGTTTTTGCCAAGGCCTTGGGATACATTCAAAATTTGATACACGCAAATGAACTATGTGACCATACTAAATTCGAATCTCTGGAATCAGTCGCAATACCATATTTTTTCAAAAGACGTCATTTTCACAAAGTTAAACCCCAAAACCTAAAGTCAAAATCTTTCAAACCAAGGGTCTAAATGAGATTTAAATGCCTTAAAACCAGACCAAACAAGTTACCACCCTAAAACTAATATTTCGGATCTACTGGTGTAGTCCATTCAACTATCTGTTCGACGGATCAAAACATAACTAAAGAAGTCCATAATAAGGCGCTCTCAAAGCCACCAAAAACTACACTATAGCATAAATGGCACGAAAATTCATTAGGAATTCTATCAATCAACCCTATACTCCAAAAGTATCACAGAGTAACTATAAGAGAGGTAAATAGTAAAATCACATAAAAACATATCTTTCACATATAACATCAAAATTTTCAAGTCGTTACATCACATTTTAATCATTGTACCACTCTCCATAATTTCTTTATGATATTTATGGTCTGGGAGTTTATGTTTCATGATTCTCAAGGTAGTTGGGTGAGAATTATACATGTTTTTTAACTTTGGAAGATTTTAAAGTTCGTATAATTGATAAATTTCATCAATATTTACTGTTAACATGGTCGTATGTGAATTTTGAAAATTTTGTTAGCTTCAAAATATGATTTTTAGGATGGTAGGACCTTTTGTTTATGTCCCAAGGTTTTTACATGGATTTTTATTAGTTGGATGGAAAGTTATAAGTTTAAGTCTAGCTTTAGCCTTGATCAACATTAGGTGAGGGTTATGTACGTCTAGTGTTTTGGTAATTCTATTGAGTTAGGAAGGTCGTTTTCAATCTAGTAGCATATTTGGTTTGTATTAATGTGATTTTAAATGAATTTTGGGGATTTATTTAGGAATGTCTAAGACTTGGAGTTGCTGGTTGTAGTAGTTGTTGTTTATAACTTCTAAGCTTTCTTTACATTCGTAATACCTTTTTCATGATTGCATAAAAGAAACTTAGTTGACCATCATGATCATATTGGGGGGTAACACTAGCAATAACATAGAAGGTTTTAGATGGGTCAAGGTTAGGGATAGGTATGTTAACCCTCAATTAGCCATCAGAGTCCCTCATGAAGCTGCTTTGATTTGCTTAACTGTTTTGCTAGTCGCCTTGCCTCATTAGTTGAACATTGAGGTATGAAACACTCAAAATTGGTTCTACTTTATGACTCAATATCTCCAGACCCATACTACTCATCCTCGGTAGAATGAAATGACCTTTCACCCTCTTCAGACTCGGGAGTGATCACTTGTGCTTGTTCCTGAGCTTCTGCTTATGTTGCTACTATCTATTTTCTTTCTCTTTATTCTTCATCTTATGGCTTAAGGCTCATGCTACTACTAATTTTTATTGATGGGATATGCCTCCTCAAAATAACTTGATTCATCCTCTAGTTGGTGTTCTTAAGTAGGTAGTGCCGGTTTGCCTCCCTTCTTAGATGTTGGATTTTATGGCATGGTACATGAGGGTGACAATATTAGACCAAAGAAATAAAAATAAAATCAAAGAAAAAAGTTTCATAAATTTGGTACAAGATTAACAATATGAGCTAGTAGAAATGGCGTGGAAAGAACACCACAGCTTGTGACTAGCCTCATGAACAAGAATCAGAAACTTAACTTCTTACCACCACTCAGTACGAGGCATATTATAGATCATAATTTAAAACCATGGCCAATGATATGCGTTGTACTTACGAGTCAACCAATAAATATAGCCTTACACAACACGCACTTCACAATTGTCCATGGTATAAAACCATGCCCCATAGTGTAGGATGTGAAGAATGGACAGAAAATGAAGTTTCAAGGCAGGCTACCCCGACCTTCAACAAGGTTCATGGTGTAAAACAATAACCCTTGCTAAACCTTATGGTCCCTAATCTTAGAATTAACATATTTGGATCCAACTATTTAGGTTCCACACTTCGTTATTCTTACGTACACAGTTTCGTTATAAATTTACAATCATTGGAATGACTCACTTATGCAAACTCCTCTTGTTTTCACATTTATAACACTTTGTGTTTCTCATACTTGACATGCCCCAAAACTGAGCCATGTCGTGTGGGCATCTCAAGCCTAACTTGGACTAGATATTGCCCCATCAACCCAACCTAACTATCTATTCAATTCATAAGTATCGGCTGAAATCCAACCAAATATCAAAGTAGCGATAGTAAAGATAATAGTCAGTACGTAGACAATATCTAACATTTCATTAATGAAAACAATCTATCTAGTATACCCAAGTCCACATTCATTGACAAAGCCTCTATCGAACCGATGTTAACAATATGTTGGGACATTACCCTGAAAATTGCCAAATACCAAGTCTATACAGGTCTATGACTTGAAGTAAAAGACTATGAGATGTATGCCTTCTAGAGAATAGAAGCTTCCCACTTTAATGTCAATGCATGAACCACTTGAACACCTGGTCACTGCATAGAAGAGGAAGAAAAAACTCTGGCACCTATGTCGCATGGGGACATAGCATTTAGAGAAGGTTAACGGTTGGAGCGCTAGCATATATCCAGAGGATAAGGGTAAAATAGCACATTTGTTCAATCTAAGTCAAACCATTATATGCAATCACATTTGCATTAGTATAGACATATATGAAAAGACAGATACATATATTTATATAGCATGTCAAGTAATGGAAACAGTCATAACAATCAATCTTAGATCATTTATTCATGAGACAAGGAGTAAAGAACTTTCAACCTTTCACCTTACAAATTTTAGAACCTTAAACTTCTTTTTTACACTAGTCAAAGGGATCCAAATCTCAAACCAGCTCAACCAATTTAGCCAATTCAACTAACTCATTATGCAAGGGACTCAAACTACAAGCTGTCTTATAGGGAAATAGACTTGAACCATAATCCATTTCATTGGACTAGAAACTCAAACCACTAATCCTTTCATTAGGCAATGGACTCCAACCACAAGCCATTTCATTAGGCGAGGGACTCCAACCACAAGCCATTTTATTAGGCAGGGACTCAAACCACAAGAATTTTCATTGAACAAGGGACTCCAAACACAAGCTATTTCACTGGTTGACAGACTCAAACCAGAAGCCATTTCATTGGGCCGTTTCATTAGGCGATGGGTCCAACTATAAGACATTTAATTGGGTGAGGGACTCCAACCATAAGCCATTCCATTACCATTGCTAGTTTTCGTTGGATCTCTTAACCCCACTTTAGTTCATGCCTTAACATCCATACAATTCATTTCAACACTTAAGGACTAGACCCATTTATCCAAAAAAAAAAAACAACCACACGGGACCATAAGGTCTTCATGGGAAGCATTATCGATTAAACACTTTAATAGGCCAATGCCTTAACTCAAATCATCATTCAATTTATTTGGTAGTCATCAAAACCCTTACCAAACCAATCATTCATCATTAGTATTTCTATACCATACTTTAGTTCTACACACAATTCAAGTTCATGTTTAGCGGATTGAGCCCCTATCTAATCCATCAAACTAACATGGTCATAATTTAACTAATTATATGGCTAGCAACATCGTTAGAATACCATTTATCAACCATTCATACTTATTGGGCCATCACACCATCTAAAATCATAAATTAATCCATTACATGATTAACAAGAATATTACCAACCATTTACCAAGAATTCACATTCATCATAACTCAATACATGGTCAATAAGGCATTTACCAATCATTTACGAAGTACTCACATGCATTGCAACAATATCTTATCTCATTCAAATTCACTAGACCAATAAACTCATTTAACACACCATTAACATATGGCTAGACAATTCATTTTGATATTTTCACAAAGACCCTATGTGCATACCTTTATCAAGAGAAACTTCATGGTGGAATTCATCATTTTTAGGGTTATTCAACAGCCATATGTTAGACCACATACAAAAAGTACCCACACATGAAATAAATCACTAATAACATCTATAATCACAAGCTCAAGCAAGAACAACATTATACATCATTGACAACAAAAACCCCTTTCATTTGATTTCAAAACCTCCGTGTACACTTACTAATCCAAGTGTGAAATACATGGTTTTTGAGTTATTTAACAAGGGAGAGAGTTACATGCCTTAGACAACTTGATTCACCAATAAACTTGACTTCACCTTGCTCCTAGATGCACACCTTTAAACCCTAGACTCTAATTCTGACAAAATATGTTTGAGAGAGAGTTTTGGATGTTTGATCCACTCAAAATGTATTTTAAGAGGCCTAATACACTGATATAGTGAAGGAACTTAGGGTTCTAGGTGAGGGAAATGACCATAAGGTTCTCAACTAAAATCTGAAAATTGGCCACAATGTTGGGTGCGACTCACTTGAGTCAATCATACCTTAGGGTACGAGTGGTACCCTAACTCGTACCCTAGGCTCCTCTTAGGTCATCCATACAAGTTAGGATACGACTACCCACCATTAAGTTATATCTAAAGGGTAAGAATCATGCCCTTACTCATACACTTCACCTGTAACAAAAATAACCTACTCTAAGTTAAGACCTTACTCTATACGATTGGGTTGTGTATGAAGGATATAACATTTATCACGTTCATCATCAATCAACTATTCATCTCATTGTCTTTGGAATTCAAACCCATTATTTATCAAAAATACTTGATCAATTCAAAGCTTAGGGACTTGAACCCATTGTCTATCAAATACATACATCAAATAAAAAAGATTAATAGATACCTTAATCATGAGTTTCCGTTATGGGAAACAGATGCAGATACTTAGACTTTATATCCTCCTCCGTCTCCCAAGTAGCTTCCTCAAACTATTGGTTCCTCTATAGAACCTTCATTGAAGTCACTTTTTTGTTTTCAACCGGTGAACTTACCAATCAAAGATCCTCTTCGAGACCTCCTCATAGGACAAAGAGTTCGAAATGACAACACCCAAAAAGGGAACAATAAAGGAAGGGTCACCATACATCTTCATAACAGAGACATGGAAAAGTACGTAAATAGAGTTCAATATAGAAAGAAACTCCAACTCATAGGCAACATTGCCAATCCTTTACAAAATCAACTAGGGACCAACATAATGGGGACTAAGTTTCCCCTTTCTACCGAATTGCCTTGATCCCTTCGTGGGAGACACTTTCAAGAATACCCAATCTCCAACACTAAACTTTAAATCTCTTAAACTCACGTCCACATAACACTTTTGGCAACTTTGAGCGGTTTTCAACCTCTCACAAATTATTTTTACCTTCTATGAGGTTTGGTGAACTAGATCGGAGCCAAGAAACTTACCCTCACCAACTTTGTACCACCCAATAGGAGATTGAAACCTCCTACCATACAACGCCTCAATAGGGGTCATGCCAATACAAGAGAGCAAGTCCGATTCAACGTATAGCTTCCTAGAGACACACCACTATGAGCCTGAGTCTAGCCATACACTACTTTTATATTCAAGCACATCAATAACTTATAAGGATTTATCTTAAGCCACTAGACTATATTCCATACATCCATCCTAAACACTAATCTACTCCATTACTACTATCATATGGAAACCACAAGTAGATGACATAGGAAAATTATAATAACTATTATAGCCAAAATCACCAATATAGGATTGAAAATCCAAAACCATAACACAACTATGCCATAAAACAATTCATACTAATGCCTTCCCAAACCTCTTAAGCACCCAACACGACTATTAGTATATCTACCAACCGCAACACTCAAGCCTACCACTTTTATACCCACGGTATGATCTATCCTTCCCAAGATCTAGCACAATATTTAATTTTCATAAAGGTTTTTACTATCCACTCCTCCCAAAACCTTAGTTCTAGAAGTCTTTCTAGAATCTCCCCCACTTAGGGACTTTTACATTTCCCCATTTCAAAACATCACCATGTTTCCCAAGCCACTATACCCCAACATAAGAAAGGTCATAGAGGAACTAAAGCACGAGAACCACTTATGCCACTTAACGCAAGACCCATAAAAGAGAAACGACACCATATGCACGAAGGATTTCATCTCAACTACTTAGGCCATAAATGAGACCCATCCCAACACAACATACCAAAGGAGGAGTCCTTAGGACTAGACACCAAATGACACACCACCATATATACCATTGGTCACACAATGTAAGGTCAAGACTCATATTCGGAGAACAAAATGTATGCAAGAGATGAACCTTAGGTATTACTGCTAATAGAATCTATTCCACACTAGTAGAGCGCCCACTCGACAGAGATAGGAGAAAATCACTAGAGTACGCAACCTGACCTTTCCTTAGAGACCACTGCTAGAAGAAAATTTAGGATAAACCATTGACCCTTCTCCTATTATGCCATCGAGCACAACACTCCACTCTAATGGGTATCACTAGAAAGGTACACTAGGGATACTTGGTCTTCCTATACCCAAAACTATTCTATAAAATAGGAATACATGTTGGACAAGCGTCTAAAACAAGACCAATCCTATACTCAACCCCCCTATTCATCAAATCAAAGAATGCTACAGGGCATTGGTCAACACAAATAACATAACTAAGAACTCGTAGTGACCATATCAAGTTCTAAAGGAAGGCCTTAAGAATATCGGCTTCACCAACCTTAAGTTATTAATAACTGAACCTAAGATCAATTTTAGAGAAACACTTCACACTTTGAATTTGATAAAACAAATCATCTATTCTAGGGAGATGATACTTATTTTTTATGGTTGCTTTGTCCCACTAATAATAATTAGTGCACATACGAAGGAAGATATCCTTCTTGTGCATGAACAACACGGGAGCACTTCAAATATACATACTAGAACGAGTGTCCTGAATAAGATCAACCCCAAATCAATTTCCCTATCGGTAGGAAAACCGAAAGAATCACCAAGAAAAATATCCAAAAACCTATTGACCACAGGAACGGGCTTTAGGGAAGAACCTTCCAAGTTAGAACCTTTAACTAAGACTAAATGATACAAATGCCCTGTTGAGATTAACCTATGGACTCTAAGATACAAAATGAACCTCCCTTTAGGCATCAAAGAAACACATTCCCATGCAATGATCGGATCATTTGGGAATATGAACATGACCTTATGAGTCCAACAATCTAAGGAATCGTAATACGAATATAACTAATCGATCCTCGGGACAATATCAAAATTAACCACGTCCAACTCTATCAAGTATACCCGAGCTTTTCTACCACTAACAAATACCATACACCCGCTATAGACCGCCTTAACAACCACATAGTCTCTTAGAAGGTTAGAAACAAAAAAAGAGAACTGAGAGACTCTCAGGACCAAAAACCAAGAACCATAGTAAAAAAAAATTTTGCATGAGAAAAAGTAGAGCCTAGGTAAAGAAAATAATACACATCATGAGAGAAAAGTTTCAACATACCCACATCAGTATCAGAAGGTGCCTCGAGCGACCAACAACAAAGCTAGAAGTGGTACCCCTAAGTGTAAGAGCTAGAGAAGTGTCAACTGGTACCCTTTTTGCCAAAACGGTAATTAATATAGGACACTACCATGACATGTGACCCAATTGAACATATTTAAAAGATCGATTCTTCTTTTCTCGCAATTACACAATTTGACTAACTACAAAACAAACAAGAAGGATAGGTAAGTGAGGATTGGGCCCTTCTAACCTAATAGTAGGCACCTCATTCCATATGAGCATTACTAATTTGAAAATGCCTATCTCCTAAAGGGTTTGAGTAGGGAGAACTAGCCACAGAATAGAATCTAGGACCCACCCAATACTTTCTCTTGGACCACTTTCCACCAACCTGAGGCAACAAAGCAAATAAGCGATGGAACCTAGCATTTTAAGGTGACTGAAGAGAAGTGTAACCCCCAAAAGTAGGGTTATTGGGAATAGGTGGAACACCTCAAGGTCAGTCAGATGCGATGACCCTTGACCGGGTCTAAATCCTAGAAATTAGATAAACTTTGTCTATATTGCCCTCAACCGACGCAGAAGAGCTCACTTGAAGATAAGATCTTTTTGGATACATGATCTGAAAGATGAGCACACAAAAATTAGAGAAATCCAAGACCTTAGACTCTATATATCTTGAGATTGAAATACAAGAAAGGGAAACATTCCTTAATGTCTCATAGCCCCTCTTTTATAAGTGTGGGATGCTATGCACCCATAAAAGAGACTTTACCTGATATAATTTTATGGACTCCCAACTAACCATGAACCTAGCATCTGATACCAACTTGACATGCCCTGAAACTGGGATGTGTTAAGTGGGCATCTCAAGCCCAACTTGGATCGGAGATTGCTCTGTTAACCCAACTAAACCATCTATTCAATTCATAAAAGTCAGATAAACTCCGATAAAAAAATCAAAGTAGTAAAAATAAAGCTAATAGTCGATACCTAGACAATATATAAAATTTCATTAATGACAATAATCTAGATAGTATACCCAAGTCCACAGTCACTCACAAGGCTTCTACTGAACCGATGTCAACAATATGTTAGGATATTCCCCCAACAATAGCAAAATACCAATTCCGTACAAGTCTATGACATAATGTAAAAGACTATAAAATATTTGCTCTCCAGAGAATAGAAGCTCACCACTTAAATGTCAACACCTGAACTGCTCGAACACCTGGTCACTGTATAAAGTGGAAAAAAGAAGCTCTGAACCCTATGTCACATAGGGACATAGCATCTAAAGATAGTTAATGGTTGGAACGCTAGCATGTATCTCGAGGATAAGGGTAAAATAGTGCATTTGTTTAATCTAAGTCAAACCATTATAAGCAATCACATTAACGTTAGTATAGGCATATATGAAGATATATATACATATATTTATATAGCATTTCAAGTCATTGAAAGATTCATAGCAATCAACAATAGATCATTTATTCATTAATGAGACAATAAGTAAAGAACTTTTAACCTTTCTCCTTACAAATTTTAGAACCTTAATTTTCTTTGTCACCCTAGTCAATGGGTTCCGAACCTAAAACCAACTCTACTAATTTAGCTAATTAAACTGACTCATTAGGCTAGAGAATCGAACTACAGATTATCTTATAGGTCTAGGGACTAGAACCACAAGCCATTTCAATGGACTAGGGACTCGAACCAGTAGTCATTTCATTGGGCAAGGTACTCCACCAATTAGCAATTTAATTGGGCAAGGGACTCTAATCGCAAGATAAATCATTAAGCGAGGGACTCAAACCATAAGCCTTTTTATTGAATAAGGGACTCCAACCACAAGCCATTTCACTAGGTGAGGGACTTCAACCAAAAGCCATTTTATTGGGCGAGAGACTCCAACTATAAGCCATTTAATTGGGCGAAGGACTCAAACCACAGGTCATTTAATTACCATTGCTAGTTGAAATTTGATCTCTGAACCCCACTTTAGTTCATGCCTTAACAACTATACAATTTATTTCAACACTTAAGGCCTAGAACTATTTATCCAAAACACAACCACATGAGACCATAATGTCTTCATGGGAAAATTTATTGATTGAACACTTTATTAGGCCAATGCCTCAAATCATCATTCAATTTATTTGGTGGTCATCAAGACCCTTACTTAACCAATCATTTATCATTAGTATTTCTATACCACACTTTAATTCTACATACAATTCAAGTTCATGTTTAGGGAATTGAACCCCTTTCTTAGCCGTCAAACTAACATAGTCATAATTTAACTAATAACATGGATAACAACATTGTTACAATACCATTTATCAACCTATCATACTTATTGGGCCACCATACCATACAAAGTCATAAATTAATCCATTACATGATTAACAAGATTTTTACCAACCATTTACCAAGAATTCACATTCATCATGACTCAATGCATGGTCAACAAGGCCTTTACCAATAATTTACTAAGTACTCACATTCATTGCAACAATATCTTATCTCATTCATATTAACTACACCAATACCCTCATTCAACACACCATTAACATGTGACTAGATAATTCATTGAGATATTTTCATAAACACCGTATGTGCTTACCTTTATCAAAACCAAATTCATGGTGGAATTCATCATTATTAGGGTTATCAAAAACCCATATGTTATAACACATACAACAAGTACCCACACCTACAATCCACCTTTAATAACATGTATATTCATAAGCTCAAGTAAGAACAAACATTATTCATCATTGACAACAAAAAACCCTTTAATTTAAATTTAAAACCACCATGAACACTTACTAATCCAAGTGTTAAATACATGGTTTTTGAGTTATTTAACAAGGCAGAGAGTTTTATGCCTTAGGTAACTTGAGTCACCAAGAATCTTGACTTCACCTTGCTCCTAGATGTACACCCTTGAACCCTAGCCTCCAATTCTGACAAAATGTGTTTGAGAGAGAGGTTTGGAAGTTTGATCAACTTAAAAGTTGTTTAAGGAGGCCATATACACTTATATAGTGAAGGGATTTAGGATTTTGAGTAAGGGAGGAACCTAATGGATGTTTTGTTTTTATTATATATTTGTATATATACGATTGGGTTGTGTACGACTCGTACACTTAGATATAATTTGGAGGAGGATCACTCATACCTATTATAGTGAGTAACCCTCACCAAATTGCCTAGGGTATGAGAGGGGAGGCTAAGGAGGATACGAGTTGTATCCAAGGGGTACGACTCTTGACCCTAGTCATACCCACCCCTGTGACATCAAATGAAGAAATTTTTCAATGGTTCAATATCTAGGTGTTTCAAAACTTCACTTATATTATCATGAATCATGGTTGTTGTGAGTTGGGTGGGAAAAATAAACCTTTATGGATTAAACTTGAGCTTATAGGCCTTTTTATTAAATGGAAAAAATACACAATAACCAGGCCTAAAAGTGGCCTGGACCAAAACTCATGTCAAACAACAAAAAATCTAAGATCACACTTTGGAAAGTACATTATTGCCATCTCCATCTCCCTACACTGATATGGTATTAACACCCCATCCATGGCTTGATGAAATCATGTCAAGATTGCTCTTTTTGCTTGAATTCAGCTGAGTGTTAATCCTTCTCTTTATACAAAGCTAATACCACCATTTTATTTTAAAAATTATTTTTATTAAGGGGAACATTTTCTAATCTAATGATAGTTTTTTGTGAAATAGGGTTAGTTAACATCATAATTGACTTTTCCTTGGATTTGAGCTCGTTTATGTTTTAATCCACAATTTGTCAACACCCTAATTATCACTGGATATAGGTTATGGTATTCATGGAAATATCTTCCAATAAAGAGGTAAGCATAGATCCTAGGTTATTTCCAATCATTATATCTATTTTCTCACCCAATTCATATTTAATCCTATGTCTTGCAGCTATACCCTGGGATGCATGCTTAACTTTTAGTAACATACTTCTACTAACTAAAATTTATGAAATTATACATGATACTCATATTCTCTTACTTATGTCTTAGATTAGTGGATTGTGATAGACATATCACCACTAAACATTTGAATAAGGTTATCAAAATAATTGTGTATGTCTCATCACCAGTAAACTTGAATCTTGATGCAATTTTATGCTATCATCTGACTCCAAGTTTATTTTCATATATGTGTCACTTTCTACCTTATCTATGGTATCCCTTCCTTTTCTAGGTTAATGATGC
>JAPEIP010000008.1:165851658-165868234 GCA_026120095.1 Capsicum chinense | reverse complement strand
TATTCTCTTACTTATGTCTTAGATTAGTGGATTGTGATAGACATATCACCACTAAACATTTGAATAAGGTTATCAAAATAATTGTGTATGTCTCATCACCAGTAAACTTGAATCTTGATGCAATTTTATGCTATCATCTGACTCCAAGTTTATTTTCATATATGTGTCACTTTCTACCTTATCTATGGTATCCCTTCCTTTTCTAGGTTAATGATGCTTCTGGCTCTTTCTGGAATTTCTGAAAAACTATTAAATTGAATGCCACTTGATAAATGAAAAAGCTATGTTAGATAAAAAATCTATGTGGATGTTGCCTTCTCTAAGGGAATACACCATCCTCACTGTTATGTGTTTATTTAACTCTAATGGAATTGACATCTATAGCCAAACTCCAAGGAATATCCTAAATCCCATTGATAATTTGAACCATGGTCCATGAGTCTAACTCTATAATGATCTGGTCTAATCCCTTTTCCTTACAATAACTTAGACATTCCTTAATAGCAATAGCTTCTGCCACCAAGCTTGTTGTATCATGAATTATAGCACCTTTAGCAACCAATAAATTCCCTTCACAATACTTAATGTAAAAGGTAGTGTTACCCATGATGCCTCATTAGTGTTACCTTTAAACCACCCTTGTTCAGGACAAATCCATCTTACTTACTAATCTGATATTAACTTTGGTATTGTGAACCTACAAAACATCAATTATATAGTACCAGTCTCTCCCTACAATCTCCATTCAAATATCAACTTAGCAAACTTGGATATGGCATCATTGATATCCCACATCACTTTTCTTTCTTGATAACCTCTACCATAAATAATAGTATTTCTCCTTTTCTAAAAAAACTAGAAAATTAAAATAGGAACAAAATTAAAAAAGGAACCAGTTGAAATATAGTTTGAATTCTACTATTTCTTTCTTATTGTATCCACGTTCTTACACTTTGTTTTAGGTTGATTCTATGTGTAATAATAAGTGTCCCACCACAATAGTTATTCTACACTCTCTGGGCAACCTCACCTTTAAGAAGAAGGTGTTCAATGGTTTCACAAGTTGGAATATCACAATAACCACAGTTAGCTTCAATATCAGATATCCACTCATGTATCAGAGCATCCATAGGAACTTCCCCTGACCACATTCTCCAAGTAAGGAAAGAATATTTAAAAGGCAAACCCTTACACTAAATAGCCTTTAATTAATCATTATTGACAACTCTTTTTCTAAGCAGTTCCCAAGAACTCTTGGTTGAGAATTTAGTATTGATATTTAGTTCGTAAAGGTTTATCCATCACATCTTCATAATAAACAAATCTCAAGTTAGTCTTGACATGATCCAGAATACAACTGGGGAGAAAATTTTGCATCAGCTTATAGTTCCAACCCTTTTTATTTAGGAACTCTCCAATATCATTTAGAGGATAAGAAGTATAAACATCAGATGATGCAAAAATAATGGACTTGTATTAGTCAAGTTATCAAATCACACAGTAAATGTGGCACTTTTAGGTTCCCACCAAAGGTATTTTTCCACAGTTTTCCTGTTTCTCAACATAGCCTTCCACACTTAGGAATGTTATCTCCATTCCATTAAGGTTGGGATCTAACATCATCTTCCAAGAAGACCAGTGCTTACTTCTGCCCACTTTATTTTTATGCCAAAAGGATTTTTCAAAGATTCTTTAGATGTATTTTAAAACACTCTTAGGGGGAGAAAGTGTTTAGAGCACATATGTGGGGACACTCTAAATAATACTCTTCAATAATATTTCTTTTCCACCATAAGATAGTAATCTCTCTTTCCACATTTGTTGTTTGTTTTTAATCTCTTCCATCAACTCTACAAAGTCCTCCTTTTTATTCTTTGAGTGTGATATGTGACACCCAAGATACTTTAAAGGAAAAGTACATTTCCCTATCCCTATAATCAGCTCCATTTGTTGTAAAGTGCCAACTTGGGTGATTTTATGAATATAAAAGAAGATTTTCTCTTTATTTTCTTTCTACGTTGATTCCTTGTCATATTCCTGCAAAATAAACATAATTTTCTCCATAGAATAGACATTAGAAGAATAAAAAATGATAGTGTCAGCAACATATGCCAAGTGATTTATGTTAGGGCTCCACTTACATAACCCATAGCCCACATTAGCATCATCCTCAAAAAGATAATTCAAGCCCTAGTCATGACCTCAATAGTCGATATAATGAGAGTAGGTGATAAATTATCCATTGTATCACCCCTAGTAAAATGAAAGAAACCTACTAACTGCTCATTGAGAAGCACTGAGTAATAACTATTAGAGATAAGTCTCTAGATTGCATCAACCAACTTATTGGAAAAACCAATTATTTGGAGAACTTTCATCAAAAATACCATGAAACTCTATCATATTCCTTAGGCATATCCAATTTCAACACAATATTATAGGGTGTTCCTCTTTTCCCTATATCAACAATTAATTCCTATGCTAGAATCATATTTTCCATAATGTTTCTCCCCTTAACAAAGCCTGATTAATTAGGAGATATAAATCTAGGAAGAATGCCTTCTAACCTATCATGAATAATTGTGGAGTGAATCTTTCACAAAATTACTAAGACTACTCGGTCTCAGGTTTGAAAAGGATTGAACACTTTTCTTTTGAGAATGAGAACCAAGTAGTATGAGTGATAGATCTTGGAAGGAAATTACGTAAAAACAATATCACGACTAATCTAATAATATCATTTTAGACTATATCCTAACAAGACAGATACAAACACCCAAATAATCTATCTGATCCACTAGCACTATCACCATTAAGCCTAAAAATATCTTTTTAATTTTAGAATTATTTGGTATAGTCTCGAAAATTTCATTATCCTCATCAATAACCATATTAGGTATGATATTAAGAAGAGTAAACTCTATGGCATCCCTCTCCTAGTTAAACAACTTTTGATAGCAATTAACAACCTCATTTGTAATAAGGCTTTTATCTTCTAACCAACAACCCTTTGATCATTAATTCTAGATACCCTTAATCTATTTCTTCTTTCTTTCACAATGATGTAAAAGAATCTTGTATTCCTATATCTACTTTAAAACTAATCATATTCATACTTCTGCTTTAGAAAACATTCTTCTACATGTATATTTCTAAAATATTCAGCTTTTATCTTTTGCATTACCATCTTGTTCTCTTGAGATGTATCTTCAATTTATCACCTTGATAATTTCTTCTCTAATGATTAAATATTGAAAGATATCACCATATGGCTACCCATTACACACATTCAGAGCTTTGTTAACCCGCTTACTTTCTTTTAAAGTCAAAAAAAGGATTATTAGAAAAAATCAGCATCCTAGTTACTCTTAACCACCTCCTTGAAATTAGTATATTTTGTCCAGAGTTTTAGGAATTTAAAAGTACTCTAAAATTTAATGGCTCTATTCTCACAATCTAAAAGTAGACGGTCATGATTTGAACCATCTCTAGGGAGATGTTCAACTTATATAGAAGAGCAGAGAATTTGAAAATTAGAGGACACTAAAATCTATATAACCTTTCAATAATACAATCATGACTAGCTCTAACATTCTAATATGTGAAAGGGATTTTTTTTTTATGAATTTGCGTCAAATCACAAGATTCAATACAATTTTGAAAATCCTTTACAACAGCAACTACCATAGGAACACCACTAATCTTCTCAATTCTATTCAGTACAACATTAAAATCACCTATCATTCATGGTAATCTTAGTAAATCTTATATAGAAAAAAAAGACTATCCCATAATTGATGTTTTTGATGTCTATCACATTTAGAATACACAATGTGACGAAAAATTTAAGACCACCATTAAGATCCTTAATTTGTAAAGTAATTTATTACTTGTTATCCATAAATATAGATACATCAAATCATTAATTAATAAAAAGACAAATCTTTCTAGAATAGTTGTAAAAACACAAAGGCATTTGAATTCTACTCTGATATCTGTTAATGGTTCTTATATGTTGAAAAGGTTTAAGTAAAGTAGTAAAAACAAAATTATGGTGCTTGTACAATATCTGCACTTTGTGAAAGGCCTTTTAATGTTTCAAATAATGTCTTTCATTGATTTTTGGACTTTTGTGATCATCCATTTCTCTTTGATTGCATTTTTCTAGGTTGAGACATTCCAGTATTAATCTATTTTCTTCCTTTCTTTGCATTTTTGATTGTTTGCATATCCCTTAGAGATAAATCAGCATCTGTCAAAGCATAAATTTTACACTGGTTATCAACACACTATTTTTCATCTTTGATTTATGCATATGAGTCCACTTCCTCTATAATATGAGTTAAAATATTGTGAAGGACAACATTATGAGACTTAATATTACTTCTCTACACCTATAAATCATCAATGTTTAGTGGGGCATTAATTATGACCAAAGAATGATTCTTTGTTGCTGAATTATCTCTACATGGTAGATCTCTGACATCTTTTTCATGTGTGGTAGCCAGTAAAATGCTCATTTCATACTTCTTAATCTCAGTTCATCTTTTTCACTGCATCCTCATCAAGTTGTTGTCCTATTTTACCAACAAATGCACTAACCGAAAACTTATTATATATTTGTTTATGGATACAACTATATGCTGAGCTATCTTTGCAGCCCTTTTTACTTTATCACACATGTTTCCCAATGTATTAGTAGCTTTTCTATCCTATGTGAGTTGATTTTTTTAATGTGCTAAATCGTCTTTCTTTTGTGCATAATAAGTTGGAGTTATTGCATATGCATCTATTGAATAAGATATAGTGCCATCTTCAATTTCTTCACTTGTATCTATTACATTTCTACCCTTCTACATTGTAGATTTTTCCACTGAAGTAGGTGACATAAGACCATTCACCCTACTGTGGAAAGAAATGGAAACCTAGTTCTTTGTCAATTGTTTTGCCATTTCTGCTATTTATTACTTGTTTTTCCTGTTGTATGTCCTATATTAACTGCATAACCTATTTTTTTTGGTCACCATTATCTTTTGTAATAGCATCAAATGGATTGCTATAGAATATTTCTTCAGTAGGTGAAATAGCCTTCTCACAGAAGTAACCTTTATTAATGAATCTCTGCTTAGTATCATTTTACTTCTGTGCTTTTTCTATTCCTTATTACTCCTTTACAATCCTAGATCCCAATTCTTCATGTTGATAATTATTATCATTAGGAATCTTCAATTTAGGGTGTTGTACTATGTATTCTTGTTAATCTTGACCTTGAAGTTTTCATTTATTGTAATACTTTGCTAGAAAGTCATATTTGGTTGTAACTTTCTCAATCTTTAACTCCATGGGGATATCATTAACTATCTCCATTTTTGCATATCTAGGAAGATCATATAACAAATCCACCTGGACATTAATTGACGTCCTTGATGTCTACCATATTTAGAATACACAAATGAGACCGAAAATTCAAGACCTCTATTAAGATCCTTAATTTGCAAAGTAATTTATTACTCGTTATCCATAATTACAGATACATCAAATCGCTGATTAATAAAAAGCCAAATCTTTCCAGAATAGTTGTAAAAACACAAAGGCATTTGAATTCTACTCCAATATCTATTAATGGTTCTTATATGTTGAAAAGGATTAAGTAAAGTAGTAAAACCAAACTTATGGTACTTGTACAATATCTGCACTTTGTGAAAGGCCTTTTAATGTTTCAAATAATGTCTTTTATTAATTTTTGGACTTTTGTGATCATCTATTTCTCTTTGGTTGGGTCTTGCTAGGTTGATACATCCCAGTATTAATCTATTTTCTTCCTTTGTTTGCAGTTTTGATGGCTTTCATAGCCCTTGGATATAAATCAGCATCTATCAAAGTATCAATTTTACCCTGGTCATCAACACACCATTTTTCATCTTTGATTTGTGCATATGGGTCTACTTCTTCAATAATATGAGTTAAAATATTGTGAAGGACTACATTATGTGACACAATATTACTTATCTACACCTATGAATCATCAATGTTTAGTGGGGCATCAAGTATGGCCAAAGAATGACTCTTTGTTGTTGAATTATCTCTACATGGAAGATCTCTGACATCTTTTTCATGTGTGGAAGCCAGTAAAATGCTCATTTCATACTTCTTAATCTCAGTTTCATCTTTTTCACTGCAGTCTCATCAAGTTGTTTTCTTATTTTACCAATAGAAGAACTGACTGAAAACTTATTATATATTTATTTAACTATATGCTGAGCTATCTTTGCAGCCCTGTTCACTTTTATCACACGTGTTTCCCAAGGTATTAGTAGCTTTTTTATCCTGTGTGAGTTGATTCTTTTAATGTGCTAAATCGTCTTTCTTTTGTGCATAATGAGTTGGAGTTGTTGCATGTGCATCTATTGAATAAGATGTAATGCCATCTTTAATTTCTTCACATGTATCTACTGCATCTCTACCCTTCTATATTGTAGATTTTTTCATTGAAGTTGGTGACATAAGACCATCCACCCTACTGTGGAAATAAATGGAAAAGTAGTTCTTTGTCAATTGTTTTGCCATTTCTGCTATTTATTACTTGCTTCTCCTATTATATGTCCTGTATTAACTGCATAGCCTATTATTTATTATTCACCATTATCTTCTATAAGAGCATCAAATGGATTGCTATGGAATATTTCTTTAGCTGGAGAAATAGCCTTCTCACAGAAGTAACCTTTATTAATGAATATTTGTTTAGTATCATTTTATTTCTATGCTTATTCTATTCCTTCTTACTCCTTTACAATCCTAAATCCCAATTCCTCATGTTGATAATAATTCTCTTTAGGAATCTTCAATTTAGGGTGTAGTACTATGTATTTTTGTTAATCTTGACCTTGAAGTTTTCATTTATTGCAATACTTTGGTAGTAAGTCATATTTGATTGTAACTTTCTCAATCTTTGACTCCATGGTGATATCATTAACTATCTCCATTTCCACGTATCTAGGAAGGTCATCTAACAAGTCCACCTGGAACTTAACCTTAGTACAACTACATATTGGTTTATTCATTGCCACTAAGTCTAAATTGGTTTTCTAACTGCTGCAGCTAGAGAAAACAATGATTCTTTGACAAAAAAAGTTGGCTTGAGATTCTGGAATGAGATCCATGCCAAGGATTGAGTTATTTCCTCTTTCATCTTGAATTTTGCATCATAGATTAGGGGTCTCATTTGATATGAATGTCCATCCCTTGCATTAATGTAGTACACATTCTTGGCTAATACATTAACAAAATCCTCCATTCTATCAAATCTCATAAGAATATGCCGATTACGTAGTAATCTAATTTTACAATCACCTTTTATGTTAAGTTGTTTGGATAGTTGGATTTTGAAATCTTCCAAGTCCAGCCAATAATAGGAGAATTTACCAACTACTGCAAACTGAAGTCCTTCATTGAAATTTATTCTATCCACTTCTTCTTCAGCCCACCTCACATAAGGAATACTATTTAAAAAGTCAACCTCTTTAATCGAAATAGGTTGCACCACTTTTAGCTTTGACTTCAGTATCATGAATCATAGTAGGTTTTAACAAGTCAACAAATTTCATTTAGGAACGGTGCTATTATTTTGGGGAAGTAAAGGGAAATTTTCCTACGTATTAACTAGGGAAGTTTGGTCAGCCACAATAAAAGCTGACCAGTGGCTGAAATGGCCATTACAGGTGAACGAATTATTTCAATTGAAAATGACGGCTAGGGTTAGCATGAGAGAGATTATTAATTATAATTTATACTTTATTGGAAAAACAATCCTTGTTCCATTTTCAAAGCAATTTTTATAAATCATAATGCACGTCGAATCACTCGAATGCATCCCTAGTCCAACAACCATCATAATCATGCAGTATACAACTAATTTTTCATCTTTAATAGCCAAATACTTGCCTAACGGATCATTCAACAAATTTTATACCATCAACACATAAGCACTAACTTGACATCCATCATTTTGTTAGATTAACATTATCCCTATGGGTTCTAATGTTAATTAACATAAATAACTAACCCAAGGTTAGGTATTTTCAATTAAAAAATCTAAACAAGGATGAGAAAGTAACTTCAAACCTTAGCAGAATTTGTGAAATTTGATTAAACAACTATAAAATAGTGCTAAACCAACCAACCCTTGGAGAAATAGGTGGAATTGAGTGAATTAAAGTGAATGGGGATATTATATTAGATTGTTTTGTGGAGTATGTAGTTTGTATAGGAGTTATACTTGAATGGTAGATTGAGGGAGTAATTATTGAAGATGAGTACGGGAATTAGGAGTTAATGGGAAGGAGGGACTTACAAATAATATAGAATTCAAATGGGGAAGGATTGCATATTTAAATTAGGGTTTCATGTTGATTTGGTTGGAACTGAGTTGGGTTTGGCTTATTCTTAAAACTCTATACTTTTTTTACCACGACCCTAGACTATAGTCCACAGTAAGTAACCGCAAGTCATGAATACCATCTCTTAATTTTTTTGAAAGAACACTTACCTAGATTCTATGAATGCACAGAATGATATATGTCTTTAAATAATATCTCGTGCTATGGAGTGTAGTGAGAAACTTTGAACCCAATTTGGATCATAGCTTTAAATAATGGCTCATGCTATGGTGTGTAGTGTGAGCGTTTGCACCTAATTTTTCCCTAGTTTCTATAGACTATGGAATGAATCATAGTTAAATAGTACAATCCATAATATGGTTCATAGATATATGGTCGAGAAATGTGTAATTTTGATTCAATCAGTATGAATAACTTCACAGTCCATTGTTTGAGAGTATGAATCATGAAGTACAGTCATAGTATAACTCCTAACTTTATGCAATTTTATTCCAGTTACCATGTATTGGACCATGAGTAAATCTATAGATCATAAAAATAACTCATTGTCCCTACTTTTTCATGTTCTTTCCTTTTCCAATTTAAGTCATTCCTGTACACTTCAACAAATATCAAGCCTATCCTAAAAATCAAAATAAATGTAAATAAGAATACAAAAGTTTTGGGTTTCCTCTCAAGTAGCACTTGATTTAATGTTATTGCACGGTATAGGTATCTTGACTACTTTGACTTCACCAAGATACCCATAGGTTTTCTCACATGAAGCGCTTTATTTAATGTTGCGGCACGACTTGGGTCACTTTGTTACTTACACTTTTCCAAAGGCCTAAATATCAACTACCTTTTGATGTCTCCCAAACTATCCCTCCATAGAAAGATAAAGTGGTCACTGTCAAAATATAGTAGCCAAACTAGGTTGGGGTCGATGCCATAGGAAATACGCCAGATATCTTGCTTGAACTTGATGAAATCACCAGGTAGTACAGAAAATTAAAAAGGGAGGAGGGTTGTAGTAACTAGCAAGAAGTAACAAGAATCGGATGCTTTGGTTGTAAAAAATCTAAGACGAACACTATGCCTGTGTTCCCCCTGGCTGTAAACTCCGTAGACTTATCATGAACTATCAAAATATTCTAATGCCTTACTTGTAGAATATGATAAGTTATGTACCATTAAATGTCTTATGGACTCGTTGATGTACACCATTTACCTTTTGAGTTTCATGATGTCTCTTTATTAACCCTTATCCTAGATCCCAGTTAACTATAACCTTTTAAGTCTCAAGTTGTTATATGAAATATAAATGTCTTAATTCGATAATATTTATTAGCCCAAATTGATAACTAATCTCCAAATTACTGTTGTGATATTTTTTTTCCTACTCTCTACCTCTCTTGTTAAGAAAGTAGTGAATATAGGTGGGATCTTAACATTGATCTGCACTAAGAAATCAATAAGAACAAAGAAAACTCTGCACATGCAAGAATCTTTATCTAGAATGACTTATCACTTCCTATACTTTACTAATCCGCTAGGATTCCCACAACCCTAGTTAAGGGAATTAGCCGCTCATAGCTATGAGATCGATTATGGAATCCACAGAAAAAATTACATAATCAATGTAACAATAATGAAAGAAGTAATCCCAAAGTATTAAATTGAATAACAAATCATGAACAATAAAATCCTAAGATTACAAGTTAATCTTATAATCAAAAGATGATGTAAGTTATCCCCAAAGGGCCTCTCTCTAAATCTCAAGCCTCTTTTTACTAAAAAAAAAAGTCTAATGGGTATTTATAGATTACAAGAAACTCTAGAAATCAAATCCTAAATAAAATAGGAAAACTTGACTAGACGTACATGATAATGACTAAAAATCATAAGAGTTGGTTTAGGTTACATGGAAACCCTAGAAAACAATTTTGAAATGATCCAGGAAAATTGAGGTTGGTGACCACTTATTAAGGTCTCCTACAGACCGTAGGTGGTCTATGGGTAAGTTCCCTAACCTCCAAAAATGTGGAAAACTCTCTGGAATTCATGGTTCTGCAACCTACTCTAACACCTACGGACCATAGGTGGAACCTATAGGTCATAGGTTCCCTTAGTAAGTGACAAGATCTTCTATTTCCTATTCATGAGCCTCTGGACTTCCAAGTTCTGACACCTACTTAGGCACCTACTTAAGTAAGTGACACCTACTCCTATTAAGCTCCTTGGTAAGTAGCCCAAAACTTCAAATTTTCATATTTTTCTTGTTTTTGGCATCCAAAACCTAGTTTTCTGCAAAATCACTCCAAAACCACATCAAATCATACAAAATAGACTTAAGTCCATGCATATTATCCAAGTTTAAGCATCGTAAGTACTATGAATCAATAGCACATCACCTTTATTCCTCATTTGGGTATACCTTCACGTGCTGTCCATTTACCTTCTACCATTTCAAGTGCAATTGCACCATTAGAGAACATATGTACCACACAAAATGGTCTTAACCACTTAGACTTCAACTTTCCCAGGAACAAGTGAAGCCTTAATTTAAGTTGTAAGACTAAATAAACTGGACTAAATTATCACATCTCAATCTTTTGTTAGTGATACATATTTATTTTTATTAGTAAAGAGCAAAATTATCATAGGATCTTAGTTGAAACTCATCCATCTTAATTAATTGATCAAGCCTTAAGTCAAAGGCATTACCCTGATCCAAATTCAGCTTATTGATCTCTCACAAAGCTTTGTAGTTAAGCTCAACTAAAAATTGACACAATTTTACTTATATAAGTAGATAGAGAGACATACCTATAGAGGTATTAAAGGAAGTACAGTACAACCATAAAGAATCATCCAACTTCCTAGACCAATCCATTTTATTTGCATTCACAGTCTTTGTAAGATTACCTTCATCTCCCAATTGGAGACCTCAACCTACCGACTACATTACAGATGATAGGGTGTTACCACTTATGCCTTACACTATACTTATAAAGTAGGTATTAACACAATTGATTGTAAAAATTAGATCCCCTATCACTAATAATTACCCTTGGTGTACCAAACCTAAAAAAGATATTTTTCTTCAAAAATGATGTGACGCTCTTGCCTTCATTATTGGGAAGCACAACTGCCTCCACCTACTTGGAAATATAAACAACAACTATAAATATGTATTTCATCTTGTTTGAGCTCACAAAAGTACCCATAAAAGTCAATACCCCAAACATTAAATAGCTCAATCATAAGAATAAGGTAGAGAGAGACTTTTTGCTTTACTGATATTCCCCTTTTTCTATGGAATTGGTCACATGCCTTCACATAATCATGAGAACATTGATGAATAGTTGGCCAATGAGATCCATATTTTAAATCTATGGGTTGTATGCATTCCACAATGATGACCCCCTAAGAGGGGATGAGTGACATGCCTCCAATATGCTTATTATCTAAACCTCTGGCACAAATCTACAAATCGCACTATCAACACATTATGAAACAAGTGTGGCTAATCCCAAAAAAAATTTTGCACCTCAGACAAAAATGTCTTTCACTGGTGGAAGGACCAATTTGAAGGCATCACATCACAAACCAAAAATTTAAGACAATCCGCGAACCATGGAATCAAATCCTGTGATAAAGCCAAATACTTGCTCATCTGAAAAAGTATCATCATTTAATTTCAACATTGTATCTTCTTCAAGTCTGGAAAAGTGGTAAGCCACTTGATTTTCGCCCTTTTTTATTATTAACCTCAAAGTAAAATTATTGCAATAGAAGTACCCATCATATCAATCGAGGCTTTGCACTTTTTTTCATTATTAGGTGCCTAGATGTTATGACCTGAGTCTAGAACCTAGAAGTAACATAGTGGTTAGCATCATAAGTGACACCAAGATAATCCATGGACTAGCATAATCTATGATTTCAGAAATAGGTCTGAATAACAAATACAGAAGCTAACTAAATAGTAATAATGAATAATCGAATAAATGTAAGTCTAGCAATATCATAAAGCTTAAAACATATCTGACTAACTATTTGAAAGCCTCGACTAATAGTGAGTTACTAGGACAAGCCCTAAACTAACTCCAACTATAAGAAAAATAAAATAACTAAGATAAGGAAATGATGATAAAAATTATCCTCAAAAGATAAGGACTCACCACACACTATCATTGGGATCAGTATGATATTAAGAATTGAAAAAAGTTTAAGTCCTAAAATATTAAATATTGATATATTGAGGAGCAATAAAATGACATTTGTAAAGGTATTGAATTTCATAGGAAAACATGTATTTATAGATTATTAATCATGGGGACCATATATCAAAGGAGAATCATTCTTGTAATGAAAACCCCAATTTCTAAAAAAATGGATTAATAGGGAAAGTGAGTATACTTAGGGAAAACTAGTTAAATGATGACCATTGGTGAAATTCCACATACCTAGAAGTGTAATTCTAGCTATAACTTGGACCTTGGAGCTTGAAAGTTAAGAACCCTACTTTCTTGGTTGACGAAAAAGTCTAGTTCCAGTTTCTGATTTTCCTTTGAGTATTTACGTAAGTTTGAGAAAAATGAGAAATTAGGAGTGGTTAGGCTTAATTATTACCCTATAAGATAGTTAAAGTGGCATAGAATAGGAGTTTAAATAATGGAAAAAAAGAAATTGTCTTTTGGAAGTTGCAACTATTGAACTACTGCTCCTAATGGACATAACAACCAACGACCCATTCTATGAACCAATAGGTCATTGGTCCTAGTCATTGGTACTGATCATTCGTAATGGTTTTTCAGACCTCAATAAGGGTGGTTTCATTAGTTTTTATCAAGGTTCGTCATTATTGGTCATTGGTTCCTTAACTTGGATTTTTCATTTACCATGATTACAACCAAGATCTCATTGGTTTACATAACAAGTCATTTTTCCCTCTTATTACCAATTGGGTACTTTTCACTTTTGGGACATGGATCAGACTGTCAACACAATGGCCTATCCTATCAACTAATGGCCCATTGGTTCCTATCATGGTTAGTGGGATTTGGACATTTTCATATGTATTCTAGAACTTTTAGGGTGTTACACTAAAGCTTCATTGGTCTATGAGAAAAATCACCTTAATGCTAAGAAAATAGGTTCTAAACTTCTAAAAAGCAAACGTCAAAGAAAGCAACTCTTGTTCTGTCATGGTATAATTTTTATAAGTTGCATTAAGTGATTTGGTATCATATTAGATAGGATGAAGAATCTTTTCATGCCTTTGTCCTAGTATTGGTGCTAGCGCCACTCTACTAACATCACATATAATTTTAAAAGGCATGGACCAATCGGGAACAACAACGATTGGGGTTAAGATAAATTCTCCTTAAGGCACTCAAATGCATTTAGACAAGCATAATCAAGCATGAAATTCACATATTTGTCATACAATTTTCATAAAGTACAACAATAACAACATATCCAGTGTATTCCCACATAGTGGGGTCTGGGGAGGGAAAAATATACGTAGGACATATCACTACCTTCGAAGAAGTAGAGAGGAACAACTTCTACAATGTATGTACAATTTTAGAGAAATCCTTGATAAACCTATAATAAAATTGAGCATGCCCCAAAAAGCTTTAAATATCCTATATATAAATTGGTGGGGGAAATATTTCAATCACCTCAGTCCCTACCCTATCAACTTGGATCCCCCTTGTAGAGATCTTATGTAATACCCCATAAACTCCTAGCCAAGTTTATAACCATTCTTCATATGTCTAAAGTCCTAAAAACAATTATTTTAAACCATGGATAAGTGTCATGACCGTTCACCTAGTGTGTAAATTATTTTTGATACGAATCATGGCAATTGGAAGCACTTAGAGAAAAATTGAGTTAAGAACATTTGTTATCGGTTGAGCATCAGTGTTTGACCCAACAAGGTCAATTCTATATACGTATAACTTATAGAATAGATATAGTCATAAAAATGAAATATCTTTAAGACCTCTTTACAATGTGTCCAATTTCACCTTAATCTGATATCGAAGTAGAAATTTATGCGCATTTTACCTGAGAGTGTTTATCTACTAGAGATTAATGACCTGAGTTGATGAGCCGCCAACTAGTTGATGGGATGTCAAATCCCATTATCAACCTTAACCAGTAAAGACCAAAAATAACATGATATTTACAACTTGAGTTGACGAGCCAGATGTCTACTCCCATCGTCAACCTTATCCAATAAAGAACAAAATCAGCTAGAGATTAACGACCTGAATTAATAGCCATCAACTATTTAACAAGTTATCAACTCCCATCGTCAATTGATAATTCCTGTAATTCTCTTTTAGTTTGCTTAGGGTTAGTTTGATTTTTTCCTTACCTCAAAACCTATCCTACGACTTAAATCATCCTATAGATGTTATATTGTCATTAGTTATCAATTTTTTCCATTGTTATTTATCCTCTCCACTCTCTAGAGGAAAGAAATTGGGGTTTCTTCAAAAAGTTCAAATTCCAATGCTCCAATTTAAGTTTATCTTAACAACACTCAATAATTTTAGGTATGTTGGGCTTGATCAAGGATATTCTTCAACCTTTGTACCCAAAAGTTTGATTTTTTATTAACTTTGGAGAAATTTATTAATTAGGGTTCATACCCACATTTTTAATACTTTAAGATTTTAATGTTTTCTCATGATTTAAGCCTTATATAGCATAAGATTTCATGTTTATGTATGTTTTTATATATGAAAGTGATCTTATGCATTGAGTTTGGTATTTTGACATGAAGGTTCAATGAGTTGGTAAATATTATAATTTAGTTTGGTATTTTTACATGAAATTTTTATGAGTTGATAAATAATTATAATTTAAGCATTATGCATGCATTTTAAAAGAATTCCAATCTTATTTGTTGAAGTTACAAAGTATTACGGCATGATAAAAGTTTCAGTTTTGATCTTATTATCTCAGATATGGCATAAAATTCGCAAGTTTCTTTATTAGTAAGATTTAAGCAAGAGAAACATAGTTTGTTTTTATCTTATAATCCCATATTCTACTTTAAGGTGAATTTAAAATTTATGAGCTTTCAAGTATATATTTTTGGAGTAGTATTTAGCATCCAGAGGGGAATGTCACTTCTGCGCATCCTATTTTCCAAAAAACTACGTGCCACCATAGGTTAAGGAACATCCCAAAGAGTGTATCCTTACACCAAATAGGCCAATTTTAGTGATCACTCTAAGTCATGATTATATTCTAATGGGAAAGGTAGAAAAACTCTCATCAATGTGTGTAAGATGTTGGACTCTATGATAGCTCACATTATTTATGTCGGTTATAAGACTCTCCTATAAAAGTAAAGATTTTAGAATCTAAGTGTAATGACTCAAAGGCTTTATTAAGATATTGTTTATGATTCATGCTTTTGTTATTTTAGCCTTTAATTTCATTCATGATCAAGGTAAGTCTATTTACGATTAACATGCATGTTTTAAGATTACGCATTGATTCAGTTTTACTTATTGCATTTACCCCCACATATTTAGTACATTCCAGAAGTGATGATCATATAAACATATGTATGGCTATATTATTTCATAATATAGGTGTCAGTTGTAGCCCACAATATCATGATTAGGCTGTTCGCAGCTTCTAACTAGTAGGTAATAAAATCTTTTTATTTGAGTACTCAAGTTAGTTTGTAGATTTAGTATTGTAATTTTATTAAATTGTATTGATTAGGGATAGATGGGGGTGTAATACCCTAAGTTTTTAAGCTATAGACCCCTCAAAACATAGACTATTAAGTTAGCTTTCCTATGCTATAAGACTAGCCTTGATCTGACATTGTGGCAAAAAGTTATGCAAATTTCCCTTCAGTATCAGTCAGCTTCCATTGACTAATACGTATGTGACAACCCATAATCAGACGTTATGATTCATTATGAGTAGTCGTTTTCATGATTAAAAGGACCTTTGATTTTATCCTAGTGACTACGACCCCACTTCATGATACATAGTCAGTCATAATGAGTCATAGGAGTTGAGTCATAGTCGCAGCAAAAAGAATCCCAGATGTCAGTTCAGTAGTAACGACTCTACTTTATGACTCGTTATCAAAGACAACAAGTTGTTAGGTGGACTCATTACCACACCAGTAAGGAATTCAAGAATTTAGT
>JAPEIP010000008.1:165834372-165851558 GCA_026120095.1 Capsicum chinense | reverse complement strand
TGATTATATTCTAATGGGAAAGGTAGAAAAACTCTCATCAATGTGTGTAAGATGTTGGACTCTATGATAGCTCACATTATTTATGTCGGTTATAAGACTCTCCTATAAAAGTAAAGATTTTAGAATCTAAGTGTAATGACTCAAAGGCTTTATTAAGATATTGTTTATGATTCATGCTTTTGTTATTTTAGCCTTTAATTTCATTCATGATCAAGGTAAGTCTATTTACGATTAACATGCATGTTTTAAGATTACGCATTGATTCAGTTTTACTTATTGCATTTACCCCCACATATTTAGTACATTCCAGAAGTGATGATCATATAAACATATGTATGGCTATATTATTTCATAATATAGGTGTCAGTTGTAGCCCACAATATCATGATTAGGCTGTTCGCAGCTTCTAACTAGTAGGTAATAAAATCTTTTTATTTGAGTACTCAAGTTAGTTTGTAGATTTAGTATTGTAATTTTATTAAATTGTATTGATTAGGGATAGATGGGGGTGTAATACCCTAAGTTTTTAAGCTATAGACCCCTCAAAACATAGACTATTAAGTTAGCTTTCCTATGCTATAAGACTAGCCTTGATCTGACATTGTGGCAAAAAGTTATGCAAATTTCCCTTCAGTATCAGTCAGCTTCCATTGACTAATACGTATGTGACAACCCATAATCAGACGTTATGATTCATTATGAGTAGTCGTTTTCATGATTAAAAGGACCTTTGATTTTATCCTAGTGACTACGACCCCACTTCATGATACATAGTCAGTCATAATGAGTCATAGGAGTTGAGTCATAGTCGCAGCAAAAAGAATCCCAGATGTCAGTTCAGTAGTAACGACTCTACTTTATGACTCGTTATCAAAGACAACAAGTTGTTAGGTGGACTCATTACCACACCAGTAAGGAATTCAAGAATTTAGTCTCAGACCACAACTACTCCTCATGACTTATGGTCAGTCCTAATGAGCTGTAGGAAGGGGAGTCATAGTCAGGATAGTAAAGGATCAGACTCAGAGTATCAGGTTACGGCTTAGACTATTACTCGTAACCAATCATGATGAATCATAGGGTGAGTCGTAATGACTCAGCACCAAATTCCTTCATATTTTAAACAGGGGCTCTTTGGTAATTTCCACCCCTTCTTAACCCAAACCCACATTGTTTACCCTTCCAATACATCAATTATCAAAGGTAAATATTACCCTAACCTCTCATAACTTCGTAAATCATTTATCTTAGAAAAATAAATCATTTCTCTTCTTCCTCAGAGAAAACTAGGGTTTCTAAAAAACAAAATCAATTTTAAGTATTTTTTCAAGGATTATACACTCGTTGTATGTGGGATTTATCACTGGGCCCCTTTCACCATTGAGTCCTAAAGTTCTCTTATAATTATCAAGCTTATGCTCACCTTTTTTCTTAGGGTTCCATGATAATTATAAGTTCCCTTTTGGAATCTAAATTTGATGTGTAAATTTGAGCATGAATACTTGATACCTCGTAAAACTTAAGTTTTCTCATATCCAGAATCATAAATTCTCTTAGCATGATAAGATTTATGCTTTAGGTTTAATTTGCAAAATTTCTTTATAATGTCTAGATGATGTTATCATATTCAGATGTATTAGGTAGTGTAGGTGGGTTATGAACACTTGATACCTAGATATTCATACATGTTACAGATTTCAAGTTACAAGTTATTCATTTCATGTCTGTATCTTTAAATTCAGAATATTATCATGTTAAAGATTTTAACAACATCAGTTTCTATTTCAATTCAGTAGGGATTAGGAGTTAGCATCAAGTGAACACAGGGATAAAAGCTCACCCCCCAGTTGAGGGTTGAGACCGTTAGTAAAAGTCCCCAAGTTCCAAAATTACGTTGTCAATGTAGGCTATGAGGGGTTACCCGCTAGTAGAGGACTAACAACCTAGTCCTTTGATACACCATGTTAGTGGATCCACGCTAGTCAGTGTTGGTACCCTTGGCAAGGTTCTGACAACCTTTCAACTGGGGTCACAACTTGGACCCCGATTAGCTTATATTAGGGAATGTCGGTTAATGTTAGCTCCCACAGTTATAGTTCAGTATTCAGATTATGTTCAGTTTAAGATTGAATGACCTAGTGTTCAGTATTAAGTTATTTAGATACATAGTATATTTTTATACTTGGTGTAGCATTTGATTTTCATATTTATGCATACATGTTCAAAATATTGATTGCATACTCTTTTTTGTGCTATGTTGTCTTATAACATAGGTTCAGATGCTCAGTTCCTAGCTCATACTTAATTCATTTATATGCCACTCAGTTGTAGCATTGGTGAGTCCTCATCAATTGAGGACTAGTTATTTTATTAGTTATTCATACCAGTATTTTTACTTCATGCTATTTCAGTTAGTCAGAGTTAATTAGGGATCGGTCTCTACAATTTCTTTTCTTTAGAGGCTTTAAGATAGTTAGATAGTTAGACACATTTTTAGTGATGTATTTTAGTTACCTGTGATATTGCTTTGATTATCAGATACTTTTAATGACTTTCGCACAGTATTTTATTACCTTTTTTTAGTATTTATAGCTCATGCCAGATCATAGGTTAGCTTAGGGTCACTTGTGATATTAAGCATCGTATTACGACTAAGGGGTGGTCTTGGGTTATGATAGCGAGTTATGTCTCGTCTACTTATAGTAAGTATTAATAAAGGCTTAATTAACAGTTGATCAGAGATGATGTATTTAATTTTAGTTTTCTTTTGTTTAATCCAATATTCTAAATGTTTTAATCAATATTGTATTGAACAAGTTTAGTTACTCTTCAAGCATACTGGTATCATGGGTTAACTTGGGATCACTTGTGGTTCTATGAACTATGTGATAGTGGGTAGTCCCAAGGCATTACAAACTTTGTATCAGAGCACAGAGTTTAAGTATCCTAGTTTATCTATCAAGTCGTATCTAATAAAGTCTTGCAGAATGATACATAAACATCTATAGTCCTTTTTCGAAAGGCTATTGGGCATTTAAGAAACATCTTCTCTTTTTATACTCTATATCATGAAGTAAAGTTGTCCTCTTAGAAATTTATGTTGATTTATGTGTTATCCCAAATTCATCCTACTATGACTTATCTTTGAGTTAATGTAAGAAATGAATTTCAATTCCTCTGAATATGATGCTCTCAAATTAAATATCAGATACTTTTGAAATTGCACAAAGGTCTTGAGAGAAGCCTGTTTGTATGTTTCAAGTCCTCTAAGTCCAAAGCTTATGCCCTCATCAATATGACTCATGCGGTTAAGATAAAATATTAAATGTATTCAGATTCTTCATTAACCCTTCATTATAGATAATGCTTATGAATTGAAAGAGTATGTACATAGATTATTGAATAGAGATTTCATTAAGGGATATAGTAACTTAGGGTGTTATGATCCATAAGTAGTAGAACAACCTCAGAGTTAGAAGTATGAATTTATAAATGTGGTGATAAGAAGAGGTAGGGATAATGATTGGTTGAGAGTATATTGATGGATCTATGTTTGCTATTAAGACAGGATTGAGGTGATGTATCTTTAGGTATTAACTAAGAGGTAGTGAGTGTGGTTTAGATTTCATAGTGTAAAGTAGAGAAAGAGTTATTAGTTTAGGTGACTTGGATTAAGCTTGAACTAAGAAATGAATTCTTAGTGGTAGTTCTTTGTGTTAGAAAAGAATAGGTCATTAATGTATTTGGTGGATAAGGATTGTTATCTTGGCTTTCCATTATGATTATAAAAAGGAAATTAGTTGATGCTTATGAATGTATAGATGGATAAGTAGTAGTGAAGTATAAAAGAATGATTTGGTAATGGATAATAATAATTAGATAGACTATAAGATTATGATTAATTATTGTTATTATGATGTTCTAGTGGGCTAGTATTTCTTAATATTTTTTTATATAGCTTCCAATCAAGAATAGTATGTGAAGTTGTATTATTAATCATGTCTTGTACTAGACACTAAGTTTGAATAGTAGATGATCATCAATTTAAAAATAATGACTGCTTATGATAGTGATGGTAGTTATATGAAGGGTGAGCTAGTAGGCTTCAAATAATTTATGCAAGAATATAAGTTCATTCACTCACAATTATGTATAATGGTGTTGGTATGTTGTAGAGGGGCACCCAAGGTAATATATGGCTGCATGAATTTTTTTAGATTGTTAAGTATTGTAGATTCTTAGATAGTACCTTGAGTTTTCACACTAAATAAGGCTAGGTATATAATATATGGTGTTCTAAATTGCTAAGTTAGGAGGTATAGGTTAACAATGTTGGGTCTTATAATTTTCATGATTTTGGGAAAATATAAGCTTAAAAGTATGATTTTAGTAATTTAAGAATAAAAGGAAAGATTATGTGCTTAGAGAGGCAAAAATGTTTGCTAAGAAAAGTGTAAGTATATGATGATGATTATTGAAACTAAAGAGAGTTAAGGGTGGTATATAAGAAAAAAGTGTCTAGGAAAGAAGTTAGTATTTCCCGTATATAGTTTATCCACGTGAGTTGAGATTATGTGTAGACTTTTATTGAAACACCTAGGATTTTGGCCCTTGAAAATTCCTTAAGCTTTGAGCTCACTGTCCTATTGATGACTCATCATGTGAGTCATATGGTGTGGTTATGGGTCTAGGGACCCAAGTCAAAACCAAACCAGTGTGAAATTTTCTAAGTTCTGCTCTTAGTACGAGTAACTCATTACGAGTTATAAGACCATGTTAAGAGTTGTAGGGATAAGTTGTATGTTGTCCAGTGTCTAATCTATTTGTGTTCTGTCTTGGATATAACTAGACCATACAAGTCATATGGTCAAGTCACGAGTGGGATCATGGATTCATAAGATGTATAGTGTATGGGTATCCAAGTCAATGTCTAGGATACGACCCATGGCTATGAGTTGTATGAGGTGGTAGCAAGTCAAGGGGTCGACTCGTAACCAAGAACAGCTTTTTACAGCTTTAATATAGGGGAACTTTGGACATTTACCACTTAAAACACTTAGGACCCCACGTCCATTTAACACTTTTTGGTTATTCATTCCACACTTTACAAGATTGAACATCCTCTTTGTCCTCTCAAAATCCTCTCAAGTAAAATTGGCTAGGGTTTCTCCAAAGTAGTCATCTAAGGGTTCAAGAGTCAATTTCTTTTTGTGAATCTTCGTAATTAAGGCATGTTACTCTTCTCTCATTATTAGTTTACTAAAATCATATGCTTAAAGCATTGTTCATGAACCATTAATGATGGTTTTGAAACCAAGGTTGAGGGGTTTGAATTATATCATTGAATGTTGTTTTCTATGGTTCTAAATTAGTGATTATGCATATTTTAATTTTGGGTTTGCACACGTGGGTGCATAGGAGTGGTGATTTAATTAAGGGGTCATGGTTGAACCCCAAATATGATGATTTTGGATTTGATAATAGCATGCCCTCAACGTGTTTGTGAAATTGTCAATAAGAATGATATTGTCATAAGTTGAATTGTATTTTTGAACTAAGGCTTTGGTATTATATAAAGTATTTTAAATACAATGAGATGATTTAATGAATAAAGAGAGTCAGTGTTCCCCAATGTGTATTAATGAACAAAAGGAGTTATTCTCTCCAAGTTAATGGGAAACTGTTTGGCATAATGTGTTAACTTGCAAGTGTAGTAGGTATGACGATACCAGCAATGTATGCCTCAAAGTGTAATTTGGTTCATTGATTAGAATGTGTGACAACTATTTTAATTGGGCTTTAATAAGGATGTGTAGCTGAGTCTTGAAAGTGGAGATCTGAGTGACCAATACTAGAAACCATGTTTACCGACACGAGCTCAAAGTGATCAAAGAGGTATGAGTCCCTTGTACATTACTATGTAATTGGGTGCTTAAGTCACCTTGGTATATATTGGAGGGTTCGAGTCCCCATGTGCATATATATTAGATAATTCTCTGATTCATGCAGTTGCACGTACTGGGGCATGACCAGGGGTGAGAGCTGGGGCCCATATAACTCATGGGTACTATAATTATTGAACTATACAATCTAGGCTAAATTTTTTAAAAGTATGTTAATATATATATGTATATATATATATATATGTTTATGCATTGATTTTGTGCATTGGCTGTCAATGATTTTAAACTGTCGATCATATCATTATGTTATTCTTATTGTTGATTTTTATCCTAGTGTTCACACAACTAACCATCTTCATACGCTACATCCCCATGCGTTGTAGATTTCTAGCAACTTGTTCTTTTCTTAGGTAGAGTTATTTGGATTAGCACAGTTCGTTGGTCTTTGGTGGTGAAGTGATGAGCTTCTATATTTCCTCAAAACTTAATTATTTCATTAGTTTCTTTCCAATAATTAGAAGTGAAGTGTTTATATTAACATTATCATTGTGATTGTCATTCTCAGATTTGGGGCATGTCCCGATTTTTATTTGGAACACATTTGTTAGAGGCTTTGTTTGGACTACTGTTGGTATGGGTGGTGTTAGTATTGGTGTCGGTATTTTTATTGGCATTCACATTGATATGGGTATTTATTGGTTTTGGTTGTAGACTTAACTTAATGACTTTATGTTAATATTCTCTTATTTTGTTATTTGTTTGAAATTCAGCCTACTTTGGCATAATGTGTTTTGCTAGTTAGGTTCAGGGGGTGATCTCGGGTCTACGTGGGACTTAAGATACCCATCATGGCTAGGCCTTGGTTCACGTTATGAAAAAGGTGGTATCAGATTCTAGATTTGGTGCCATTGGGTGTTCGAGAAAGCCGTGTCGAGTAGAGTCTTTTTTATGGGTTTGTAGTGTGCCATACATCTAAGGGAGCGGCTGTGAGATATTTAGGAATTTTTCCTTTTCTTAATGTTCTATTTCAAGCTATAGAGTCTGAGGTCTTGAGTCTCTGTCATTCCTATTTGTTTACTTTTCAGAGCATGCCTCCCCGATGATCTAAAGCTCATGCAAACTCCTTTGTCCTACTTGGGGAAATGCTGATGGGACACACCCTACTTATGGGTTACAAAAACTGTTTAGGAATTCAGTTCCTAATTGCCCTCCTAGAATTCCACTAGTTTCCTCTAGTCCTCTTTGGGCTCCTCAGGCTAATGTGATGAATGCAAGATTTTGTTAGTCTATCCATATGTCATCTCAGTTTGTAGCTTCTCATACTGAGCGTGCAGCTTCTATTACTTCATCTTTTAAGCCCACAAGGGTTGGTTAATTTATGAGGTTGAGTGCTCCTGTGTTCACTGGTGCTAAGGTTAAGCAGGATCCTCAAGGTTTTATTGATGATATGGAGAAGATCATTCGCATTATGCATGCTACTAACTTGGAGGGTATAGAATTTACTACCTATCAACTAAAGTATATATCATACCAATGGTATGAGTAAAGGGAATAGTTTAGGGGTGACAATGCTGAGTCAGCCCTGTGGGATGATTTCTCTAATACTTTTTTGGACCAATTCTTTCCTCAAGAGTTGAGGTACGCGAAGATGGAAGAGTTTGTTAATCTGAAGCAAGGCAGGATGATGGTCAAAGTGTATGCCTTGAAATTCAATCTATTGTCCTAATATGCTCCCAAGTTAGTTTCTAGCATAAGGGCTATAATGAGGAAATTTGCTTCTAGGTTGTCCCTGATTTGATTCTAGAAAGTAAGGATGCCTTATTAAACAAGAACATGGACATCTCCATATTGGTTATGTATATATGCAGGAAGTTAAGAAAGAGAAAAATACGCAAGCTAAAATTGGAGAGAGGCCGAATAAGAAGTCTAGATTCTCTGATTAGGGTGGAGGTTAACAACAGTGTAATAGCGATGGTGGAAAGTGGTCTAAGAATATAATGACCCTTTAAGTCATATATTGTGATTTTTATTATCTTCATCATTAGATTTTTTATATAGCTGGCCCAATTCATTGATGACTTGTTGGAATGATAGTTTGGTTACCAAGCAGTCTGTTTGGCTTTTAGAACTATTTTCACGTTTATAAATCTTCGCTGGTACCAAATAGCCATTGAGCAAAAACTTCAGCAAAATGATATCGGATGTGAATTTTGACTATGCCATCAGCTCTAAAATATTAATTTTATATTGGGTAGACCTTTGGTTCTGATACCACTATACCCGAACTTATTTTGACCTGTAGGTCAGAAAGTTGATAAATTGGAAATTTAGTTGTAGGTCCCATAGTTGGCTGAAATAACCTCGGATGGAAAATTAGACTTCGCCAATGACTTTGGAATGTCGAAATCAGTGTGGCTGCATATTTCATTTGCTCATATTGGACTCTGGATGCATCCCGAAGCCTTTGCTAAAACTTGGAATTTGGTTTCAGCCGTCTCTCAATGCAGCAAGTACCACGATCACGTGGGAATAGGCATGATCATGATTACCATGATCATGGCATGCGCATGTGCATAATCTCCATTCCTGAGGGCCTGGTATGAGACATTAAAAAGCTCCCCTTTGCAAAAAAAATTACCATTTATTCATTGTCTTGATCCTCTAAAATCCTAATAGAGAGAGTAGTCTTTATATGTATGTTGGGTGTAGATTGGGATCTTAAAAAACTTGCATATTTGTGATTAGCATCAAATCTAAGGTAAAATTTCTTTGATTCTAGTGTTAAATTCTTGATTTTTTGATCCAAAACCTGAAATGGCTTGAGGGTTGATTTTACCCCCAAATATGGTGGTTTTGCATAAATTTCTTGAGGTCTATAACTCTCTCATGGTTTTGAACAATAGTTTGGCCTTAGAAACTCATTTTCCATATGTATGACCCATTTGGGGGGTTTTTGGTGTCATTTTGGAACCAAAGCACAATAGTGCTATATATGTGTTGTTATTCTTCTAATAATGCATAAATTATGTTTTTTCTAGCTTGGATCATGAAGCTTCAAGGAAAGGGAAAGTGAATATTGTTGATTTGTGAGCTAAATTTAGTGTAACGCTCCAAAATCTGATGCTTGGGACGCCACGTGGCTCTCCGAACTACAAGTAGTCCTGAGGTAATCCTAGCTGCCTTCTACTAAATCTGAATCTCAAAATAAGGAAATATGAATATAAAATCATAGCAAATATGAAAAATCTATCTGAAATAACTTGGTATGTCTGAAACATACTAATCTCAAGAGTCTTAGTAAAACAATACTGGAAAATCTGAATACCAAAACAATGTCTGATACTACATCTGGTAGTCCGACAAGACTCTATTGACAAAATTTAGAGAGTCACTGGGACATGCCCAGCTGACTCAAACTATCAAAAATGAATATCAAATTATCTACTAATAGCTAGAAATATGAATAACTAAGTCCTTGAACTATAAGGGCTCACCAACTATAGAGATGTAGATGTGTTGCTCGAAGATCACTCATGCTGATGAGACTGAGCACCTGAACTTACATTATGAAATAATGTAGCACACAGACATATATGTGGATTAGTAATTTTGGAACGTACTGAGCATATGGGGGTGAATGTAATAAGTAAACAACATCATCACAATTGATAAAATCATGCATGTTGAATGTAAATGACTCATATAGGCTTGAGTAATCTGAAAACTGAAGATCATAAATCGTGAACAATAAGGCATATAATCTAAATTTTGTGAGCCATTACGCTTAGTTCTAAAAATTTGTATTCTATTCTTATTCTTAAATCATACAGGCTAAGTGAAATCTGTAAGTCTATATCTGAAGGCTTGTGTAAAGAAATATTGTAAATTCAAGAACTTTAAAGATATAGAGAAAACACTGCATCTTAGGGGTTTAGAGATCTAAAAAATTATTCTGAATAGAAGGTTCTTCTAACCGACATAAACCATGTGAGCATTCATGGTGTCCAACTTTCTTGTCCCCCTAAGTAGGAATCCTCACGTTGGGGAGATGATTCATACTCTTGCCAAGGAGTATAACTTATCTAAGTGATCACATATCTATCATCCACGTAAAAGTGGAATAATCTAAGTCCAGCGTTGGCATATTGTTCTAGGGTATGAAACCATAGTAACGTACTTATTGTGGTGCTAAATACTACTCCCATTAAATATGTATGCTCATTTTGATGGAAATCCACTTTTAAATAGTCTAATGGTTTATAATGAAAAGCAACTGTATATCTGTAAAGCTAAATCTATAATCTGAATCCATAAAATGGATTTCATATCTATTTTGATACCAAAAGGTCATATCTTTATCAATAATCTAAAAGGAATATAATCATAGGGTGCTTATAGCACAACAAAGCTCGAAATAACAATCTTTAATCGGGGCTTGAAGACCCATGCACCAAACTCATGTTAAAACATCAAAATATTCATGCTTGATAATGTAAACACTGATAAATTAATTCAAAATCTGGAAATTTCTGCAATATATATGAAAATATGAACAAAATTATGTAATTTAACTTATAAATCATTGGAATTCTCATAAGCTTGTAAATAACAATAATAGGTATAAATCATTGGAATTCTCACATAAAATTCAGTAAATTTGTATTTAAAATAAGTTTTGGACACAAGGATAAAGGATTGTCCTTGTTCATAACCCCCCATACCTCAATTGATGATTTAGATGCTAAGACTTTAATCTTGGATCTCTATTGATGCTTTGGAGATGAATTGTTAGAGCTCTTGAGTTGAGGATTCTTAATCTTAGATTACCTTGGAGAATTTATGGGGAAATTGGGTTTCTTAGAGAAGGATCTTTGATGATCTATGGTTTTCTTTTGAGAGAAGTGGATGAAATAAACATTAAGTGCTTTGGAATATGTGAAATCTTGTGTTTTGGAAGGATTGGGGGATTGGGAATTGACCAAAATGCTCCCTTTAAACTTTTTAAATAAAACTGAAAAATGCAACATTTTCCAAACTGGGTGGCCACCGCGACGCGCCACTATCTCGGTGGCTCACTGGAAAGTGGACGAATGGAAACTGGGCTTTCACCATGACGCGCCTCAATCGAGATGCCCTTTAGTTTGCTATTTTGGCCACTGGCGTGATGCGCCAGTATCGCGAAGTCTCACTGGAAAATGACAAATGGGAAATTTACCCTCTCTGCAATGCGCCAATATTGCGGAGGTTCACTGGAATTTGAAAATTATGAATTTTTCCTTTCCCGTGACGCGCCAAGTGCCCAGGTGACACACTTTTAACTTAAAATATCATAAGTCCTTCACCTAGTGTTGGATTTGGGAAAATCTTATATCGATGGAAAGCTTATTCAATTTTCCATACAATGGGAAGTCTAAATCTAGAAAAATCCACATAGAATAATTATTATTCA
Organism: Capsicum chinense; assembly: GCA_026120095.1. NCBI lineage: Eukaryota > Viridiplantae > Streptophyta > Magnoliopsida > Solanales > Solanaceae > Capsicum > Capsicum chinense. The sequence goes on along the minus strand of JAPEIP010000008.1, from coordinate 165,840,206 downwards.
TTTTTGAAGTTATCGCTTAACATTCTTGCAATGAATTTAAGCTAAGAAGGTTTGGGGTATTCCAATATCTCCCTCTTGGGAACATTCATCCTCGATTGTTACTAGTTAGACTAAGAGTACTAAGTAATCTGAGGCTATATGATATCATGCACAACTGAAAATAAAATGCGAAATTGAGTCTAAATCATTCTAAGCTTCTGAGTAATTCTGTGAGTGCATGAACTTTCATGAGGACAACTACATAGCTGAATATGTGCTTAGAAAAGAACTGAATTAAGGAAGAGTATTAACTTCAGTTAAATCTGAGTTTGTGGTGAAGAGGTAAGGGTACTTGGCTCGTATATCTGCTTCTTCTTCCCAAGTAGATCCCTCAACAAACTTATTCCACCAAAGAACTTTGACCAAGGGAACTTCTGTGTTCCTTAGTCTACGAATTTGATGATCTAAAATCTCAACCAGAATCTCTTCGTAAGAATGGCTATTCTGAATATCTGAACTTTCTAAAGGAACTACAACAGTGGAGTCCCTGATGTATTTTTTAAGCATAGAGATGTGGAATATAAGATGAACGAATGACAAGTCTACGGGCAAATAAAGCTCTTAAGACACTTTCCCAAAACGACTCAGAATTCTATAAAGGCCAACATACCGGGGACTAAGTTTCCCCTTTCTGCCAAATCTCTTCACCCCTTTCATAGGGGAAATCTTTAAGTATATTAAATCACCAACCTTAAACTCGAGGTCCCTTCTTCTCACATCTGCATATGATTTCTTGTGACTCTAAGCTATTTTCAATCTATCTCTAATAAACTTAACTTTCTTCATAACTTCAAGCACTACATCAGGCCCAAGCAAAGCTGCCACACCCACTTCAAACCAACGTATGGGTGATCTACATATCCTTCCATAAAGATCCTCAAATGGGGCCATCTGAATGCTAGAATGGTAACTGTTATTATAAGAGAACTCAATCAATGGTAAATGCTCATCCCAACTGCCTTTGAAATTAAGAGCACATGCCCTCAACATATCTTCTAGAGTTTGGATGGTCCTCTCTGCTTGACCATCTGTCTGAGGGTGGAAAGTTGAATTGAGATGAACTTAAGTACTAAGACCCTTCTGAAAGGCTCTCCAAAACTAGGAAGTGAACTGGGTACCCCTATCAGAAATGATAGACAAAAGAACTCCGTGTAGTCTGACTAACTCTCGGATATACAACTTAGCATAATCTTTAGCTTTATAGGACATATGAACTAGCAAGAAATGCGCTGACTTAGTCAATCTATCTACAAAAGTAGAATCATGATGACGACACAAATAAGGTAAACAAGTCATAAAATCCATATTCACCTCTTCCCACTTCCAAGTGGAGATACCAAACTCTTGTAACGTACCACCAGGTCTTTGGTGCTCAACCCATTGACAAGTTGCACACTTAGCTACAAACTCCGCTATATCTCTTTTCATACCATTCCACCAACAGATTTCCCGCAAGTCACAGTACATGTTGGCAGCACCTGAATGAATAGAATAATGCACACCATGACCTTCCGCCATAATTTTCTGCCTCAAATCATAAACTCATAGTATGCACAATCTACTTTGATATTTCAACATGCCATCTCTTCCTTGGGATAAAACCTCCACCTTTTGGTCTTTAACTGACTCCTTCAGTTTGACCAAACTAGAATCCTTGTCTTACTTCTCCTTCACTTCTAAAACTAGGGAAGATTTGAAACTACTCTAAACCCAAACATTCCCTTTAGCTGAATTAGCCAACCTAACACCCAATGTAGCCAAATGATGAACTTCTCGAGCTAACTCTTTCTTATCATTGTCCACATGAGCAACACTTCCCATAGACAATTGACTAAGGGCATCTGTCACTACATTGGCCTTACCTAAATGGTACAGCACACTTTTGGCATAATCTTTCAGCAATTCTAACCACCTTCTCTGATTGAGATTTAACTCTCCTTGGGTAAACACATAGTGAAAACTTTTATGGTACGTGAATACATCAACATGCACACAATACAGATAGTGTCTTCATATTTTCAAAGCAAATACGACAGCAGCTAACTCAAGATCATAGGTTGGATAATTCTTTTCATGAGGCATAAGCTGTCTAGAGGCATTGCTATGACCTTACCTCTTTGCATCAACACACAACCTAAACCAACTCTAGAGGCATCACAATACACCATAAAACCATTTGTACCATCAGGTAATGCTAACACTGGGGCCGAAGTGAGTTCAGTCTTCAACTTTTGAAAACTCTTCTTGCAGGAATCTGACTACAAAAACTTAAGTTTCTTTTCAGTCAAACTAGACATGGGAGATGCAATAGACGAGAAACCCTAAATAAAATATCTATAATAGCTATCTAGACATAAGAAAGTTTTAATGTCTAATGGAGTGATAGGTCTAGGCCAATTTCTTATGGCTTCTATCTTTTGGGAATCGACCCTGATGTCATCAGCTAAAACAACATAATCGAGGAAGGCTACTGATCTTAGCCAAAATTCACACTTGCTAAATTTGGTGAACAATTGGTGATCTCTGTAACACAATTCTAAGATGGTTTGCATGATCATCCTCACTACGAGAGTAGACAAAGATATCATCAATAAAGACTATGACAAACATGTCTAGATACTATTTGAACACTCGGTTCATAAGGTCAATGAAGGCTATTGGGGCATTGGTTAGTCCGAAAGGCATGAGTAGAAACTCAAACTGATCGTAACGGGTTCTGAAAGCTGCCTTTGGAATATCATATTCCCTTACTTTAAGGTAATGATAGCCGGATCTAAGGTCTATCTTTGATAAATAACTTGTACCTTAAAGTTGGTCAAATAAGTCATCAATTCTAGGAAGAGGTATTTGTTTTACACTGTAACTTTATTCAGCTGATGATAGTCAATACAAATATGTAAAGAGTCATCTTTCTTTTGGACGAATAGGATGGGAGCGCCCCATGAAGAAAACTGGGCCATATGAAATCTTTATCTAAAAGATTTAGGTTGCTCCTTTAACTCTTTAAATTTGGTTGGAGCCATACAATAAGGAGGAATGGATATGGGTTGAGTATCTAGAAGAAGGTCAATACCAAATTCTATCTCTCTATTGGGAGGTACCCCTGGGAGATCTTCGAGAAAAACATCAGAAAACTCCTTAACTACACTGATTAACTAAATTGTTGGAGTCTCTGACTTAGTGTCCTTGACTCGAACAAGATGATAGATACATCCTTTAGAAATCAACTTTTTGGCTTTAAGATAAGATATGAAATGACCCTTGGGTGACACCAAATTACCTGACCACTCAAAAATTGGCTCCTCTGGGAACTAAAACCTTACCACACGGGTGTGGTATTCTATAGATGTATAATAGAAATAAATCCAATCCATACCAAGAATAAGATCAAAGTCAACCATATCTAACTCTATTAGGTCTGCCAATAAAACTTTATCAAGGACAGTGATAGAAAACTTTTTATAAATCTATTTGGCAATAATTGACTCACCTACTGGGTTAGAAACCAAGAAAGGCTCAGGGACCTTTTTAGAACTTATCTAAAAATTTACCGCAACTAATGGGTTCACATAAGAGAAACTCGACCCAGGGTCTAATAATACATAAAGATTAAGATGAAAGACATGAAGCATACCAGTAACAACATCTAGGTATCTTCTTGCTCCTGGTGGGAAGGTAAAGCACAAAATCTATTCTAGCTCTAACCACCACCAGTACTAGATGATATGCCCTAAGGAGGTTCTGGACAACCTAGAGAAGATGGTGCACTAGTATCCTGAGTCTGAGGACAAACATACTTATTTCCTCATCTATAATGTGGGTACTCTTTAACCCCGTGACCAATCTGGCCACAACCATAACAACCTTTTTGACCCCACAAACATTCACCCCCATGATTCTTACCAAACTTAGTTCATGGGGATGACCAGGCTTTTCACTCACACTATTCTAGAATCTGGACATAGAAGACTTACCACTCTATTGCTTTCTATTTCTAGGTGTAGGAGAACTGGCTGAAGAAGGTGCAGGCATAGATGAATGATTCTAAAACTACAAACGATTTCCTTCTCTAGACCTATTCTGACCATACTCAAACTGCCCTATTCTAGCCCTCTTATTTATGCTCTCTCTTTCTTTCAACTTTTTTGCCTCAATCTGTTGAGCATACATTATTAGTATAGTAAGATCCATGTCTTCAATGAGCATAGAAGTCCTACACTCCTTAACAACCAACTCAGACACACCGGTCACAAACTTACTCATGCTTGACCTAGGGTCAGCTATCTAATCAGGGCATACTTAGACAACTGGTTGAACTTGAGGAAACTCTTTCACTATCACTGAGCCCTACCTTAGGTTTATGAGCTCTTCTATCTTAGCTTCCCTTATCTCATAGGGGAAGAACTTGTCTAAGAATACATCCTGAAATATCTCCCAAGTCATGGGAGCTGTATTCTCGTCTATACTTTTTCTTTACTTCACTACCCAATCATATGCAACATCCTTCAGCCTATAGGATACCAATTCTACACTCTCCCCTTCAGAAACATGCATAATTCAAGTGATCTTCTTTACCTCATCTTGGTAAAGTTGTGGGTCCTCACCTGATTTTGACCCAAAGAAGTCTGGCGGGTTCATTCTCATAAAATCTCAAATTTTGGCAATGGCTAAGTCTCTATCTTGATGAAGTAGTATAGTATCCAGACGGTTCCTTGGAACATTAGCTGTCACAGCTTGGGCTAGCACCTGAAAGGCAGCCTGAAACTCTGCATGTGACACATTCTCATTCAAAGGATCTGCTAGCTGAGGTGGCTGATTACCATTTTTGTGTGCGTTAGCTCGACAAGAAGGAATTTTTTATCATGTGAAACAATGATTTAGAAGTAGATAGAGACACAAAATGCATGATAGATCATAAAATAATAGATGATTTCCTAAAACGCTCCATAGCCTCTTGCTCAAAGTTGTGGTGCACTTCACACCGATGATCAAGACTCTACGTAATACGGGTTGTCTGACTCCGTAGGACTCTCTAACCCTTAGGATTTGAGACCAAATTTTTAATGCCCCAAAATCTAATTCCTGGGATGCAACACGGTGCTCGAAACTACAAGTATTACTGAGCTAGCCCTGGCTTTCTTCTACTAAATCTAAATCTCAAAATAGGGGAATATGAATTTAAAATCATAGTAAATGTGGAAAATCTATCTGAAAGAACTGGGTATGTCTAAGATATACTTATCCCAAGAGTCTTGGTAAAATAATACTAGAAAATCTAGATATTAAAACAAAGTCTGATACTAAATCTAGTAGTCCAACAAGCCTCTGCTGACTAAATCTAGAGAGTCACTAGGACATGCCCAACTGACTCAAACTGTCTGAAATGAATATAAAATCATCTACTAATAGCTAAAAATCTGAATAACTAAGTCCTTGAACTATGAGGGCTCACCAACTATAGAGATGTAGATGTCATGCTGGAAGATCACTCACACTGATGAGACTGAGCACCTGAACTTACATTATGAAATAATGTAGCACACAAACATATATGTGGATCAATACTTTTGGAATGTACTGAGAATATGGGGGTGAATGTAATAAGTAAACAACATCATCACAATTGATAAAATCATGCATGATAAATGTAAATGACTTATATAGGCTTGAGTAATCTGAAAACTGAAGATCATAAATCATGAACAATAAGGCATATAATCTAAATCTTTTGAGCCATTATGCTTAGTTCTGAAATCTGTATTCTGTTCTTATTCTTAAATCATAAAGGCTTGTGT
>JAPEIP010000008.1:165767905-165834272 GCA_026120095.1 Capsicum chinense | reverse complement strand
TGGATCAATACTTTTGGAATGTACTGAGAATATGGGGGTGAATGTAATAAGTAAACAACATCATCACAATTGATAAAATCATGCATGATAAATGTAAATGACTTATATAGGCTTGAGTAATCTGAAAACTGAAGATCATAAATCATGAACAATAAGGCATATAATCTAAATCTTTTGAGCCATTATGCTTAGTTCTGAAATCTGTATTCTGTTCTTATTCTTAAATCATAAAGGCTTGTGTAAAGCAATATTCTAAATTCAAGATCTTTAAAGTTGTAGAGAAAACACTGTATCTTAGGGGTTTAGAAATCTAAAAACTTATTCTATATGGAAGGTTCTTCTAAAATACATAAACCATGTGAGCATTCATGGATTCCAATGCTCTTGTCCCGCTAAAGAGGAATCCTCATGTTGGGGAGAGGAGTTATACTCTTGCTGGAGAGAATAACCTATCTAAGTGATCACATATCTATTATCCATGTAGAAGTGGGAACAATCTATATCCTACATTGGCACATAGTTTTGGGGGTATGAAATCATAGTAACATACCCATCTCAGTGCTACATACTACTCTCATTAAATCTGTATGCTCATTCTGATAGAAATCCACTTTTAAAATAGTCTAATGATTTATAATGATAACTAACCATATATATATATATATATATAGCTAAATCTATAATCTGAATTTGTAAAGTGGATTTCATATCTATTCTGAGACCAAAAGGTTAAATCTTTATTAATAATTTGAAAGGAATATAATCATAGGGTACTTCTAGCACAACAAAGGTCGAAATAGCAATCTTTAATTGGGGCTTAATGACCCATGCACAAAACTCATGTTAAAACATCAAAATATTCATGCTAGATAATGTAAACATTGATAAATTAATTCAAAATCTACAAATTTCTGCAATATATATGAAAATATGAACAAAATAATGTAATTCAACTTCTAAATCATTGGAATTCCAATAAGCTTGTAAATAAAAATAATGGGTATAAACCATGACTTCAATTTCATGGGAAATCACATAAAATTTAGTAAATTTGTAATTAAAATAAGTTTTGGGAACAAGGATGAAAGGATTATACTTATTCATATCCCCATATACCTCAATTGATGATCTTAGATGGTAAAACTTTAATCTTGGATCTCTATTGATGCTTTAGAGATGAATTCGTAGAGTTCTTGAATTGGTAATTCTTAATCTTGGATTACCTTGGAGAATTTATAGAGAAATTGGGTTTCTTGAAGGAGGAGCTTTGATGATCTAGGATTTTCTTTTGATAGAAAGTGGATCAAATAAGCATAAAGTGCTTTGGAATATGTTAAATCTTGTATTTTGGACGGATTTGGGGCTTGGGAATTGACCAAAATCCCCCCTTTAAACTTTTTAAATGAAACTAAAAATATAATATTTTCCAAATTGGGTGGCCACCGCGATGCGCCACTATCGCGGTGGCTCACTGGAAAGTGGATGAATGGGAATTGGGCTTTCACCACGATGCGCCACAATCGCGGTGCCCTTTAGTTTGCCATTTTAGCCACTGGCGCGACCCACCAGTATCGCAAAGGCTCATTAGAAATTGACAAAAGGGAAATTTTCCCTCTCCAAGATGTGCCAGTATCATAGATTTCCACTGGAATTTGACAATTATGAATTTTGCCTTTACCATGGCAGGCTAAGTGCCCAGGTGGCACACTGTCAACTTAAAATGTCATAACTCCTTCATCGAGTATTGGATTTGGGCTAATATTATATCGAGGGAAATCTTATTCAATTTCCCACACAATGGAAAGTCTAAATCTATAAAATTCCATATAAAATAATTATTATTCCTTTTTGAAGCTAACTCTTAACATTCTAGGAACGAATTTAAGCTAAGAAGGTTTGGGGTATTACATTTGTATTCGAGGAAGTTTAGGCTTACTTGTAGTTAAATTTAACCTATTTATGATATGAATTTCATATCTTGATAAGATTTGGTGGGGTTTTAGATATTAGAAAGGTAGATGATAATGTTTGGGTTAGTTGAATCACATATTCCTTTGAATACTTGTAGTATGGTATTTGACACATAGTCTAGAACTTTGGTTAGTTTTGCATGTTATCTCATAATTATCATGAGAAGGATCTAGTTACTTTAGTTAGACAGAATAAACCTATCTAACTCATCTAAAAAGTAAGTTGACCTAGATATGCGTAGTTGTGAAATTGGCTTTATTTGCTTGGATAACTTTAGAGTTATACTTGAGTAAGAATAGTCATATGAACTAGTGTGAATTTATAAACCCTTGAGATATACTTTAGATAACTTAGTGCAATTCCTAGTAGAATTTAGACTTTTATAGGATAATCTGGGATATTAGAAGTGGAACTTGACCCACCTTAAGCTTGAAATATGTATCTTCATTAGTGACCTAGATGTATGTTAAACATCTAGAATATGCTTTGTCAGTATGATGGCTAAACCCGGTAAATGGGTTATTCATGATGTTGATTTTGGATCTAAGGTGCATATTTGATTGATTATCTTATTGTCACTACTTGGATAGCATTGGAAAGTCTTATGAATTGAACCTATAACCATGTCATCACTTAGCTTATTGGCTAGTTTACTATATGATCATTAGATTACGTTATTGCTCATATTATGCTCTAGCCTAGTGGATAAACTTATGTTTCTTTCAAAGAATCCCTTTTGTGATAGTATTGTGAATCAAGCCTAATAAGCAAGATTCTAGAGAGTATAATCATGAATTATATTGACCATGCTAATAATCATGTCAAGCCCAGTAATGATGTTGAGTGTTTGTGCTATTTAGATATGCATGTTCATACACTTACTGTTGTAACATGCTAATAATGAATGGTGAGATACTCTGACATCTTTTCTTTCTTTTCATAAAATTTATTATTATAGGGCTTGTATTTGTCAATGATTTGGCTACATATATATATATATATATATTGATGCTACAATGAATATTGATGCTATGGTGAATACTGATGATATTATGATATCTGGTGTATTCGAAAGATATATTGATGATATTATGATGCCTGGTGTATCCAGAGGATATATTGATAAAATGATGATGCCTGGCATGGCCAAAGGACATATTGATGCTATGTTGATGCCCAGCAAGGTGCGCCCCAAGGCAATACACTAGGCCTTATAAAACCTTTGTCTAAAATATCATTGAGTTGCTTTTTCAACTCCTTAAGCTCTTCAGGTGCTATACGATTGGGAGGAATAGAAATAGGCAAAGTGTCTGGAAGAAGGTTAATCCTAAATTCTATCTCTCTATCAGGACGTATCCCTGGGAAATCTTCCAGAAAAACATCACAAAACTCATTAACAATATTGGCTGGCTGAATGGTTGGAGCCTAAGGCCTAGTGTCCTTAACTCAAACGAGATGATAAATACAGCCTTTGGATATTAGTTTTCTGTCTTTGAGATAGAATATAAAATGACTCTTGGGAGATACTGAACTCCCAGACCACCCGAAGACTGGCTCATCCAGAAACTAAAACTAAACCACACTGGTACAATAGTCTATAGATGTATAGAAGGAATAAAGCCAATCCATACCTAGAATAAGGTCAAAATCCACCATGTCCAGCTCTATCAAATTAGCAAGTATAACTCTATGAAAAACAGTAACAGGATACTTTTTATACACTTTTTTAGCAACAACTAGGTCCCCTACTAGATTAGAAACTAGGAAAGGCTCAAGAATCTTTTTGGGACTCATTTCAAAACTCACAGCTACAAGTGTGGTCACATAAGAGAAACTTGACTCGGGGTCCAACAACACATAAACATAAAAGTAAAAGATACAGAGCAAACCAGTAACAATGTTTGGAGAATCCTCCTAATCCTGATGGGATAGTAAGACATAGAACCTATTCTGGCGTTGACCACCAGTAGTACTGGAAGAAGCACCCTAAGAAGGAGCTGGATGGGCTAAAGGAGCTGGGGCTCTATTAGCCTAAGTATGAGGTCGCACATATCTTTTCCCCTGCCTGGCATAAGGAAACTCTCAAAGTCTATAACCAAACTTACCACAACCAAAATAACCCCTCTGTTTAACCAAACACTCATCGGGATGGGTCCTACCACACTTAGCACAGGGAGGATAATTAGGCCTCTTACTTACACTATTCTTGGACTTGGACATAGAAGCTTGTTCCCTGGCTCTTGCATATTTTTGGGTATGGGAGCACTAGCTAACGAAGGTACTGGCATAGATGAACGGCTCTAAAACTGTGGACGGTGCCCTCCATGGGACCTAACCTGACCATACTCATGTTGCTCGAATCTAGCCCTCTTGTTTCCCCTCACTCAATCTCTTTCCTTTATCTTGTCTGCTTCTATTTGCTGGGCATGAATTATTAGCCTAGCAAGATCTATGTCACTGTTGAGTATAACAGTCCTACACTCTTTCAACACCAGTCTAGATACTACAATCACAAACTTACTCATACTAGCTCGGGTGTCAGAAATCAAATCAGGAGCATATTTGGCTAACTGGTAGAACTTAAGGCAATACTTCTTAACAGCTATGGAGCCTTGCCTCAGGTTCATAAATTCCTCTATATTTGATTCCCTCATCTCAAGCGGGAAGAACTTGTCAAAGAATGCAAATTAGAACACCTGCCAAGTAGTAGAGGCTGCATCTTCCCCTCTATTCTTCTTTTATACAACAACCCAGTCATAAGCAATGTCCTTCAACCTGTAAGATGCTAGTTCAGCACTATCTTTCACTAAAAAATTCATCACTTGGGTGATCTTTCTTACCTCCTCGACATACAACTGTGGGTCCTCACCTGTCTTTGACCCATCAAACTCTGGCAGGTTCATCCTCATGAATCTGGGATCTTAGCAGTGGCTAAATCACCTCCTTATTGAGGTAAAACTGTGGCCTAGTTATTGACTTGAACATTCACGTTAACTTCTTGGGCTAATTCCTGAAAGGCCACCTAAAACTCAATATGAGACACAGTCTCATTCAAGGGATCAACAGGCTGGGGTTGTTTGTTATTATTTCTGCGGGCATTCTCTCTTTGGGGAGGCACTTTTAGAAATAACAAAGCATAAACCAAGAGTTGGGAGAGACAATTGTAGGCACGATAGAATCTGAAAGAAAGAAACAACTTTTTCAAAAAACATCTTGTAGCCTCTTGCTCATAAACGTGGCGCACTACACACCAATGATTAAGACTCTACTTTACGTGGGTTGACAGACTCTCTAGGACTCCTTAAACCTTAGGCTTTGATACCAAGTTTGTAACGCCCCAAAATCCTGTCCTAGATCGTGACACGGTGCTTAAAGCTACAATTAGCCCCAAGTTAACCCTTTAAGCCTGCTACTTAGTATAAAGCTTACTTAGAGATAATGAGAGCAAAATAAGGAGTCATGCCATATTATATCTAAATGAAAAACAAATGAGTACTGTAAAGGTAATAAAATACTGCAAATCTAAACATATTGACCATCTATTCGACAAAGCCTCAACTACTCAACAAACTAGAGATCCATTGGAATAGATCACCAACTAACTCAAACTAAAATAAAAGCAGCAGAACAACTACTAAAAATACAGAAGTGTCTTGAGATAGGTCCTCGAACCATGAGGACTCACCACAGTAGAGATGTAGATAAAGGTACTCAGGATCACTGACGCTGCTAGGACTGAGCACCTGAAGCTACATTATGAGACAATGTAGCACACAGACGTATATGTGGATCAGTACTTGGGAATGTACTGAGTATATGGGAGTGTATGCAGCTAAATATCAATACAATAAATCTTTATAGAAAACATACATGGTATTGTAGATGACTCACATAGCTTGAATAAAACTCTCATAAATCATGAATAATGAAATGTCCAGTATGAATAATCTCAAGCTTGTAAACTAGTTGAACTCTTAAAACAACAACTTTTAGAAGATACACTTTAGTCTTTTGAAAACAAGGAACTTCTATAAAATTCAAGGACTTAAAACCTTAAGAACTTTAAGACTTGAGACTCTAGGAAACTTGGGAGTTTCTTCTAACCAACATAAACCATGTGAGCTACATGGAGTCAACCATCTTGCCTACGTTGGGGAGATATTTTCTATCCTTGCCATCAGAGTAAAACCTTTTACTTTTTAGTGATCACTAGCTTAACCCACTTAGGGTAAATCAAATCCTATGGTGGCTCGTAGTTTTGGGGCATGAGACTTTGGAATCATGCCCAACTCGGTGCTAAATACTACTCCCTTACTTAAGCTCAGATCTTTTAAGAAAAATCCACCTTAAACAACTCAAAAATATGCAATGGAAGTCAACTATGCTTCCCTTTAGCTTAAATCAAATTGTGTGGATTTTCTTTCTTAGCTTAGGATTAAAATCAACTCTTTTCTTGAAACTTTGGAAGACTATCATCAATAAGCTTTAAAACTTTAATAGCATAGAAATATCAATACACTTCTTGAAACACTTTAGAAAGTATCAACAATTCATCCATGGACTTAAGGCATGTATATTCTTAAAGGATCACAATTTAACAATAAAGCTTAATTCATGACACCAATCTCGGAAACACTTGAAGATATCACATCAATATAGGAATGTACAATTTATAGCATGAATTATCAATTCAAATTAGAAATAAGAAAAATAATCATGAAATTCAAAACTTGAACAACTTATCAATTCATATTCTCAAAATAATATAATTTGGGTATAGACCCACTTGTAAAAACATGAAATTCATTTTTAAAAATCAAATTTTTGGGCACAAGAATGAAAAAAGTGTTCTTGTTCAAACCCCACGTACCTCAGGTTATGAACTTGGGTGGATAAACTTGCTTGGGACTCTTTCTTATTCTTTTGGATGAGGGTTCTTGAAGCGCATGACTTGGGAACCTTGAATATCAACTTAATTTAAAAAAACTACGGAGAATTCTTCAGATCCTTCGAGGAGGTTCTGGGTTCTTAAGGATTTTTGTTGAGAGAAATCTTGAGAAAAATCATATAAGATGCTTGTAATGACCTTAGATCAGGTGTTTAGACTATTTAAGAGGCGTGGAAAAAGTCTAAAGTGCCCTTTTTATCTTTTGTACGAAGCTAGAAATATTAAACTTAAAAACCCAATTTTAAGGGCCACCGCAACGCGTCACTATTGCGGTGGCACACTGGAATTTGACAAACAGGATTCTGAGGTCACCGTGATGCGGTGCTATTACGTTATCCCACTGATTGGGACCTGGAACTTCAACTCAATGCACCATTATTATAGAGTTTCACTGGAAATTGACAATTGTCAAATAGACCCTCTCCGCGATGCACCAAGCACTAAAATGACGCTGTTTTACAACTAGGACTTAAATTTGCCATAACTTCTTGTCCATTTATCAAATTTGGATGAATCTTATATCGTTGGAAACCTAATTAAATTTCCCATATGACAAAAAGTTGAAATTAGGAAAATTCTATATGGTTTAAATGTTACACACTTAGAAAGTCATACCTTAGCCTTCTAGAGCTAAAATTAAGCTTAAGAAAAAGTTTGGGGGTATTACAGGTGCCTAGCCAGGTGGCAGGCATGGTCAGTTATATGTATTACTTGTTAGACCCAAGGCTAAGACTTTGGATATTGTAGTTTCAAGTACGATTTTGGTGTTCGTTAATTCTGCTTTTATTATGCACCATGGTTAGGTTTGACTAGTGATTTAATATCTATTCCATTGCGCGTATCTAACTCCCATGGGTGATTCTTTAGTAGTGGATCAAGTATTTAGATCGTGTGTTGTGACAGTTAGTGATGTTGATACTTCTGGTGATCTTATTTTTTTGGATATACTGGATTTCGATGTGATTCTGAGCATGGATTGGTTATCCCACTATCATGCAGTCATGAATTATTTTTCCAAGACTATTACCTTAGCCATGCCCAGCATACCCCTAGTCATATGGCAGGGAGTAATTAGCAGTGATCCAACAGGTATTATTTCTTATTTTGTGCTAGAAGACTTATATCAAGAGGTTGCGAGTCTTATCATGCTTATATATATGATAATTGTGTAGAAAGTCCATCACTTGACTTTGTTACTATTATTTATGAGTTTCTTGGGTGTTCCCTACTGACTTGCCTGGTATTCCTCCTGATCGTGATATTGAGTTTTCTATTGACTTTGATCCTGGTACCCGACCTATTTCTATGGCAACTTATGGCAAGGCTCCTATTGAGATTAAGGAGCTAAATTCTTAACTACATAATCTTCTTATTAAGGATTTTATTAGTCCGAGTGTATCCCCGTGAGGAGCTCCTATGTTTTTTGTAAAGAATAAAGATGGCTTTATGCGTATGTGTGTTGATTATAGGCAACTTAATAAGGTGACGGTGAAGAACCATTATCCTATGCCTTGCATTAATGACTTGAAAAAACAGATTTAGGTGCAGCTATGTTTTCTAAGATTGATTTGAGGTCTGGTTATCATCAGCTGAGGATTCGGGCTGTGATATCTCGAAGATAACTTTCAGAAACCGTTACGGTTAGTATAAGCTTTTGGTGATGTATGTTGGGTTGACTAATTCCACAACCATATTCATGGACTTGATCGATCGTGTATTTATACCTTGCCTAGAATCCTTCATTATTGTATCATTGATTACATTCTTGTGTATTTGAGGAGTAGTGAGGAGCATACACAATACTTAAGGATTGTACTTCAGACTTTGAGGGACCATGTGATTTTTTCCAAGTTCTCTAAGTGTGAGATTTGGCTTGAGTCAGTGTGATTCCTTGTACATGTGGTATCTAGGGTCGGCATCATGGTGGACCCAGCTAAGATTTTGGCAATTTGTGATTGGGCTTGACCTACTTCTCTGATCGAGGTTTACAGTTTCATTGGTTTGAATGGTTATTACAAACTCTTTACTGAGATATTTTCTACTATTTTAGACCCTATGACTATATTGACTCAGAAATAAGTTCCTTTTCGATGGTCCAAGGAGTATGAGTCAAGCTCTGGAAAGCTTAAGCATTATCTTACTTCAGCTCAAGCGTTAGCTCTTCCATTTAAGGGTGAGGGATTAACCATGTTTTGTGATGCTTTTGAGGTTGATCTTGTTCTATTTTGATTCAGTGGGGTCATGTTATTGCTTATACCTCTAGATAACTTAAAGTTCATGAGTGTAACTACCCCACTTATGATTTTGAGTTGGTGACAATTGTTTTTGCGCTTAAGATTTGGAATCATTATTTGTATGGTGTGCATTGTGAGTTTTTCACCGATCATCATAGCCTTCAGCATCTTATGACCCAGCGAAAGCTTAATGCTCGGATCTGGAAATGGATGGAGTTGTTAAAGGACTATGATATTTCTATTTTGTATCATCTGGGTAAGAAAATTATGGTAGCTGATGCCTTGAGTCACAAATAAATGAGTATGGGTAGTTAGGCATGTATATTAGTTTCTCAGAGGCCGAAAGCACTGAATCTAGCTGTATCAAAGTAGCCTCACCTACTTCAAATCAACCAATAGGAGATCTACATCTCTTAACATAGAGAGCATCAAACGAAGTCATCTGAATACCGGAGGGATAGCTATTGTTATAGGTAAACACAATCAAAGGTAAGTGGTCATCCCAACTATCTTTAAATTCAATAACATAGGCCCTTAACATGTCCTATAAAGTTTGAATGGTCCGTTCTACCTGACCATCCATCTGAGGATGAAAAGTTGTACTGAGATGAACTTAAGTGCCAAGACCCTTCTAAAAATCCTTCCAAAAGTGAGAGGTAAATGAGTACCTCTATCTGAATTGATAGACAATGGGATACCTTGCAATTTAACCAACTTTCTCAGATAAAGTATAGTGTAATCCTAAGCTGAATACAAAGTATGAACTGGCCAGAAATGAGAATATTTGGTCATTCTACCCCCAATGACCCATATCAACTCATGCTAACGATGCGTATGAGGCAACCTATCAAAAAATCCATGTTCACCACTTCCCACTTCTAAGTGGGGATTCTAAAATCTTGCAATATACCACTAGGCCTTTGATGCTCAACTTTGAGCCATTGATAATTCGAACACTTAGCCCCAAGTTCTGCAATATCCTTCTTCATACCACTCCACCAATAGATTTCCCACAAATCACAGTACAACTTGGTGGTCCCTGGGTGGATAGAGTATCGTGCACCATGCACTTCTGCTAAAATTTGTTGTCTCAAACCATTAACACACGGCACACATAACCTACCTTAACAATGAAGCAGGTCATCTCCCCCTTGGTAAAAAACCTCCACCTTATGGTCTCTAACTGCCTCTTTTAACTTAACCAAACTAGGATCCCTATCTTGCTTTTCTTTCACTTTGTCAATCAATGAAGATTATGATCCATTTTAAAGCCATATACTACCTTCAGCTGAATCAACCAACTAAACACCTAATCTAGCAAGCTGATGAACCTCACGGACTAACTCCTTCTTATCACTTTCAACATGGGCAACACTGCCCATAGATAATCAACTAAGGGTATTCGCCACTACACTGGCCTTGCCCAAGTGATACAATACACTCATATTATAATCTTTTAACAACTCAAGACACCTTCTCTGATGAAGATTTAGATATTTCTATGACAACACATACTATAAACTCTTGTGATCAGTAAACACATCAACATGAACCCCATAATGATAATGCCTCCAAATTTTCAAGGCAAAAAGAACAGCTACCAACTCAAGATCATGGGTAGGATAATTCTTCTCATGGGTTTTAAGTTGCCAAGAGGCATAGGTAATGAATTTTCCACTCTGCATCAAAACACAACCAAGACTAACTTTGGAAGCATCACAATGAACTACAAACCCATCTGGACCATCTGGCAAAGTCAAGACTAGGGTTGAAGAGAGCCGACTCTTCAACTTCTAAAATCTCTTCTCGCCGGAATCTGACCACTAAAGTTTTATTTTCTTTTAAGTCAATAATACATGGGGAAGGAAATAGAAGAAAACCCTTCAACAAACCATTTGTAATAGCTAGTCAAACCAAAGAAACTCCTAATATCTGATGGAGAGATTAGTCTGGCACAGTTCCTCACTACTTCTATTTTTTAGGGTCAACTCTAATGCTATCACTGGTGACAATATGGCCAAAAAAGCTAATGATTTTAGCTAAAATTCGCACTAACAAAATTTGGCAAACAACTGATGAGCTCTAAGGGTCAACAACACAATTCTCAAATAGTCTGCATGATTATTCTTACTATGGGAATAGACAAGGATATCATCAATGAAGACTATGACGAACATGTCCAAGTACTTTTTGAACACCCTGTTTATCAAGTCCATGAAAGTTGTAGGGGAATTCGTTAGTCCAAATGACATTACTAGGAATTCAAAGTGACCATACCTAGTTCTGAAAGTTGTCATTGAAATTTCACATTCTTTGATTCTAAGCTGATGATAGCCAGATCTGAGGTCTATCTTAGATAAATAATTGGCACCCTAAATTTGGTCGAACAAGTCATCAATTCTAGTGAGTGGATACTTGTTTTTTATTGTGACTTTGTTCAACTGATGGTAGTCGATGCATATTCTAAGAGAACTATCTTCATACGCACGAATAAGACTGGAGTGCCCCATTGAGAAAACTAGGCCTAATGAAACCCTTATCTAAAAGATCTTTTAACGATTCTTTCAACTCCTTAAGCTCAGTTGAAGCCATTTAGTAAGGTGGAATAGAGATAGGTTGGGTATCTGGAAGGAGATCGATTTCAAAATCAATATCCCTTTCGGGAGGACTTTCAGGAAAAGCTTTAGGGAACACATATGGAAATTCCCATACTACTAAAATAGAATCGAGACTTGGAGTCATAGAACATGAGCCTTTGACTCAAACAAGATGGTAAACAGACCTTTTAGATATCATCTTTCTTGCTTTAAGATAAGAAACAATCTAACCTGTAAGCACTAAAGTAGTACCCTTCATTTAATGATTGGTTCATAAGGAAACTGAAACTAAATGACTCTATTTCTATAATCAACTAGGGCATTGCATGAGTAGATCCAATCCATGCAGAGAATGACATCATAATCACTCATCTCTAACTATACAAGATCAACTGAAGTAACTTTCTGAGAAACTATAACCAAACAATTTCTGTATACCCGTCTAGCTATAATAGATTTACCTATAGGGGCAGACATTGAGAAAGTCTCTCCTAATATTTCCGGACTAACACCAAACTTGATGGATATATAAGGAGTCACAAAAGAAAGTGAAGTCCTGGGATCTTACAATGCATAAATATGAATATGGAAAACCTATAAAGTACCCATAACCACATCAGGAGAACTTTCATAATCATGCTGAGTTTAGAGAGCATATAATCTATTCTGGCGCTATCCACTGGTTTCACTAAAGTGGCACACTGTTGAGTTTGGCGACTAGCTAGAGCTAAAGAACACTAACCTTGTTGACCATCCCTTGGGCAATCCCTAACCCTATGGCCTAATTTTCCACATCCAAAACACACATCACTACTAGTTCTATACTCACTCTAGTGATTTCTACCATAATTTTGACAAAGCGGATTAGTGCAACCACTATTCATAGTGCCTTGGGACTTAGAGCCCGATACCCTATCCCAACTATCTTGCCTGAACATAGGAACTAGCTGAAGATAGAGCTAGGGCTGAAAATTTTTGATGGAATAAAGAATGATAACCATCTTTTAACCTTGGCTAAGAAAAGTTAAAACTACCTATTCTATCCCTCTTGTTCTCTCTCTCTCTCTCCTTGTTTTTCTCTTCCTCAATCTACTAAGAATGAACCATAAGCCTAGATAGGTCTATTTCTTTAATCGACATGGCAGTCAAATTTACTTATTCTAGACCTATTATCTGCCACCATAGTAGGAGTATATCTCGCCAACTCAGTGAACTTAAGCGAGTACTCCTTCACTCTCATACTACCTTGGTTCAAATTTATGCACTCTTGTATGTTATCTTCTCCCACTCTAATGGAAAGAACCTATCTAAGAAATTTATGTTAAACTCCTCCCACTCAATAGGCCCTTCTTCTATACCTCAGTCCCTATTTTACTACTTAAACTAGTTGTGAGCTACATCCTACAACTGGTACATAGCTAATGCTATATTCTCACTCAAAGTGACACCCATGATTTCAATCACCTTCTACACCATGTCCAAAAATTCTTATGGGTCCTTCTAAGACTTGGACCTAAAAAATAGAGGGGGGTTCATCCGAGTGAAATCCCAATCCTAACTATAATTGTATTTTCTACTGGATTGGATGAGGCACTAGCCTGTGATTGTTCTGAGTAGACATAAAATGGGATAGGGTAGAAATAGCAACCCTAAATTTGGTGTAAGACACATGCTCATTCAAGGGATCTTCCTAAATATGTGGTGGTGCAGGATGATTCCCATTCCTTCTTTCAGTATTTCTTCTGGGAGGCATTGTTTGCAAACTGAATGAAGAATAAGTTATAAAGAGATCTTAAATAGGTATCATGCTCTTTCGCATGACATTAATGCTGAAAAAAAGAAACTTTCCTAAAAACATCCCATATTCTCTTGTCCATAAGTGTGGTGCGCTTCACACCCATGCATAAGACTCTAATCAATGCAACTTTTAGACACCCTAGGACATTTTAAGATCTATGCTTTAACACCAAGTTTTGCCATGACCCAAGGCTACCCCCTAGTTGAGACTATGGTGCTTACGGTTATAAGTGACCACAAACTAACCTATGAGCAAGTACCTATTATGATCGTTAAATAAATAGTAATACAACACATGTGCAAAATACAAGATGAGAAGATACTGTAAATCTAAATACTAAAATACATAGAAATGACATATCTAAAATATCTAATAATAATACTAAAAGCTAAACTGATTGACTGAAATAACTGATAATACCAAAAACTGAATAAATGTCTAATTTTATAACTAACTGTCTATCTAAAAGCCTCTAAAAATCATGAGGAATGGATGGGAAAAACCCCCCAACTAAGTCCAACTGACTAATCATAAGGAAATACTAAAATAACTAAGTAAAACATATCATGGCCTCGATGGATGAGGACTCACCACTACTGCTATTGGGTAACTCTGAGTTGTCTAAGAACGATCGGGTAACTAAGCATCTGAACCTGTGTTATAATACAACATAGCACAAAGAAAAGTATGTGATCAGTACTTTGAATGTACTAGTATGTGAGATGAGGACTGACTAAAATGCATAAGATAACTGAGTATGAATGTATGAACATATAATATCTAAGAATGCAAGACCAAGCATAAACATGCTTCTGAGAAAATCTATAATCTTAAAGATTGAATTTTGTATTACTAAATAATTAAAAAATTGTATGCTTTGGTCAAGCAAACCTAAGTTGAGATACACTGATTAATGTACTGAGACTGTGAGAGGTATCATATAACCGACGTACCCTAATTTGAGCTAATTAGGGTCTAACATGTAACCCTAGTTGGAAGGGTATCATTACCTTGCCACGGGTACTAACACATGGTTATTTGTATCCACTAAACTGGTATCCTGAAGGTTTGGGAAGTCACCTCTACTGGTAGGTGCCCCTAAAAGAGTGTCCACCCTCTACTAGCAGGAAGACCTTTCATACCTACGTTGGCTTTGTAGTTTTGGAACTCAGATACTGTTACTGAAGGTCATGCCCTCTACTGGCAGGTGAGTCCCCATCCCTGGGTTCACTTGATGCTAAATCCTACTTCCAACTAAAAAACACTAATATTATTATAGGTCTAACATAACATGGTAATGTACTAATAAGTTCTCAACAAGAACATGGTAGTCTGAATATAGTGACTAAAATTATGACTTGTCTGACTTATAACTTAAAAACAAAGACATGTATAAATAGATAGGTATTGGTTGTTCATAACTTTCCAGCACTGTATGATTATAAAATATGATAGCAATGCTTTAATGCCATGGTATGAAATCATGGTTCAAAGACCCAAAATATAAACATTTCACCAAATAAGTGAGAAGCATGAACTTGAACATAGGGATGTGTTAAACATGAGAATACGACATAATTATATGGCTAAATTCATTATTTGGGGATTTTAACATAAAATCAATGCAATATTACATGGAAACTTGCAACTCAAATCATGAAATAGCTTAATTCACTTAGAAACACTTCTAAACATGGCTTGCAATTGATTTAGCAAGAACTTCCCAGATTTATTTCATGAGATTCATGAATGATTTCATGAGAAGATAAGATTTATACTATTAAATTAAAATAGGATTTTTGGACTCAATGGGTGAAAGGGACCCATTGATGAATACCCCACATACCTGAAGTATAAGCTTTGGGGAAATTTCCTTGAGGTTGTTCTTGGCCTTGAGAAACCCTAGTGCTTTGTGAAGATGAAGAATCTATTTCCCTTGATTCTATTTAGTAAATTGATGTTTAATGCTATAAATTAGAGATTTAAGGCCATTTAACCACCCTTTGTAAATTCAAAATGACATGGGTTTGGCTTTTAAGGGAGTGTGAAAAGTCATAAAATCCCCTGGAAAAACATGCAGAAAATCGTATTGCCAATTGGTACGAGTCAACCTTATGAATCGTATGTTAGGGTATGACTGGTCTGCTAACTCGTAAGCTTAGAATATTTCACGGAATATGTACTGGTCTGGATTTTAGTCATACTTCCAACTTGAAAGATGCCTATATGATTTTTGTAAAGTCACTCATAGGATGAATGGACAACTTGGGGAACCAACATTGTTATTGATACGACTTCCCTTTATATGAATCATACCTTTGTACACAACTAGATACCTCCCTCTCATATCCTAAATAAACATTAAGGGGTCAACACTGATGTCCATATGGCTAGTTTTATACGACCCTCTTGACGACCTATAAGGTTAAGTCATACTTACAATAGAATGTTTAACATGCTATACTAACTGAGTTATGAATCCAACATATGACTCCTACACTAGGGTAGACTGAGGATCATGAGTCATATGTTGCACTGAGACCAAAAAAAAATATGAGGTATTACAATATATGGTTGCTAAAAGAGTCTATAGGGGTTATGTGGTATCTGTTGGTGATAAAAAAAACTATGTTAGATCTGATAGAGTTAGACATGGTTAGTTTTAATGTTATATTACTGATGGATTTGTTGCACTTATGCGATGCCTTCTTAGATTATCTGACCCCTAAGGTTAAGTTTAAATTTCCTAATGAGCTGACATTGAGTGGAAGGGGGTTCTTTAGTGCCTAAGGAAAGGTTCATATCATATATTAGGGCTCAGAAGTTGATTTTCAAGGGATATCTCTATCATTTAGTCCATTTTAATGATTCTAACTTGGAGGGTCTTTTCTTACAACCGGTTCCTGTGGTTACTAAATTTTCTGCGGTTTTTTCTGATGATCTTCTTTGTGTCCCTACTGACAGAGAGATTAATTTTGGGATTAACCTTATTTTGGGCACTCGTCCTATCTTTATCCCTCCTTATAGATTGGATCTATCTGAGTTGAGAGAGCTTATGAAGTAGTTCAAAGACCTCCTTAACAAGGGTTTTATCTACCCTAGTGTCTTTATAGGGTGATCCTATTTTGTTCAAGCTTAAAGAGAGATGTTTCCCTTCGAATGTGCATCGATTACCGTTAGTTGAATAAAGTTACGGTGAATAACAAGTATCCTCTTCCTTGGAATGGTGATTTGTTTGACCAGCTTTAGGGTGCTAAGTTCTTTTCTAAGATTGATCTTCGATTCAGGTATCATTAGTTAAAGAATAGGGAAATGGATATCCCTAAGACTATATTTTGAACCCGATATGGTTATTATGAGTTCGTAGTCATGTCTTTTGGTTTGAATAATGCCTTAGCGACATTCATGGACTTGATAAATAGGGTCTTCCACTAGTTTCTAGATTTGTTCATCATTATTTTTATCAATGATATTCTAGTGTATTCCAAAAGAAAAGTAGATCATGTTGATCACCTCTACATTGTGTTGAAAACCTTGAAAGATCATCAACTGTATTCTAAGTTTTTGAAGTGCGTTTGGGTTATGCCATTTCTAGTGAAGGGATCATAGTGGATTCACAGAAAGTTAAAGTGGTTAAGAAGTGGCCTAGGCCTACGACCCCAACCGATATTTGAAGCTTCTTGGGTTTAGATTGATACTATACGATATTTATGGAGAATTTATTAACTATACCTAACCTATTGACTAAATTGACTCAGAAGAAGGTGAAGTTCTTGTGGTCAGACACTTGTGAGGGTAGCTTTAGGAATCTAAAATATAATTTAACTTTAACTTTGATTTTCACTTTGACAAAAGGTACTAATAGGTTTGTTATTTATTGTGATGCATTCCATGTAGGACTTGGTTATGTATTGATACAGCATGGTAGGGTGGTGGCTTATGTTTCTACGCAGCTGAAAGTTCATGAGAAGAATTATCTAACTCATAACTTAGAGTTGTTGGTTCTGGTATTAACATTGAAAATCTGGAGTCATTATTTGTATGAGTCCATGTGGATATATTTTATAATCATAAGAGTCCGTAGTATGTATTCACTCAGAAGGAACTGAATCTCAGGTAAAGGAGATAGCTTAAGTTGCTGAAAGACTATGACATGAGTCTCTACTATCACCCAGGTAATGCTAATGTTGTTGCTGATGCTCCTAGCAGTCTATCCATAGGGATTCTAGCTCATGTGGATGAGGATAACCGTGAGTTGGTGAATGACACTATTTTACTAACCTTGGAGTTTATCTCTTGGACTCTAAAAATGGTGGCGTGTTTGGTAAAAAGGTCGCGCAGTCATCCCTTATAGCTTTTGAGATTGGTGGCGATGGTATCTTGAGGTACCAAGGTAGATTATGTATTCCCAATGTAGGTGGGTTGAAGAAAGGGATTTTGGTTGAGGCTCACGAGTCGCGTTATGTCATTCATCCTAGATCAATGAAGATGTATCATGACCTTAAAGAGATCTATTAGTAGAACAATATGAAGCAAGATGTTGCAAATTTTGTGTCTAAATTCATAGTGTGTCAACAAGTGAAGGTTGAGCACTTGAGGCCAGGTGGGTTGACTCAAGAGATTGAGATGCCTATATAGAAGTGGGAAGTGATCAATATGGACTTTGTTACCATTCTTCCTCAGTCTCTTAATTAGTTTGATTCAATTTGGGTCATCCTGGATAAGATGACTAAGTCTGCTCACTTCTTAACCATGACGACGAATTATTCTACAGAGAATTATGCAAAGTTATTCCTCTAAGAGACTATGAAATTGCATGGAGTGCCTGTTTCTATCATTTTGGATCGTGGAACTCTATTCTCATTGCATTTTTGGCATTGCTTTCAGAGAGGTTTGGAAACCAAGGTGAGACTTAGTACTACTTTCCACCTTCAATCGGATAGGAAAGTAGAAAGGACTATCCAAACATTGGAAGATATGCTTCGTGCTTGTGTTGTTGACTATGGTGGTAGTTGGGTTGATCATTTGCCACTTATTAAGTTTGCATATAATAATAACTACCACTCTAGCATTCAGATAGCTCCATTTGAGGCATTGTATAGTAGGAGGTGTAGGTATCCTATTGGATGGTTTGAGGTTGGCGAAGTGAAGATGTTTGGACCGGACTTACTTCACCAAGCAATTAAAAAGGTGAATGTGATTCAGGATAGACTTAAAGTGGCCCAAAGTTGCCAAAAGTCCTATACGGATATGAGGTGTAGGGAGTTTGAGTTTGAGGTTGGTGACTAGGTATTCTTGAAGATGTCTCCCATGAAGGTATTAATGCGGTTTGGGAAGAAGGGGAAGTTCAGTGCCTAGTATGTTGGCCCGTACTTAGTTTTGAAAAGGGTTAGTAATGTTGCATTTGAGTTCGAGTTGCCTACTAATTTGAGCTCTATTAATTTGGTATTCTATGTGTCCATGCTAGAAAATGTGTGAGTGATCTGTCATTGATTGTGCCTATCAAGGATATTGGTATTTTGGATTCCCTATTGTATGAAGAGATCCCTATATAGATTTTGTTTGGCAAGTTCATTAGTTGTGGACAAAGGACGTAGCTTTGGTAAAGGTTCTATGGAGAAACAACAAGGCTGAAGAGGCTACTTGGGAAGCCAAAGAGGATATGAATTCCAAGTATGTATTCTTGTTTTCTATTCTTTATCATCATGCATAAGGTATGTGTTATTCTTAACATCCTTATTTTCTGACTTTGTTAAAGGAAAGATTGATTTCCTTGACATCTTTGCATTTTGAGTTTCTTAAAGGAAAGAGTAAAAGAATATAGAGTCAAATCATGTGAGCAATTTCCTTGTCCCATCATTTGAGGGTGAACAATCCAAGAGTCAGAGAATTGAAAAACCCCATATTTTGGCCCTTGAAAATTCCTCGATCTTTGAGCTCACTATCCTATTGATGACTTATCATGTGATTCGTATGGTATGGTTACGGGATCTAGGTACCTAAGTTGTAAACAAACTAGTGTGAAATTGTCTATGTTCTGCTCTAAGTATGAGTGACTCACTACAAGTTTCAAGACCATATTGCGAGTGGTTGGGATAAATCTATGTTATCCAGTGTCTAATCTCTTTGGGTTCTTTCTTGGATATGACTAGTCCATATGAGTCATATGGACAGGTCATAAGTGGGATCATGGATTCATGAGATGGATAGTATATGGGTGTCCAACACACTATCTAGGATACAACTCATGGCTTCAAGTCGCATAAGGTGGTGATGAGTCAAGGGATCGACTCGTAAGCAAGAATAGCTTTGTACAGCTCTAAGCTAGATGCACTTTGGATATTTCCCACTTAAAACCCTTAAGACCCACATCCATATAACACTTTTTAGTCATTCATTCCACACTTTACAAGATTAAACATCCTCTTTGTCCTCTAAAAATGCACTTAAGCAAAATTGGCTAGGGTTTCTCCAAAGTTGTCATCTAAGGGTTCAAGCGTCAATTTCATTCCATGAATCTTCGTAATTCAAGCATTTTATACTTACCTTATTGTTGGTTTACTAAATTCATATGCTTAAAGCACTGTTCATGAACCATTGATGGTGGTTTTGAAACCAAGGTTGAGGGGTTTGAATGCATATCGTTGAATATTATTTTCTATGGTTTAAATTTGTGATTATTTATGTTTTAATTATGGTTTTGCACATGTGGGTGCATGGGAGTGATGATTTAATTGAGGGGTCATGGTTGAACCCCAAATTTGATGATTTTGGCTTTGATAATGACATGCCCTCAACCTGTTTGTGAATTCGTCAATAAGAATGATATTGTCACAGGTTGAATTATGTTTTTGAATTAAGGCTTTGGCATGATATAAAGAAGTATGTGAAATACAATTAGATGATTTAATAAATAAGGGATTCAGTGTTCCCCAATATGTATTAATGAACAAGGGAGTTGTTCTCCCTAAGTTAATGGAGAACTATTTGCACGATGTGTTACCTTGAAAGTGTAGATGGTATGACAATACCAATAATGTATGCCTTAAAGTTAAATGTGGTTCATTTAGTGGGAATGGATGACAACTATTTTAATTGGGATTTCATAAGGGTTGTGTGGCTGTTTCGTGAAAGTTGAGGTTCGAGTGACCAATACTGGAAACGCGTTTACCGACGCTGGGGTCAAAGTGACCGGGAGGTTTAAGTCCCCCTTATTATTATTTCATGATTAAGGAGGTTTGAGTCCCTCATACATCATTATGTAATTGGTTGCTTAAGTCGCCTTCATATATGTTAGACCATTTGAGTCCCCTACATGCATATATATATGACATTATTCTTTGGTTTGTGTGGCTACACGCACTGGGTCCTGACAAGGGGGTGACAGTTAGAGCCCATATATCTCGTGGGTACTATAATTATAACGGTTAAGCTACACAATCTAGGCTAAAGTTTTGAAAAGCATGTTAATCCTTGCTCCCTATCACGGCATCTTATATACACATATATATATTTATGCATTGATTTTGTGCACTGGCTTTGAAAATATTTACGCATATCATTATGTTGTCCTTATCCTTGAGTTTCATGCCAGTGTTCACCCCACTAACCATCTCTGAATGCTACATCTCCACATGATGTAGGCGCCGAAGCAACTTTTACTTTTCCTACGCAGAGTTAGTTGGATCAGCGTGGTTCATTGGTATTTGGTGGTAAAGTGGTAAGCTTCTATCCCTCAAGAAGACTTAATCATTTGATCAGTTTCTTTCTATAATTTAGAAGTGAATAGTTCACATTAACATTAATATTTCTATTGTCATTATTAGAGTCAGGGGCATGTACTGATGTTTATTTGGTACTCATTCAATAGAAGCATTATTTGGGATACTATTAGTATTGGTATTGGCATTGATGCCGGTATCAGTTGGTTTTGGTTGTAGACTTTATCTACTATATTTAAGTTAATATTCTCTTATCTTGTTATATGTTCAAAATTCAGCCTACTTCGGTGTAGTGTGTTTGGTTGGTTAGGTTCAAGGGGTAATCTCCGGTATATGTGGGACTTGACATACCCATCATGGCTAGGCCCTGGTTTCCGTTGTAATAGTTATAGTGAAGAAATTATGGCTTAGTCTTAGGGATATGGAATAAGCCCATAGGCTTAGCATGTCGGCTTTGATCTAAGAGGGAGATGATAGGGTGACGAACCAAATCATGTCTTGACAATTAGATTGTGATACATGTCAATAAAAGATGTGTTGTGATAGTGATCCATTCTTTACTCTAGAATATTCCTTGCATTTCTGTTATTATGGAACCCTATCGATATCTTACATGATAGAGCCACGTATGTGACCAATGCTTAAACACTTCATGCATATTCATGTTCATTCCCAGCTGCTAGTAAAAAGAAGTAACAGCTTCACTCTGTGATCCGAGTCATCCCCCATGAATCTATAAGTTCCAATCTTATGTTAAGTAATATTTGATAAGTATGAACACCTATTTAAGAGTATGCTTGGTTCCAGAAGCTCATGATACACCCTTAATGATTTGTGAGATGTGCATTATGTCATGTATATCCTCAGTTTTGATGCCATTAATGAATTCATGCCTTTCATACTCAATTCCTTAGGCCTCAATTAACTGTCAAAGTTATGTATAGTATTTTATCACGCTTTAGGTACTCATGCTCAAGGCCTTCAGTGACCTCTCCATATGTTAAGATAGCAGTGATGAAATTGAATGAACATTGGTTTAGATGGGAGAGAGTAGATGTTCCTTATTAGAGAAAATTTGTTTAATTCTTGTTTTATCTAAGGAAATAAGTAGGACAGAAGATCGAGTTAAATCTTTGATATATATCATAGTTAGTTGAGAAATTTATGGTGTACCTTTTGTGGATAATGCATGAAAATAATTATTGATAGAGGTATTATAGAATATGGGGAAAATTCCAAGATGGGTTGGTTATCGACAAGTAAATATGTGGTTATAATGATAGGCTTGAATATCATATTGGTATATATGTGGATGAATGCCTTATGCACTAGTGAATTCCTAATAAGAGCTTGGGGTTGGTGATTGAAGTGGTAAGTGTTGTTCTTAAGATGACAGCTCTTAAAGGACACAGTATATTGTATCCTGTGGTTTAGACTTATATTATATGGTTATGTGTAGTACCTTGTGACTTTGATTGAGGCTTGAACATGGTGAGAGCATATAGTTCAACTCAGACTTTGGTAGAGGAGTAATAAATACTCATGGGAAAATTATAAGTTGTGTCAAATAAAGTGCAGTATTTAAGAGAAAAAGTACACTTGGGGGAGTATTTGAAAAGTGTTGTTAAGCTTGAAATTTAATAGTTGCATTGCCTAAGGCATAGTAATCCTATTTTAGCATCTTTTCTATATGCATGTATAATATTTTATAGAGTTGTAGCCATGTTGCGATTTCTTATTCAAATTTCATACTCAAATCATTCCTAAAATTCTTCCCCTCGATTGTTTTTAGAAGTTATGATAAGGAGAGTCTAAGGAAACTCATATTTCTTTCGTTGAAACTTTTGGAAATTTTATTGCATTAGCTATCACTTTGCAGTTCTATATGTATGGTTATGTATTGAATGTTTCAATTGAGTTCTAAACTCTTAGCATGAATTAGCTCCTTATAGCCAATCAAGTTAGCTCAGAAATCAATTTCATGATAGGGTTTGTATTATTTTAGCTCATCTATATCCTTCTTTAGGAGACATGTCATGTCTACATTATTCCATACTATTTCTATGTATGTGTACCTATTTCATATGTATCAGCTGAGTCGGTACCCTATCGAGAGGTGATTCTAGTTATGAGACCTGATCAATTTAGAAATTCAGTTTCAAGATAGTAATTACATTCTTTTCACCCAAAATATTAGTCTTCATTCGAGGATGAATGATCCCAAGGGGGAGATAATGTTATACCCCACAAACTCCTTGCTAAGTTTCTAATCGTTTGTGTCTAAATGCCCAAGAAATTATTTGAAACCATATATAAGTGTCATGACCATTCACCTTGTGTGTGAAGTTCTTTCAATGCAAATCATGGTCAGAGGAAGCACTTAGAGCAAATTTAGGTCGAGAACATTTGTTATCGATTGAGTTCTAGTATTTGAGCCAACAAGGGTCAACTCTAATCATGTATATCTTGTATAATAAATATATTTTTGGAGCTCAAGACCCTCCAAATGAAAGATCTTTGAGTCTTTTTTCCAACGCATCTAATTATACCTTAATATGATCAATGTCAAAAATTATGCTTATTTTACCTGAGAGTATTTTTCTATCGGAGATTGATTTATCTGAGTTGATGAGCTGTCAATTAGTTGATGAGTTATCAACTCTCATCATCAACCTTAACCCTTAAAGACCAAAAATGTATAATGATTGACGGCCTGAGTTAATGAGTCGTCAACTAGTTGACGGGCTATCTACTCCTATCATCAACCTTAACCAAAAGACACCAAAATCAGCTAGAGATTGACGACCTGAGTTGATGAGCCATCAACTAGTTGTCAGGTTGTCAACTTCCATCATCAACTGTTAATTCTTGAAATTTTCTTTTAGTTTTCTTAGGGGTAGTTTGGTCTTTTCCATACTTCAAACCCTACCCCCATGACTTACATCATCCTATAAACATTATATTCTCATCAGTTATCAATTATTTTCATTGTTCTTTATCGTCTCCACTCTCAAGAGAAAAGAAATTGGGGTTTCTTACCAAAGTTCAAGTTCCAATGCTCCAATTCAAGTTTCACTAAAGAAATCTCATGAAGTTCAAGTATATGGTGTTTGAACAAGGATATTCTTCCTTCCTTGTGTCCAAAAGTTTGATTTTTAATTAATTTTGAAGAAATTGATTTATTAATGTTCATACCCACTTTTTTTATGCTTTAAGATTTTGATGTTTTCTCATGAGTTAAGCTATATTTAGCACAACATTTCATGTTTACTTTTGATTTATCCATGAAAGTTATCTTATGCATTGAGATTGGTGTTTTGACATGAAATTTTTATGAGTTTGTAAATAATTACACTTACAGAATTATGCACTCAGCTTACAAGAAGTAAAGATTATTAGTACAAGTTACAAAGTATTACAGTAATGATGAAAGTTTTTGTTTTGATCTTATGATCTCAAATGAGACATGAATTCACAAGTTTCATCATGAGTGTGATTTAAGCAAAAGAAGCATAGTTGGTTTTTAGTTAATAAACTCATACTCTATTTTAAGGTGAATTTCATAAGTATGAGCACACAAGTATTCTTAGAGTAGTATTTAGCACCATGCGGGGAATATGGGTTCAATGTATCCTATTTCCTAGACACTACGTGCCACCGTAGGTTAAAGGACCACGCCATAGAGTGTTTTCTCACCATAAATGGGCCAAGATTAGTGATCGCTCAAAGTCAAGGTTCTATTCCGATGGAAAGGGTAGAACAACTTTTCTCAACGTAAGACATTGGACTCCATGATGGATCACATGGTTTATATCAGTTATAGAATCTCCTATAAAACAATGATTTAAGAAACTTAAGTACAATGACACAAAATCTTTATTCAAATGTTTTTATGTGTCATGCTTTTGTTATTTTATCTTTCAGTGTTATTCATGATCAAGGTGAGTCTATATATACTTAGCATGCAGTTTTTAAGATTATGCCTTGATTTAGTTTTACTTATTGCATTCAGCCCCACATATTCAATGCATTCCTAAAGTACTGACCACATATATGTCTATGTGTCTACATCGTCTCATAATGTAGGTTCCAGTTATAGTCCACAACATTGTGATCTGGCATTTCGCAGCTTTCAGCCAACAGGATATGAATTCTCTTTATTCGAGGATTCAAGTTAATTTCTAATTTCAATATTTAATTTTATTCAGTAGTATTGATTAGGGATAGATGGGGGTCGTGTCATGGCTGCCTATAGTCAGTATTAGTAGAGGATTCATTGATAGTCAGTCAGAGTTGATGTATTCCGTTTCAATTTCCATTTGTATAATCTAGTATTATAAATGTTTTAATCAGTATTGCATTGAACAAGTTTAGCTAATCACATATCTTCCACTTATTATTTCTGATTTTATGTATTTTATTCAGTTGCTCATGAAGTATTCCAGTATCATGAGTTAGTTTGGTATCACTTGTGGTTCTAAGCACTTTGTGATGTTTAGGGGGTAGTCTCAGGGTGTTACATCTTATGGCTAAGCATTATACCTTCTTTCATCCTAAAATGACATTTGTACAAATTCAGCACTAGATTGGTCTCCTTACATCATAAAACATATTACACAA
This sequence comes from Capsicum chinense, assembly GCA_026120095.1. Classification (NCBI taxonomy): domain Eukaryota; kingdom Viridiplantae; phylum Streptophyta; class Magnoliopsida; order Solanales; family Solanaceae; genus Capsicum; species Capsicum chinense. Next base: position 165,808,383 of record JAPEIP010000008.1, on the reverse strand, counting down.
GTGATCTAGGTATGACTTAAATAAATCATCTACCATAGAGAAAACATCAAAAAATATCGTAATAGTGTCCTCCATACTATCATTGAATACAGACATCATACAATGTTGAAAGGTCAGAGACGCATTACCCAATTTGAAAGGCATCTACTTGAATGCAAATGTACCTTACGGCCAAGTGGAAGTATTCTTCTCTTGGTCTTTAGGGGCAATCAAAGTGTAGTTGTATCCTGGATAACCATAAAGAAAATGATATCATCTTCTACAAGCAAGATACTCTAACTTCCTATCCATGAACAACATCAAAAAATGGTCTTTTTGAGTCTAGTCATTCAACTTCCTATAGTCCATGCACGCTCACTACCCTATGACTGGCCTTATCAGATTAAGCTTATTCTTGTCAATAAAAACCATAGTAATTGTACCCTTCTGTGGCAAATATTGGACTGGGCTTACATATTTACCACTGGAGATGGAATAAACCATGCATGCATCCAACCACTTGATGATTTCCTTCTTCACTACCTCTTTCATAGGTGGATTCAACCTAGATAATGCTCACTACTTGAAAAATAATCAGGCTTAACCAATGCTAGAAATACCAATGATATCAGTAATGGATCTACCAATGACCCATTTGAATTTCTTCAATATAGATTCTAGAGCTTCCACTCATCATTTAAAAAAATCACATCCTATAATAAACACAAAGTCACTTTTAGCTCCCGAGAAATATAACAAAGATGGGATGGGAGAGCGTTGATCTCCAATACTGGAGGCTTCTCAATAGAAGTCTTGGTTGATAGTTTTGCAAAATTCTTCAAGTACAGATAGAACTTTTTAGTCCATAAGTGTACGAACCCATATTGGTGAGTTCATTAACCATCTCATCATACTCATCTATATTATCTCCATCAAAATTAATGATCACACATTAGTGCCTCAATACCGGCTCACCTCAATAGTAACTAGAGGAAACTCTTCATCAACAACATAAATACCAAAACAATATGCATGTCATTTGACCATTTCATTGACTAATAAACATTGAAACTTCTTCCTTATGTAATTGGAATTTTGGTTTTCTGATTTTAATGTCAACTAATGCTTGTTCGATGGCAAAGAATGGTCTCCCCAAGATGATATGGACCTCAAAATTTACTTTACAATCCAAAATGGAAAAAATCAACTTGAAAGATAAATGACTAAACCATCAATAGAATATCATAAATAGTGCCCACAAGCTTTTTTACCATGTGATCTGCCATAAGAAGCCGTATTGAAGTTGATTTGGGTGCTCCTAAGCCCAACTATCTAGATATTTCTAGCAACATACAATTTATTCTAGTGCCCAAATCACATAAAACCTTTGAAAAATTGAAGGCTCCTAAGGTCCATAGAATGGTGAACACTTCAGGATATTTTTCCTGCATAAGATATTGGGATGATATTACACTATAGTGATGCAAATTATCATCAGGCTTAGAACTCAGATTACTTTTTTTCTTAATACTATCCTTCATGAACTTAACATGGTCAGGCATTTTCTTATGTTCCTAAACTAAACTTGTGATATTTCCCTTGTTTCTCCTTCTTATTTAATTTCTATAGGAAAGATGGAGGAGGTCATGCAATAGGAGCCAAAATTTGTGGCTTCTCCCTCTCCTTTCCTTTTCTAAGCATGGTATCCTTTTGAGAAACTAGAGACAACTTTTCTATCAAATTCTAATCAGTAACCTATTATTAGGATTTAGTAACATTTTCAACATCAATCATCTAAATATCAACCATATCATTACCAGCTATCGATAAGGAACTCCAGGTAGTTATAGCTATGCAGTGATTGCCATGTTTATGATTTTGGACTATATTTCTAGGAAGTGTACTTTTTTACAATCGATTCAAATATGCAGACATTTGGATCATTTTTTACTAAAAAATTTTAATTGCAGTAGCTTACAATTCAACCCATTATTTCATTCAAAAAATATCTTCTTGAATCTTCTTGAGGTTGTCATCAGTAGATTCTACCTTCTTCAACACCTTGGGTATCATGTCTTCCAATCTAAAAGTGTTCAATTCTACCTTCTAGCTACACAGAAGAATATACAAATCACTTTTATTGTTGTTTACCCCTCAAGCTTCTTCTAATCATTATCTTTATCTCTACCTCTACTCTTATCTCTATACCCTAACCTATAGATGTTATTCTTTTAATTATTCTGACCTTGAATTTCTTGAACATGGCACCAAGAATCTTAATTAAACCCTTGGTTGTTGGCCTTAAAATTGACTACTTAATTATTTAAATAATTTACCTCCTCTTTAGAATCAGAATCGTGACTTTTATACATTGACATTTTCCATTCGACACTAGTTGTAGTTTACCTTTTTATTTTGCTGCCCTCATTACATATATTAAAATTAGATCCAATTTAGTTTCTATATGGTATATGTCTTAATCACGCTCCTCATCTTTCCTATATTGCTTTACAGACATACCTATAACATAAGTACCAATGAAAAATTAAGATTGATATGACTAGCACTGTTAGATTTAGTGACTACATCAAGCGTCATTGTTTCATCTATATACATGCGACTTATCAAAGGTCTTACTATGACAGTATTAGCAATACCCTTGATGCTGGCATTTAGAGACCTATAGAATATCTCTAAAAAACTCTCATCAGGTATTTTGTTTTATGGCATTATTTTAGCTTCTTATTGAACCCCAACCATGTCTTACAAATAGCCTCAATCCCTCATTGTCTAAAGTTATAGATTTCTTATTTCAACTAAAACATTCTAGACGACACACAAAACCTCTTGAAAAAGGCCCTCTTCAATTCCCTCGAGGTAGTGATCAGTTATATGGCAATTCTACCAACTAAAAAGTTGTTTCTCTTATCAATGGGAATGGAAAGAGTCACAATCTGATAGCATCTTGTTCATATTAGGTAGTTTATAATCCTTGCAGATCCCCAAAAAGTCCATCAAGTGTAATTGGTCATCAATAGTGTTTCCACTTAATACTCTTTTCATGTTCAGTAGCTTTATCATTATACTAGTGATGTCAAACATCACCCCAATGGACAATAAGGGAGGAACGATGGTACCTATCACACTTATATCATTAAGGCCAACAACATCATTACATCCTCATAAAACGGTGGGCATAGTAATAGATTTATTATTCATGGCCCATATTCTTTCTTTGCCCAACAACGTCGAGTTTAGTTTCATAGACCCTAGACTATTTATTTAGTGAAGCACGATAAGTTGCCTCTTTATGTATAGCTTACTTATCATTTGACACTTGGCATTGCTTTTTATTTAGTTGAGTTGCGTCCCATTTTTTGGGTCCTAGCCAATATCTTAGCTATGGCTTACTTTGAAGTCTCTTGGTATCCATTTTTATCAATTCTCCTCAATATTTTTTCAATTTTAAGATTAATAATAATTAGAAGATTCCCTTGACTCTAAGTGTTGGGCATACACAAGCCTGTACCCTAAGAAAAATACAAAAACAACATTAAAAGTAACTCAAGAAATAAGGACTAATAGTCAAATAAACATAATTGATCTAATCCTAAATTGTATTCCCTCGCAATTGAAACAACCTGTGTTTTGGACCTTTAGAAAATTTCTTATATTTCTAGTTTCTAGTTAAGATACTACTAGGGGATATAGATTATATGCTGGGGTACAATCGGTAAGGCTTGGTCATACACAAACCAATATTAGTTGGTGGGTTGGATTGGGTTCTGGAATGGGTACGATTGAAGAGTACGGGTCGTATGGTGGGATACGAGACATATTGTTTGGGTATTTAATTCACTTAATCTGAAACTTAGGAGCTTAAGCAGGATCTGAGTATGACTGGTTTACCATAAGCCGTAAGATAGGGTACAAGTTGTACCATTGACTTGTATGGTAGATAGTGTTCAAATTTCCTTTGATTCTATTCTACCAGGGATACGATTTAGGGGTAGTAATAATATGATTTCGGTATGACGTAGTTTAGGTAAGTCATATACTAGACAGCGTTGGGTTCAAGTGAGAGATCTAGGGTACGAGTGGTGGGTACCAGTCATATTTGAGGGTACAACTGCTATAGGTAGTCGTACCACCTGATAGGAATTTTAAGTAGTTTAAGTTAGGGGTAATCTGAATATTTCCCCATTTAACCACTTAAGTCCCCAATGACTTATACTCTATTGGGACATTATTTACCCTATTATTCTAATCTTAAATACTTAGAAACACTCTCTAATTCTTTCTAAGTCTTTTGGGTAAAAGTAGACTAGGGTTTCATCTAGAGAAGCAATTTGGGACTTGTTTAGGTGATTTCTCTCCATCATCTTCATAATCTAAGGCATGTACTCCTCCCTCATTATTAGTTCTAACTATAGGTATGATTTATACAATATTTTCATGGCATGGTTTTGGGGTTTTCAAACATATGTTGGAGTTTTGGTATTAAATGTTTGGTTATAGTTTTCCCATATTTTAATTATGTATTTGCATAATTTAATGATGGTTTGGACAGTTGGTCGCATAGGAATGGTTAATTGGTAATTGGAGTTGGTTTTAGAAATATTATGTCCCGAATATGTTCGATAAAATGTCTATTATAATGTGTTTTATATATTATCGAACTTTTAATAGAACTATTGCATGGTATAGTTTGGTAAGAAACACTTGTAGGGTACATGGGATTTCCCCAAGTTAACTTGATAATGTAATCTATGGATACATAGGAATCCCTTCACATAAAGAAGTTGTCTAAGGACATTGCTAGCAAGCTATAGTCGGTATGATGATACCCCTACTCAAAGCCTTGGTTAAAAATAATGGAATAAAGGTTTGGTTGGATAGTAATAGTTTAATTGGGAAATAATGGTGGGGTGTGATAGCTAACCGTGAAAGTGCGAGTCTAATAAACAGACACTAAAAACTCATATTTTCCAATATAAGGATTAGTCATAGCGACCATATATGATACTATGAGGTATATGGGAATCTTCAGTACACTGTAAATATATATCATAGAGAGCGAAGGTTACTTGGAAATCCCCTACTCTTATGGTATCTCCGATTCATGCAGCTATATGCATCAGGGCTAGTTCAGGGGGTTATACTGGACCCATATATCCCATGGGTGGTTTTAAGACAGTTAAGCTACACATACCCAGGTTAATAGTTTTAAAGGTATGCTAAACCCGTCCCCTTTTCTTAGCATGGTTATATATATATATGTGGTTTGTATGCATATCGTTGGATTACTTAGCTTTGGATGACATTATTTTATCCTTCTCCTGAGTTTATGCTAGCATTCACCCGCTAACCCATCTTCGGGCAGCTGTATCCCTATGCAATGTAGGAAACAACCATTCTACTCCTCCTGCTTAGTGATAAAATTTGGGATCAGCTACTAGATTGAAGTGGTGAGCTTCTATATTTTGGAAGTCTCCATTGCATATCATGGATGTCTTAACATGCTTGAATTATTTTATGGATGTTGGTTTTGTCTATAGTTGGGTGTATCTCCCAACCGAATATTATTTTTCTTTTGGTTAGAGGCTTGAGTGACTATTATGGATTAGAATGGGCAGGATCGATATTGGTGTCAACCCTAGTATTGGCATTGGTATTGGGGCTGATACCATTGGACTAAATTTATGATTGTTACATCCTCTTATATTACGTTATGGATAAAAAATTGGTTTTATATTGGTTTGGTTGTGGTTGTTGACTGATAATGGATTTTTGGACTTATTTGGGTTAGTCACGGTTATAGACATATCCCAAAGTCTTAGGTTATGCTTACACGCTAACTTGTTATACGTTTGGAATTTATCCGACTCAGGATATGCATTTGTATGGTTGGGTTGGATATTGGGGCGGTCCTCTGTCCTAGTTAGACTTTGGATGCAAATTACGACAAGGCCCTGGGTTAGGTTGAGTCAACAATGGTGCCCAAATTATAGCTTGTAATAATGTAAAATGTGATCTTTGATATAATATAGATCCTAACCAAGACTGGGTTTGATCCCACAAATTGTAACTATTAATCAATTATTTTGGGGGAGGGGGTTAAAAGAACAAGTAATAGTTTGCAATAAAGTAACAAGCAACAAGTATTGAGAAAATTTTATGATGTAATAAATTAGTGAGAATGAACTATGATTGTGTGTCCTGTGGTTTCATAACTCAGGAAGCATAGAATACTAGTGATATATCCTGGTGGTTAGCATGCAAAATCGGTAAGTTAGGTTCACCTAAGCTGTTACTCCCCTATAGAGATAAATATTACTATGTAAATTGGTCCATCTGCGAGTGATTTTTTAACTAACCCTTAGCCTTGACTTCAAATAATTTTTCATTAACAAATATCAAGTTGTTAGATGAGGGTTGATAGCCACAAATGTCCATTCTTAATCATTTTCCAATTTATTACCCCTTTGATCCAACCAGTAAGAATAAGGTGAGTTATAAATAAGGTTAGTTATAATGCGTGTTGTTGCATGCAAATGCACATGCAAGTGTACGCGGTCGTACAAGTAATATAGGATTTTTAATTCTAAATATCAAACCTACAGGGACTTGTTGATTAAATATTTTACTAAATTATACTAATGCTTATTATTTATTCAAGTGGTAAATACCAAAGACAAATTTATGAATTATCTAAACAAAACAAAAATGAAAAGAAAATAGCTAATGGACAATTAACCAAGAAAAGAGCAAATTTTATGCAATTAATGAATAAATTGATATAGAATTATGGATTTGCTAACAATCATATTGAGCAATCAATTCATCAACTTGTTTAGTTATCTAGTTGTTTATTTATAGAGTTAATAACATGATTATGTTCTTTTGATCCTCTAATCATCTATTCAAATTGATCTCACAACTACATCGTTAAGCGGAGATATAATAATCCAATCTGAACACATTTATGTCTTTTCATTTAATAACCAAGTAAGATGATAGTAATAGCCGCAAATCAATTTATTATTTTATGAAAGAAGAAAACTTACTCCCTATATTATTCATTTTATCTCATTGATTCTTCTTTTGGATTCATAATAAGGATATAAATTTATTTTTATAATAGATAAGCATTAAAATTGTAAGTACAAGAATATATTAGCAACTATGATAATAATTGAATAAATCTAATAAAGAAGCTACTAAACAATCATGTAATTAGCTACATAATCCATGAACGAGAAGTTCAAATCCACATAGACAAGGAGCAATTACAATAAATCATCCAGAAATAACGTAAAAATAAACAAAATAAGAATAAAAGATGTAACCAATATTTTTTGACCTCCGCAGCGGGTGGCTCCTAACTCTCCCTGGGTTAAAGTTTTGTAAACACTAATTTTATAAAATATTTATAGGTTTAGAAAAAAGATTCAAATAAAAAAACCGAGACCAAAATATACTAGAAAAAACTAAATACAAGTTACTTCTTCCTCCATGCTGTAGAGGAAACTTGCCAAATCGATGAGGCATACCATGCCCATACACCGATATCACTCGTTGATGTTTCAATTCTAACTTAAGGGTAGAATTTCATTATTTTAATAAATTTAATCCATGAAGTTGCTTGCTTTATTTCCTTTTATAATTCATTTTGTCTCTAACTCTTTTCATCTTTACATTATTTTAATCCTAGACATCAAAATAACATAAGGCATAATCCATAAAATCATTCTTAGAAAGGACAAATAAAAATACTAAATATCAGACAAATAATGACTAAAAATATAGTTTTTGATCTCACATCACAACCCCACACTTAGATTCTTACCCGTCCTCAGGCAACCATTAAAGCGCATCCAATAATCAAACAATGAATACTAGAATGATGGTTGATATAAACAATTAGGTCATGTAAAAATTTAAAATATTGAGTACACCTTTTGATCATTGTGTAAATATACAAACAGACAACAAACTCCAAAAAAATAAAAATAAAATCTACTCTTAAAAATTAAAATATAGTCAGTTCAAAGGGATTTACCTCAAAAAAACAAATCAAGGTGTGGCGAAGTATGATCTAATAAATATTAAAAATAAAAAAAATAAAAACTACTCTAATCTAAAGAATAAAATAAAAATTTTTTTGTATTTTTAAACTCTTTTAATTCGTTTTCTTTTCAAGTGAGAACTGAGAACTAAACAATCAAACAAATCCTATAGCATACTTCACCCTAAACAAATATTGAAAGACATCTCACCCCATACTTAAAATTGTGCTTTCTTTACAAGCAATAAATAAAGTAAAACAAGGTTTAAAGATACTCTTTGAGACCCTCTAGGGCCCAACTGACAGTACGTTTCTTCACTTTTCATCAAGTGTCAGGCATACCCCATATTTAATCTCCAATGTGCTCCTTACCTTCAGATTTTGGGTATGCAAACTTCCCTAGATCTGCCAAAATAAAACAACACAAATACTGACACTAAAAAAATTTTAAAAAAAAATCTGCACTAAATAAATTGGTTGCCTCCAACAAGCACCTTAAAGAGCAATTATATGATTTGTTAGACAAAATTTTTATTAGATCGGGTGTGTCTCCTTGGGATGCGTTGTTTGTGAAGAAGAAAAATAGATTTATGTGCATGTGTATTAATTATCAATAATTGAATAAGGTGACTATTAAGAACATATACCATATTCTAGATTTGATGACTTGTTTGATTAGATTCAGGTTCGTTTTGTGTTTTCTAAGATTGATTTGAGATCAGGCTATGATCAGTTGAGGATTAGAGTTTTGGATGTGACAAAGATGGCTTTTTGATTACACTATGACCATTATGAGTTCTCGGTAATGTCTTTTAGGTTTACTGATGCCCTTGCAGTGTTTATAGAGTTGATGAGTAGGATATTTTGGCCTTATATTAAATACTTTGTGATTGTGTTTATCGATGATATCTTGGTTTATTCCAAGAATAAGGTTGAGCATGTTAGATATTTGAGGATTATATTTTAAAAATTGTGAATGAGAAGTTGTATGTCAAGTTTTTGAAGTATGAGTTTTGGTTGGATTCTTTTCTTTTTTGGGTCATATTATGTCGAAAGATGATATTATAGTATATCCAACCAAGGTAGCAGAAATTTGTGATTGGGTTAGACCCACTTCTCCTATCAAGACTTGGATTTTATATAGCTAGCCAATTATTACCAACGCTTTATGTAGGGTTTCTGTTCTACTATGTATTCTTTGACCAAGTTGACTCAGAAGAAGATTGTTTTTAAGTGGTTAGATGCTTATGAGCAGAGATTTCAAAACCTCAAGGAGTTGTTGACTTCAGCTCTTTTTCTGAGTTTTCTTAAGAAAGGCATGGGTTTTGTTGTATTTTGTAATCCTTCTACAGTTGGCTTGGATGGTGTATTAATATAGAAAGAACAGGTGATTGCTTATTATTCTAGACAACTGAGTCTCATAAGAATAACTTCTCTATTTATGATTTGGAGTTAGTTATGGTTACATTTGTTTTGAAATTATTGCGACACTACTTCTAAGGTGTTGATTGTGAAATTTTCTTCAATCGTCATAACCTTTATTACTTCTTCACTCAGGAAGATCCTACTATAAGACATCGTTGATGGTTAGAGTTGCTTAATAATTATGATCGCACTATTTTTATTATCCAGACAAAGGCTAATATGGTAGAGGATGCCTTGAGTTGGAAGGCAATGAGTATGGAGAGTTTGGCTCATCTATTAGTAGAGGAGTGGCCTTTAGCCTTAGACATTCAGTCCTTGGCTAACCAGTTGGTTTCACTTGATATTTTGACACCTAAGCATGTGTTGGCCTTTATTAAGCCTAGATTCTCATTGATGAACACATTCGGGCTCACTAGTTTGATTATGAAAGATTGAGGGTGATTCATGATAAAGTGTTGAATGGTAAAGCTAAGACTGCAATTCTTGACTTCGGTGGTGTTTTGAGGATTGGGAGTGGAGTTTTTATGCCAAGAGTTGGAGGAGACTCATTATTCGAAATATTTTATTCAACCTATGAGCATCCAAAATATATCATGACTTGAAGCAACACTATTGATGGTGAGTTATGAAGAAGGAGATTGTTGAGTTTGTAGCAAAGTGTTTGAATTGACAACAAGTAACGTATAAGCATTAGCAATCGGGTGGTACTATGCAAAGAATGCTTGTTCTGAGTGAAAGGAGAGTGAATCACTATGGACTTTTTGGTTGGTCCACCCTTGACTTTGGGGAATTTTTATTCTCTTGGGGTGATTATGGATAGGTTGACTACGTCTACATATTTTATACCTTTGAGGGTGAGTTATAATGCAAAGAAGTTGGCCAAGATCTACATTCAAGAGATTGATTAGTAGCATGGTGTATCTATCTCCTTTTTTTTATAGAGGTACTTAGTTTAATTTGAATTATTTAGAGTTCTATGTAGAGAGATTTGGGTACTCATCTTGATATAAGCATGGTTTTGGAAACACAAAGTGGACCATTCAGGTGCTAGAGGACATTATTCGAGCGTGTGTTATAGATTTTTATGGTCATTAGGACCAGTATTTTCCCTTATTATTCACTTACTCAAGTAGCTACCATTCTAACATTTAGATGATGCCATTTGAGGGTTTGTATAAGAGGAGGTGTAGATCCCACGTGAGATGGTTTGATTTATTTGAAGTTAGACCTTGGGGCACTGATTTATTGAGAGACTCGATGAATTGAACTATATTGATTCAACTGATGTTACTGGCTACCCAGAGTAGGCATAAAAGTTATGTTGACTGTCCAGTGTGTAATGTTTAATTCATTCTTAGTGAGAAGATTTTGTTAAAGGTATCACCTATGAAGGGTGTGATAAGGTATACGAAGAAATGGAATCTTAGTTTAATATTTATTGAGCCTTTTAAGATACTTGAGAAATTTACTGATATAGTTGTAGGATAACTATACAGAATGTAACTTGCAGAACTCAGAGAATTGAAAAAGTATTTAAAAGATCTCCTAAAAAAGGGATTCATCAGGCCCATTGTGTCCCCATGGGGTGCACTTGTTTTATTCGTGCATAAGAAAGATGGTTCTCTTAGGATATACATTGACTACCGCCAATTAAATAAAGTCACGGTCAAAAACAAGTATCCCCTTCACAGAATTGATGACTTTTTTGATGAACTTCAAGGCGTTAGTTACTTTTCTAAGATAGACCTCAGATCAAGCTATCATCAGCTCAGAGTCAGAGAATATGACATCTCGAAAATATCTTTTAGAACTTGGTATGGTCACATCAAATTCTTAGTCATCTCCTTCGGTCTTACCAATGCCCCAGAAGCTTTCATAGACTTGACGAACCGTGTGTTCAAGTAGTACTTGGATATGTTTGTCATAGTTTTTATAGATGACATCCTGGTTTACTCCTGCAGTGAACATAATCATGCAGGCCATGTGAGAATAGTATTGTAGACTCTCAAAATCATCAGTTATTTGCCAAATTTAGTAAGTACAAATTTTGGCTAAGGTCTGTAGCATTTCTTTGCCATAACATTTTCGGTGATGGCATTAGGGTGGATCCCCAAAAGACCGAAGCACTGAGAAACTAGCCCGAACCAATATCTTCATCAGATATTAGGAGTCTCTTAGGTTTGAATGCCTATTACAGGTGGTTTGTTGAAGGATTTTTATCTATTGCATCCCCTATGTCTAGATTGACTCAGAAGAAAGTCAAATTTTAGTGGTCAGATTTATGCGAGAAGTGTTTTTAGGAGTTGAAGAGTCGACTCACCTCAGCTCCAGTTTAGACTCTTCCAGATGGTTCAGATGGGTTTGTGGTATACTGTGAAGCATCCAGAGTAGGTTTGGGTTGTGTCCTCATGTAGCATGGTAAGGTCCTAACCTATGCCTCTAGATATCGATAATCCCATCAGAAGAATTATCTAACTCATGATCTTGAGTTAGCAGCAGTAGTGTTTGCCTTAAAGATTTGGAGGCACTACTTGTATGAGGTGCATGTAGATATGTTCATAGATCATAAAGGCCTTCAGTATGTGTTTTTGCAGAAAGACTTAAACCTCCGTCAGAGGATGTGGTTAGAGTTGTTGAGAGACTATGATATGAGCATTCTATATCACCCAAGCAAGGCCAATATAGTGGTTGATGCTCTCAGTAGACTGTCTATGGGTAGTGTTCCTGAAGTTTAGGAATGTAAGAAAAAGTTAGTTCAGGAAGTTCATCATCTTGCCTGACTAGGTGTCTTCTTAGTCGAGTCAGCAGAAAGTAGTGTGTAGGTTCAGAACAGTTCAGAATTATCTCTAGTTTTTAAAGTATAGGAAAAGCAGGACAGATATCCCAGTTTAGTCAAGTTGAAAAAGTCAGTCAGAGATCAAAAGGTGGAGGTTTTCTCCCAAGGGGGACATGGTGTTTTGCGTTGTCAGAGCCGTCTATGTGTGCTAGGTGTAGATGACTTGAGGTAGCAAATTCTTGCAGAGGTATATGTTGCACATTACTCTATTTATCTAGGGGTATATAAGATGTACCACAATTTGTAGGAGATCTATTGGTCGAGTGGGATGAAGAGAGACATAACAAAATTCGTGGCTAAGTGAGCAGGTTAAGATTGAGCATTAGAATTTAAGTAGGTTCATGCAGGAGTTTTGTATCCCTACAAGTGGGAAGAAGTGAACATGGACTTTGAGATGGGTTTGCCTCGTACTCAACGTCAGCACGATTCAATTTGGGTCATCATAGATAGGGTAACCAAATTAGCTTACTTCCTTCTAGTCCATACATCAAATTCAGCCCAGAATTATGCCAAACTCTATATCAGAGAGTTGGTCAGATTGCACAGTGTTCTGTTGTTTGTTGTCTCAGATAGAGGTACCCAGTTCACCTCTTATTTCTAGAAGGCATTCCAAATAGGTCTTGGCACCCGAGTTCATCTCAGTACAGCCTTTCATCCCCAGATAGATGGTCAAGCAGAAAGGACTATTCAAACTTTGGAATATATGTTGCGAGGGTGTGCGAAAGATTTTAAAGGTAGTTGGGATAACCACTTACCTTTGATTGATTTTGCATATAATAAGAGCTATCATTCCAGCATTTGGACGGCTCTGTTTAAAGCTCTCTATGGTAGGAGATATAGATCTCTAATTGCTTGGTTTGAGGTGGGTGAGACCGTAGTTATAGGGCTTGACCTAGTATTCTATACCTTAGAGAAAGTTCAATTGATCAGAGAGAGGCTTTAGATAGCTCAGAGCCGATACAAATCATACGCTGATATGCACAGAAAGGATCTCAATTTTAAGATTGGAGATTATGTGTATTTGAAAATCTCTCCAATGAAGGAAGTGAAGAGGTTTGATAAGAAGAGAAATCTCAATCCCCAATATGTCGGTCCCTTCAAAATTCTCAGTCACTTAGACAAAGTAGCTTACGAGCTCAAATTTCCATGAGATTTATCTTCAGTCCATCCAGTGTTCCATATCTCCTTGCTAAAGAAGTGCATAGGTGACCAGCAGTTGTAATCCCTATAGAGGTCATAAATGTTCAGAAAAACTCTCTTTCAAAGAGATTTCAGTCAAAATCCTTGACTATCAGACTCGTAGATTGAGGAACAATGAAGTCCCTCTAGACAAAGTTCTTTGGCAGAATCAGTCCGTTCAGGGAGCTACTTGATAGCAGAAGTAGACATACGAACCAAGTATCCTTACCTCTCTCCGCTAATCTAGACTCAGCCTAAGGTAATGGTTTTCCTTAAGCTTATTCAGTTACATGCTCAGATTTTCATTATAAACTTGGTATTATTTACCTTTGCATATTCAGTTATATGTTCATGAGTGAGTTCAGTCATGTATTCATGCATCAGATATGTATGATCAGTATGAGAAACTCAGCTTATCAGTACTCCCAGTCATGTATTCATGAACCAGCTGAGTTATGTACTCATGCATCAGCTATGTATATTCAGTGTGATAATTCAATATATCAGTAATACTAGTCCTATAGTCATGTCCCAGATGTTCATTTCTAGTAAGTAGATTCAGCCTAATAGTACTCTCAATTGAGTCAGTCTCATTTGAGGAAAATTGTTCATAAGGGGGAGATATTGAAAGACCCCACAAGATTCCTAGCTTAATTCATTCATTTAAGCATATTAAGGGGTCCCAGACTTAAAAATTTCTAGCTAAGTATTCAAACGTAGTTTATTTTAGGCCATCGAAAGTTGTCAATCTCATTTCGCGACCTTAAAGTCCTTTAAATGTATATATTTTAGTTAATTCATGATTAGGAAGCTTAATAGGTGTTCCCGGATAAGTTTTCGATTTTTCAAACTTCGTTTGAAGCTCCTTTGGAATCCCAAAATAGTGTACCAATGTGATCTTAGTGTTCCACATCGCCTATTATTTTTGTTAATATTTTCCCCCGCTACCAGCGTTAAATTTCAGTGAGTTGGCATGATCTTGGTGCGACGCATTGGATATCCCATCGGTGTCATTGATGCACTAAGTCGACCTATGCATCGGCAATCCAATTTTTGATCATTAAAAGATCTCATTCTTGGGGATATTTAGGTCTTTTTCCCCAGACTCTCATTCCCCAAAACATAAAATTTAATACCGTAGGAAGCAAATAAACCCATTCTTTCTCAATTTCTCTCAAGAACAAGCCTTAGAGTTCTTAAATTACAAATCAAGAACTAAAGATTCCACCATTAATTTCTAGAAATTCTTCAACAAGGTATGTAAATTGTTCATCCAAGGGTCCCCTCCGCCCTTGGAGTTCAAGAAACTTCTTTTAAAAACATAAAATTATGATGTCCATGTTGTGAGTTTGGATGTAATCATGTTAATACTGTGGTATGTATTTCAAGTTGAAATCTTTAATGTATTTCTTGATATTATGGTGGCATGTAAGTTGAACTTTGATTCTTTTATGTAGAAACCCTTTTATTATGAATTAATATGGTAGTCATGATGTATTAGCATTGTTGTTCATACCCAAGTATAAAGCTATTCCTTGTAAGTGTTTGATGGAAAGTTCATGATATTAGTTTAATGAAATTATGATATCTTAGCATGCATTCCTACTTATGTGTAAATTCACGAATTTCAAGTGCTTGATGAAATGCCTCATAAATTGTATTGTGAGTTGTTTACTATTGTCAAGTATTCAAGAATTATCATGTCTTATTATCTTCATGCTATCGAGTCCTGGGGGTATTTAATACCCAATAAATTGGTTGTGTGCCTAGAGTGAGTGAAGGTTACAGAATCTATCTCAATCATGTCACGATCATTAGTACTCTCATCCAGTCTCAAAATTTAGTGGTATTCCATCAGTCAACGGAACTTAGTAAACTCAGTCCATTTCAGTCAAGTATACTCAGTTCAGTGTCTATTCAGTTGGGAGTAGGATTCAGGACCAAGTGAACCCAAGGATGAGGGCTCACCTGATAGTAGAGGGTGTGATCCTTAAAAGCAGACCTTGTATTCCAGAACTACGTAGCCATTGTAGGTTGAGACATCAAACCTGCCAGATGAGGGTTGATGAGGTTGCTTAACCTAACAGTTGAGGGTCCAACCATTCTTATTTGAGAACTTGCCAGATAAGGGTATCGATTTTGTGTCTTTACCCATGGCACGGTACTGACACCCTTCCTACTGGGTTAAAGCTTGGACCCTGAATTTATTCATGAAGGGGGAATATCGATTAGATGCTTACCTCCCACAGTCTCAGTCTCAGTCTTCGGTAAGGAACTCCGATAGTTCTACTGATTTTAAGACTATCAGATACAGTCACTTAAATCAGTACGGAACTCAGCTAGTTCCATCAGAAACATGACTATCATACACAGTCTCTCAGTAAATAGTATATCAGTTATATCAGTTATCAGTAATCCATGTTATCAATAAAATTAGTATTCAGAATCCTTATGACTTCAGTTACAGTTATGTATTCATGCATGTATTCTCACACAGTTATGTTTATGTTATTCAGTCAGTTATAGTTCATGCATATGAACCCTTGCATTCAGCCTTACCTCACTTTGCGTAACAACACATTCACATGTACTGATGCATTCTTTACTTTGTGCTATGGTATTTTATACCATAGGTTTAGACCTACGGGCCCCAGAGTATTCTTAGCGATTCAGACATTCATCCAGCAGCAGTAGACTAGCAGTGAGTCCTCATCATTCGACGATATTCTTTTATTTCATTATCTCATTAGATTTAGTATTTCAGTAGATGGAGTTAGTTGAGGATTGTCCCTTCAACTCCTTATTCAGAAAGTTCAGTTTAGAGCCTTTTCATACTAGATGTCAGACAGTATTCATTATTTTAGATTCTTATGTTTTATCGGACTTTATCATTTTCTTTTCATCAGTATTACAGTTTTTGAATCTTGTGGCATTTCAGCCCATCATTTCGTATTATAACATATTATAATTCAGTTATTACAGCAGGTGTATGGGGTACAGACTCAGGGTGTTACAAACTTAGTATCAGAGCCTAAGGTTTAAAAGTGTCCTAGGTTGTCTGAAAACCACATTTAGTAGAGTCTTGTGCATGGGTGTATAACGTACCACACTTATGGACAGGAGGCTATGAGATATTTTAGGAACAGTTTCTTTTTTTCTGTATTCATGTCATGCACATGAGCATAAGCTCCAGATAAACTCTCTTTTTAATACAAGTTTCTCTTCCATCTATAGAAAATGCCTCCAAAGAGGACTCAGGGAAGAGGAACGGGAGATCATTCAGCCCCTCGGCCCGACCAGCCCAATCCTTTAGGTGAATATATCTCCCACGTAGAGTTCAGAGCAGCATTCACCACCCTCGCTCATCCTATGGTAGCCCAAAATGAATGCCCAGCTTCCGTTCCGGCCAACCCAGTGGCCAATAGTGCTGCTTCCAAGAATTGGGATTTCACCCGAATGAACCCTTCTTTTTTTTTGAATCTAAGTCAGATGAGGACCCTCAGGAGTATCTTGATCAGGTGCAAAAGATTACTGATATTATAGGGGTGACTGCTAGTGAGAGCTTTGAGCTAGCTACATATCAGTTGTATGATGTGGCTCACACTTATTTTAAATAGCGGAAAGTAGAGAGGTCCAGAGATGCAGGAACTATAGAATGGGAGGAGTTTGCCACTGCTTTTCTAGATGGATTCTTTCTCCTAGAGCTGAGAGAAGCTAAGGTTCTTGAGTTTATTAATCTAAAGTAGGGCAATATGACAGTGAAAGGGTATTCTCTCAAGTTTACTCAATTAGCTAGATATGCTCCTCATGTGTTAGCAGATAGCAGATCCTAAATGAGTAAGTTTATGTCTGGGGTGAGTGATAGTGTGGTCAAAAAAGTGTAGGATTGCAATATTGATTAGTGACATAGACTTGGCTAGTCTAATGATCTATGCTCAGCAGATAAAGAAGCAGAAGAATAAGGAGGGAGAGAAGCAGAACAAGAGAACTAGAACAGATAGTTTTAACTTTGCTCAGCCTAAGTCTAGGGGTGGGAATCGTTCTCAGTTCTGCCTGAAATCTTTAGTTCCTGCTCCATCCTTATCTAGTGCTCCAATGCCAAAAATCAGAGATAATAATAGAGATAGGGTGCTAGGCTCTAAGTCTCAGGGTAGTGTCAGCAATGCTCGAACTAATCCTCTTTGTTAGAATTTTGGCAAGAACCATCAGGGTATTTGTGGAACTAGCATTGATGTTTATTTTGTATGTGGCAAGCCAAACCAAAGAGTCAAATATTATCCCATTCAGGTTCTCAGGGTTAGCAAAACCGTCCTCCAGCTCAGTCCATTCACTCAAATTAGTAGGGGGTTCCTTATCCAGTTTCACCAGTGGGAAATGTCCAAATAGACTCTACGCTCTTTAGTCCCGACATGATCAGGAAAGTTCTCCTGATGTTGACACTAGTACGTTATATGTTTATCACTTACATGTTTATACTTAGATAGATCCAGGAGCTTTCTTATTTTTTTTTACTCCTTATATAGCAGTTGATTTCAAAGTCAGTCCCAAAATTCTAGCAGAGCCTTTCTCAGTCTCTACCCCATTGGGTAAATCCATTATAGTTCGATGGGTATACAGGAACTGTCCAGTTATGGTATCTTAGAAAATAACTTCTGCAGACTTTTTTAATTAGAGATGACTGATTTTGATGTCATTCTCAGCATGGGTTGGATTTATTCCTGCTACACCTCAGTCGACTGCAAAAAGAGAATTATCCAGTTCTAGTTCCCAATGAACCCATTCTAGAGAGGAGGGGTAGTACTTCAGTATTTAGGGGTTAGCTTGTTGCTTACCTTCGAGCGAGAAAAATGATATCTAAGGTATGTGTTTATCACCTTGTGTGAGTCAAGGACTCCAGATCAGAAACCCCTATTCTTGACTCAGTGTTAATAGCATGTGAATTCCTAAATGTATTTCCCGAAGTTATTATCAGAATTCCTCCCAATAGGGAAATTAATTCTGAAATTGATCTTCTCCCAGATACTCAGCCTATATCTATTCCTCTATACAGAATGGAACCTACAGAACTCAGAGAATTGAAAGAGAAATTGAAGGATCCCCTAAATAAGGGATCCATCAGGCCCAGTGTGTCCTCGTAGGGCGCACTAATTTTATTCGTGCGTAAGAAAGACTGTTCTCTTAGGTTATGCATTGACTGCCGCCAATTAAATAAAGTCACGATCAAAAACAAGTATCCTCTTCCTAGAATTGATGACTTGTTTGAACAACTTCAAGGCACTAGTTACTTTTCTAAGATAGACCTCATATCAGGCTATCATTAGCTTAGAGTCAGAGAATGTAACATCCCAAAAATAGCTTTCAGAACCTGGTATGGTCAATTCAAATTCTTAGTCATTTCTTTTGGTCTTACTAATGCCCCAGCAGCTTTCATGGACTTGATGAATAGTATGTTCAAGCAGTACTTGGACATGTTCATCATAGTTTTCATAGATAACATCCTGGTTTACTCTCACAGTAAATATGATCATGAAGACCATCTCACAAAAGTATGTAGACTCTCAGAAACCATCAGTTATTTACCAAATTCAGCAAGTGCAAATTTTGGCTAAGGTTAGTATCATTCCTTGTCCATATCATTTCCGGTGATGGCATTAGGGTGGATCCCCAAAAGATTGAAGTGGTGAGAAACTGGCCCAGACCCATCTCTCCATCAGATATTAAGAGTTGCTTTGGTTTGGCTGCCTATTACAGGTGGTTTATCGAGGGATTTTCATCTATTGCATCCCCTATGTCCAGATCAACTCAGAAGAAATCCAAATTTTAGTGGTCAGATTCATATAAAAAGATTTTTTAGGAGTTGAAGAATTGACTTACCTCATCTCCAGTTTTGACTCTTCCAGATGGTTCAGATGGGTTTGTGGTATATTGCGAAGCATACAGAGTAGGTTTCGGTTGTGTCCTCATATAGCATGGTAAGGTCATAACCTACGCCTCCAGACAGCTTAAACCCCATGAGAAGAATTATCCAACTCATGATCTTGAGTTAGCAGCAGTAGTGTTTTCCTTACAGATTTAGAGGCACTACTTGTATGGGGTGTATGTAGATGTGTTCACAGATCACAAAAGCCTTCTGTATGTGTTTTCTCAAAAATACTTAACCCTCCGTTAGAGGAGGTGGTTGGAGTTGTTGAAAGACTATGATATGAGCATTTTGTATCACCCAGACAAGGCCAATGTAGTGGTTGATGCTCTCAATAGACTGTCTATGGGTAGTTTTTGTCTTGTTGAGGATAATAAGAAGAAGTTAGTTCAAGAAGTTCATCAGCTCTCCCGACTAAGTATCCTCTTAGTCGATTCAGCAGAAGGTAGTGTATGGGTTTAGAATAGTTCAGAATTATCTCAAGTTTCCAAAGTAAAGAAAAATCAAGATAGAGATCCTAGTTTATTCAAGTTGAAAAAGTCAGTCATTGATCAGAAGGTGGAGGTTTTCTCCCAAGGGGGAGATGGTGTTTTGCGTTATCAGAGTCATCTATGTGTGCCAGGTGTGGATGACTTGAGGCAGTGAATTCTTGCTGAGGCGCATGGTATGTACTACTCTATTCATCCAGGGGGCCACTAAGATGTACCATGATTTACGAGAGATCTATTGGTGGAGTGGGATGAAGAGAGACATTTCAGAATTTATGGTTTGGTGCTCAACATATCAGTAGGTTAAGATTAAGTATTAGAAGCCAAGTGGGTCCATGCAGAAGTTCAGTATCCCTACTTGAAAATGGAAAGAAGTGAACATGGACTTTGTGATGGGCTTGCCTCATTCTCGTTGTCAGCACAATTTAGTTTGGGTCAACGTACACAGGGTAACCAAATCTACTCACTTTCTTCCAATAAATACCTCGGATTTAGTCAAGGATTACACCAAACTCTATATTAGAGAGTTGGTCAGATTGCACAGTGTTTCGTTGTCCATTGTCTCAGATAGAGGTACCCAGTTCACCTCTTATTTCTAGAAGGCATTGCAAAAGGGTCTTGGCACCCAAGTTTATCTCAGTATAGTTTTCATCCCCGGACAGATGGTCAAGAAGAAAAGACTATTTAGACTTAAGAAAATAGGCTGCGAATGTGTGCGATAGATTTTAAAGTTAGTTGGAATGGCCACTTTCCTTTGATTGAGTTTGCATACAACAACAGCTATCATTTCAGCATTCAGAAGGCTCCATTTGAAGTTCTCTATGATAGTAGATACAGATCTCAAATCGCTTGGTTTGAGGTGGGTGAGGCCACAGTTGTATAGCCTAACCCAGTATTCGATACCTTAGAGAGGCTCAAGACATCTCAAAGACGATAGAAATCATACGTTGATGTGCGCAGAAAGGATCTCAAGTTCAAGATTGGTTATTATGTGTATTTTAAAATCTCTCCCATGAAGGGAGTGAAAATGTTTGGTAAGAAGGGAAAGCTCAATCCCCAATATGTCGGTCCCTTTAGAATTCTTAGTCGCTTCGGTGAAGTATCTTAAATTGCCTCCAGATTTATCTTCAGTCCATCCAGTTTTCCATATCTCCTTGATAAAGAAGTGCATAGGTGACCCAGCAATTGTAGTCCCTAGAGAGGGCATAGATGTTCAGAAAAACCTCTCTCGAAGAGATTCCAGTCAAAATTCTTGACTATTAGACTCATATATTAAGGAACAAAGAAGTCCCTCTAGTCAAAGTCTTTGGCGGAATCAGTCCGTTGAGGGAGCTACTTGGGAAAAAGCAGTAGACATACGGACCAAGTATCCTCACCTGAGCTACTTGGGAAAAAGCAGTATACATACGGACCAAGTATCCTCACCTCTTCTCCGCTATTCAGACTCATCCCAAGGTAATGGTTTTCCTTAAACGTATTCAGTTTCATGCTCAGATTTCCATTAAAAACTTGGTATCAGATATGTGACCTTAAAGTCCTTTCAAAAGTTGGCAATCTTATTTTGCGACCTTAAAGTCCTTTAAATGTCTATATTTTAGTTTATTCATGATCATGAAGGTCAATAGGTGTTCCCGGACAAGTTTTGGATTTTTTGGACTTCGTTTGAAGCTCCTTTGGAATCCAAAAATAGTGTACCAATGCGATCTTAGCGCGCTGTATCACCTATCGTGTTGGTTAATATTTTCCCCAGCTACTAGTATCAAATTCCAATAAGGTAGCGCGATCTTCGCACAACTCATTGGATATCGCATTTATGCCATTGATGCACCGCATTGACCTGCACGCCGGCAATTAAATTTTCACCTATTAAAAGACCGCGTTCTTAGGGGTATTTGGGTTTTTTTTCCCTGACTCTCATCCCCCAAAACAGGAAATTTAATACCCTAGGAAGCAAATAATCCCATTCTTTCTCAATTTCTCTCAAGAACAAGCCTTAGGGTTTTTAAATTTCAAATCAAGAACTAAAGATTCGACCATTAATTTCTAGAAAATCTTCAACAAGGTATGTAAAGTGTCCATCCAAGGGTCCCTTCCACCCTTGGAGTTAAAAAAACTTCTTTTAAAAATATAAAATTGTGATGTTCATGTTGTGAGTTTGGATGTAATCATATAGATATTGTGGTATGTATTTCAAGTTGAAATCTTTAATGTATTTCTTTATATTATGGTGGCATGTAAGCTGATCTTTGATTTTCTTATGTAGAAACCCCTGAATTATGAATTAATATGGTATTCATGATGTATTAGCATTGTTGTTCATGCCCAAGTATAAAGCTATGCCTTGTAAGTGTTTGATGGAATATTGATGAGATTTGTTTTATGAAATTATGACATGTTACCATGCATTCCTACTTATGTGTAAGTTCACGACTTTCAAGTGCTTGATGAAATTCCTCATAAATTGTATTGTGAGTTGTTGACTATTGTCAATTATTCAAGAATTATCATGTCTTATTATCTTCATTCTATCAAATCCTAGTGTTATTTAATACCCAAAAAATTAGTTGTGTGCCTAGAGCTAGTGACAGTTATAGAATCATCTTAGTCATGTCACGATCACTAGTACGCTCAGCCAGTCTCAGAATTTAGTAGTATTCTGTTAGTCAATTAAACTTAGTAAACTCAATCCAGTTCAGTTCAGTATACTTTGTTCAGTGTCTATTCAGTTGGAAGTAGGAGTCAGCACCAAGTGAACCCAAGGATGAGAGCTCACCTGCCATTAGAGGATGTGATCCTTAAAAGCAGTCTTTGTATTTCAGAACTATGTAGCCAGTGTAGGTTGAGACATTAAACCTGCCAGATAAGGGTTGATGAGGTGGCTTATCCTAACAGTTGAGGGTCCCACCATTCTTATTGGAGAACCTGCCAGATGAGGGTATCTCTTCAGTGTCTTTACCCATGGCACGGTACTGACACCCTTTCAACTGGGGTTATAAGTTGGACCTTGAATCTATTTAGAAAATAGACATGTCGATTAGATAATTACCTCCCACTGTCTCAGTATCAGTCTTCTCTAAAGAACTTAAATAGTTTTATAGATTTCAAGACTGTCAGATATAGTTACTCAGCTCAGTATAGAACTCAGCTAGTTCCATCAGAAATAGGACTGTCAGACACAGTCACTTAGTAAACTGTATATCAGTTATCAGTTATATCAATTATTAGTAATCTATGTTATCAGTAAACTCAGTATTCAGAATCCTTATGACTTCAGTTACAGTTATGTATTCATAAATGTATTCTTACGCAGTCATGTTCATGTTATTCATTCAGTTATAGTTCATGCATATGAACCCTTGCATTCAGCCTTACCTCACTTTGTGTACCAGTACATTCATACGTACTGACGCATACTTTTCTTTGTGCTATGGTGTTTTATACCATAGGTTCAGACGTACGGGCCCTAGAGCATTCTTAGCGGTTCAGAAATTCAGCCAGCATTAGTAGACTAGCAGTGATTCCTCACTATTCGAGGATATTCTTCTATTTCATTATCTCATTAGATTCAGCATTTTAGTAGATAGAGTTAGTTGGGGGATTGTCCCATCAACTCCTTATTCAGGCAATTTAGTTTAGAGGTTTTTTAGACTAAATGTTCAGACAGTATTTTGTATTTTAGATTCTGATGTTTTATCAGACTTTATCATTTTTTTCATCAGTATTATAGTTTTGAACCTTATGGCATTTCAGCCCATTATTCTGCATTATACCGTATTATTTTTCAGTTGTTGCAGTAGGTACCAGTCATGGGTTAGCTTGTGGTCCTTCTGGATTATAAACACCGTGTAGCATCCGTGGTACAGACTCTGGGCATTACAAGAACTCAGTTGCATTAGATTAAAAAATTCCCTATGAGGAGGAGCCTATTATTATCCTAAACAAGCTGAGTAGGAAGTTGAGGTCCAAGAATATCAATTTGGTGAGATTTAAGTGGACACATCACCATTTCGAGGAGGTTACTTAGGAGGTTGAGTTTGATCTGCGAAGTAGATACCCCCATCTTCTTATTGGTTACGATACCTTATTTGATTTTTAATTTAAGAATGAACTTGTGGTTTAGTGGTGGATCAGGTAACAATCCTTGTTGTGATTTTTAGATTTTACTATATTTTGATGTAATTTCTACATGCTATTATGAGTTGTGGGGTTGGTTGGCAAAGTCTCCAAAGCATTTGAGACTGATTTGAGTGGGTTTAAGCTTTTGAGAAGCCTTGAGAATATTTAGTTTGATATTATTCAACTTATTATGATCTAAGTATTGGATGGTGATTCTATCTATCCATTAAATCTGAAATATCAATTTTGGGTTAGTTGTGTAGTTGGTCTGGGTTTTGAGTTGTTATATTTAGTTTTGACCTTTTTGATGAGGAACTAGTTAAAATAACTTAAAAGGGATCCTAGGAGTTAACTTGTTGAAAACAAACTTTTGTCATAAAGCTGATAGTTTCATTGAGTTTGAAATAGTGAAATTATCCTAGTATCATAATCAAATTATTTTATTAGGATCTCTAACAAATTTTGAGGGTTCATTCGGAGGATCTTAGATTATTTCCTTTGTATTTTCACTGATATCTAGTGTAGCATAAATCTTTTTGTGCTTTAGGGCCTTCGTTAGCATTTATGGAGAAGGAAAATAATGGTCATCACAAATGGAATGGTGGGACTATATTTGTGAAGGGTTGTCTTTGTTTTTCATCATAATCGCATAATAATGGACGCATTTGGAAAGGGTACTCGGATATGTGTTTGGTCGGCCTTCACTACAATCACAAAGGTATAACCACAGTCACCATACTCAGATTGGATTGATCATTGCATTCGCAGCCTGCGGCTCGCGTTCACAATGAGTATTTTATACCTTGCACAAATTAAATTATTTCTTGTCCAAAATACCAATTTCACCATTTTTTATTCTTGAGACCTCAATTCTTGTCAATTTCAAAGGGATTCTTTATCAATCTTGTGTGGGTAAAATGCAAACTTTTTTTTTGTTTTATCATTTTTTATTAATTTTATCTTCAAAACAACTTCAAATCTTTGATTCCAAACTTAGATTTTGAGGCTTTTAGCTGATAAAGTATAAAAGTTGTTTTTCTTTGATTTCAACTCATTTTTGTTGGATTTTCATATTTAGAACCCTCTTAGTATGAAAAATGTGGTTCTTAGATAAAATTTTAATTCTACCCTTTTTTCTTTGAGGTTAACTTTTGAACTATTTTTGGACCCAGAATGGAGGTAGCTAATATGAGTATTGTTAGACTCCTTTTAACTTGTAGATTATATTTTTGATAGATTTGATTTATTCTAAATCCACTCGTAAAGGAAAGGTTACGTGTTAAACGGTCTAGGCTCGTGTTTTGACCTTTTGAGATAGGTTATGACTTAACTTTCATTATACTAGACAGGGTTGTTAACCACTTTTGCAAAGCATTCTATGAGTTGGGGATATTATCATGACAATTATACTTTGAGATAGATATATTATTGTGTTGCTCGTGTGGGGGCCTATTCGAGTATTATTCTCAACTTGATAGATTATTATTGTTGTGATGCCTGAAGGGGGCTTATGTGAATATTTTATTTGACTTGAGAGATAATTATTGAGGTAATGCTTGTATAGGTGTTGATATTGATCTTGTTTGAGTATAATTTTCACTTATCTTTATTGTTATGCCCGAGTGGGATCTTTATTTAATAATATTGATGTCTTACATCACTATTCATTATTGTAGTATATGTGATCGATAATATCATGATTTATTGAGATATTGAAGAGATTTGAGCTCATTTAATATCATCATTGACTTGATTCATAATATATATATATATATATATATATATATTGCATTGGTTATTGTGTATGCATCTTCTTATCATACATCTTTATACAAGGAAATGGTACCACGGGAAAACAATGATTTTGAAAAAATAAGAAACACTTTATAAAATTCTTGACCAAAGATTATGTCGGAAAGGCAATTGAGATTGTTAAAGTATATGGATTGTGAATTCCCCATGGGTCCTGTCCTGGAAGCTTATGCTTGAAGATGTATCCGAAGTCATGCAATGGCTTACTTTATCATCATCCTACTTTATTGCATTACATTATATTACATCATTTTTACTCCTATTTATGTATCTATTATTGTACAATTCTATATATTTGTGTGTTTTGTTATCCTTGTATAACTATTATACTGGTAGAATTGTTAGGAGATACGTTTTGAGCCATTGCTAAAAACTTTTCTTCATGCAGGTGAATGTGTGCTCATAATATTCTTTACTTATTTAGTTTTCTACTTTGCTTAGTCATCCTACGATACCTACTGAGTATAAGTGAATGATACTCAATCTTACTTTTATTTCTTTTCAATGCAAATTCCAGTACAAGTGCAACCACAGTAGCTGATTCATGTTGTAAGAACTGATTCAGAGTACTGGTGAGCTCTATATTCAGAATCTTGGTCCCGCCTCCCTCTATCTTATTGACTTCATTTTACTTTTTGGAGACAGACATATATATTTTTATACTCATTTTCAGAATTAGTGATCTTTAATTATGATATCAGATTTTGGGTTTTGGAGTTGTATTATTTGGATTTAGATATTGTGGTTATTTATACTACAGCCTGACTTCATTCCAGAAGTTTCATATTGGCTTTATTATCTCTTTTTTGATTATTTAGTTGTATCGGGTTGGGCTTACCTATCCAAGGTTGGGATATAGTAGGGTTCATCATAACCTCCACTTATCATCTAATAAGGTTGTAAAACAGATAAGATTGTGAAGTTCATAAAGATTTTTTGTTATTAAAAGTTGCTAGGATTGTTAGAGACCAAATATCTTTTTGCTCTTAAATAAAAGGATTAGTGGCTGCAAACATTAACTACATCATAATATCATAATCTACAAACTCGTAAGAGTGGACTAGAATTTGGTAAAAGAATATTTGTATGAACTGGAGGTGCTAACCCTTATTTGATAGATTTATATTAGATTCTATTGAATCTACTTGGCGTATTCAGTTGTTCTTATTATCAATAACTCATATAGTTGTGAAAGTATCATTTGCAGATAAATCGTTCATGAACTCAAAAGAGACTAAATTATAGTGCAGGAGACTAAGTGCATATAGTTGCATGATTACCGGAGAAAAACAAAGAAATCCATTATGGGAACAGAATTTTAGTGATTTAATCATATAAGTTTACAAGAATATATAATTTCAACAATCTTTACTTTCTTGTCTTATTAATCTAGCGTACAATAAAATCTCTATAGTTGTAAAGATTAGAAACATGTAATATTTTGGATAGTCACCATCAGTGAAACTTATATTATGACGAAATGCTCGCATATTCCAAGAGAATTGATTCCAAATTAATTGGACTACTATTATTTCATACAACTGCATTATTGCTAAAGTACAATATATCTTGAGTGTATCCGATACTCAACAAAAAATAGTTTCAGCACGTACTTCGCAGCATCACATAGATACTTGATCATTTTTGTACTCTTTTTTCAAGTTATTTTAAAAAGGAAGTCCTTCGTTGGCATCTTCTTGGGGGTTTAGCAACAACAATTACACTTTTGATGCTCAGAAGTCAAAATTAAAACTTCTAAGGACTTTGTGAGTTAGGGGAGTGCATCTGTCGGTTTGATTTATCGGTTATTGGCTTTTAAATATGTCAAATCAATAACCAAACCAAGAAGGTATATTTTATCAATTTTTATTCCTTGAGGATTTGATTTTAAATTTAATCGATAAAAATACTCATAAAATAGAAATAGTAGCAACTAACATGAAAAGAAATGGAATTTTAGTTGTAGCCAAAATCATACATGATGTTTTTTAATTTAGAAACTATTCAAGTATCATTAAATCGATAACCCAATGACAATAAACCAATAGCATTTTTGCTAGTCCGATTTATTGGTCAGATCAGTTTTTGCAAATTCGTGTTGTGAATGTGTCCATGTAATAAAAAATAAATAAATAAAATAGATATATGCATACCATATAACTTACCTACCCAGCGTTGGGATATGGTAGGGTCCACATGACCTCGATTTTTTGGTCGTGACGTTTATTTATAAGTATGAGTGGAGGATAATTAAATCCTCTACTAAGGATACAATACCAATGAGATTGTGAAGTTCATTAAAAAAATTGTTATTACACGTTACTAGGATTTTTATAGGCCAAATTTCTCTTATTCTTGAATAAAAGGATTAGTGGTTGCAAATATTAACCTACATGATAATATCATAATCTACAAACTCGAAAGATCGGGTTAGGATTTGGTAAAAAATATACTTGCATGAACTCGAGGCATTAATCCTTGTTTGATAGATTTATATTAGATTCTATTGAATCTACTTGGCATATTCCGTTGTTCTTATTATCAATAACTCATATAGTTGTGAAAGTATCATTTGTAGATAAATCGTTCATGAACTCAAAAGAGACTGAATTGTAATACAGGGACTAAGTGCATACAGTTGCATGATTACCAAAAACATAAAGCAATTGATTATGGAAACACAATTTTAGTGTTTTAACCATATACGCTTACAAGAATATATAATTTCAACTATCACAACCCGATTCATGAGTCGTGATGGCACCTACTTAAACCCACCAGTAGGTAAGCCAACACTGTTACCGAGCTAAGGTAATGGGTTACTTTGGTAGAAACGCCCAATAAGGCCCACAATAGATGAACACAACCATAAATAACAATGTTCCAGAATAGACATTCAACCACAGATACCAATTCCATGACCTGGTAATATCAGTACAAGAGCATCTAAGTTTGGCAAAAGAAAATGCAACTCAAAGTCTAAATAGTCTTATACATTTGTCTTGAACACGAAATACCAAATAAGATAGGAGGCAAATGTGCAAATCAAAATTCAAGAGCTCACCCTCTATCCGAAAGGCCAACATAGCATGATCTCAAATCAGCAGCGGCAACTAGTACTCGGGTCTATACTAAAAAGGTACAAAAGTGTAGTATGAGTACCAAAGCAATGGGTACTCAATAGGCATCATCGATCGACTAAGCTAAATTATGATATAAAGATGATATAAAGCAAGACAATATCTTAGAGTCAAGGTACAGAATCGAACCTGAATCATCTTCATCATCACTGTACAAAATAACTAATCAACTAGAACAATAATACGACAACTCATATCCTTACATATCAATATCGTCATAATAAATGAATAATTAATTCGGATGTGTAAAGCGACATATATACCATTACAACCACAGAAATACGAGGTTTCAATGCACATACACCCCTTAGAACATAAAGTAAAAGAACTCACCACCGTGTCCCAAACCATCAGGGAGTACGCTAAAAAGAACATAAAGTAAAGAACACATCACGGCGTTCCATACCACCGTAGAGTGCATCAATAAGTCAAATCATCAATGTATCAAGATATATAATCAACTTCTCATTATCCATGGTTTTTTCATATTTCCCATCAATGGTCATTTATCAACAATTATAATCAACAACTAATACCGCAAACAACCAACATATACCAAGGTACTAATACCCATAATCTTATCACCATAAAGATGTCTATCTCAATAATATATTACACTTACCCAAGGTTAGATCATCAATGACTATTAAAAACCCATTACTAATTTACTGGTCGTCAAGGACTTCTAATGTTAACCTAACTTGTTCTTTACATAACCCTTATTCACGGAATAGTAACTAACTATCATTAATTAACTAGCCAATGTCCATATCTAGACAAGATTCACTACTAGACCATAAACACCGATTAACCAAAGCTTGTCTCTAGTCATCATACTCACATGAGCCACAACCTAGAAAACAAGGGGTTATTGATCATCATTATAACACTTAGTCATCCATCAAATAGCACCTCTTATTATTTAGCACCATTAATCTACAAGTTCTCATTTAATAACTAAGAGAAATTATACTTTAGTCATCTATGTCATTATTTACCACTCATACAAAACCTATCATCATCATTGGCTTCATAACAACCATAGTTACTAGTTGCCATGTTTCAACAAAATAAGATCCATTAACTAGTACTCTAGACTTCTGGTCATCAAGTAAAGTAGTCACTTAGTAGTCAACTAGTCACCATATAACTCATTTAACTAGATAATATTCCTTAGTATATCTTTTTATTCAATCCAAATATACCCACTCGGTGAATTCTATATTCTACACAAGATTCTACTGAACCATAACCCTTAACTCCTTATTAAGGCATATGCTACTTCTACTCACTATTCATCACTAGCAAAAACTATACCTCTAAATGAGTGATTAGTATTGAAGGACTATAAACGACATCCCAAGAATAACATCATATCTTCAAGGCACATACGGATGTAATTATATAAAGGCATAATCACACAGGAACATATATACACATGTTTACCATACATATCATCAACATATCCTCTGGTCTTACTGGGAGTCATAATATCATCAATATTCATCAAGACAATAATATATATATATAGCCAAATCAATAAGTACAAGTCCCACAAACAATAGAGTGTAAGAAAAGTAAGGGAAGGCATAACATGGTACCTCACCATTTATCACTAATATATTATAATAGTAAGTGCATGTACATGTATAATTATATGATATGAACACTAAATACATTACCGGGTTTGACATGAATATTAGCATAGTTAATTACAAGTCATGGTTATACTTTATAGAATCTCTCTTATTAGGAATGGTTCATAATACTAGCACAAAGGGATTCTACGGTACACACATAAGTTTAGTTACTAGGCTTGATCCTAATATGAGTAATGACATAATCCAAGGCTCGCATATGAAACTATCTAATAAGTTAAGTGATAGTATAGTCATAGGTTTAATTCACAAGGCTTTCCAGTGCTATCCAAGTATCAATAAGATAATCAATCAAGCATGCTCACTATCTCCAACATCAACATCATAGACAACCCCTTTACTAGGCTTAGCCGTCATATTACCAAAAGAATATTCTACGTGTTCAACAACTATTTAGGTCACTAATGAAGCTACATAAAACAAGATTAAGGCGAGTTAAGTTCCGCTTCTAATATCCCAAATTATCTTTTTCAAGTCTAACTTCTACCCGGAGTTAGACAGAGCTATCTAAATAATGTCTCAAGGTTTATCAATCCACACTAGTTCTACAAGACTATTCTATCTCGAGTATAACTCTTAAGTCATCCAAGCCTCTAAAGCCAATTTCACCACTAGGCATATCTAGGTCAACTTACTCTTAATATGAGTGAATAAAGTCACTTTCGTCTAACTAGAGAAACTAGAGCATTCTCATGCTATTCATGAGATAACAAGTCCAACTAACCAAGGTTCTAGACTATGAGTCAAATACTACACTTTTATGGGTTCAAAAGCCTAAGTGATTCAACTAATCTCAAACATTACCATCTACCATTTCAACATCTAAGACCCCGCCCAATCTTATCAAGATATCAAGTTCATACCATAAATAAGCTCAATCTAACTGCAAGTAAGCCTAACCTATCTCAAATTCAAATATAGCTCACGAACCAACAATCTTCGCTTTCCCTTTCCCTAAAGCTTCTTCAACAAGCCAAGCTAGCAAAAATATAATCTATGAATTATTATGAGAATATCAAAGCCTATATTGTACCATTATGCTTCGGGTCCAAAAAGACCCCAAAAACCCCCAAGTGGGTCCCACATATGAAAAATGATTTTCTGATATCGATCCATTAGTCACATACCATAAGGGAGTGATAACCTTCAAGAAATTTATGCAAAACAATCATATTTGGGGCTAAAATCAAGCCTCAAGCTATTTGGGGTTTTGGTTCAATAAATCAATAATTCAACACTAAAATAAAAGGGCTCGTATCTTAAATTAAACGTTAATCACGAGTGCGCAAGCAATCCAAGATCTCAATCAAAACCCAAGACTCACTTTAAGGTCTACACTATCTATTAGGGTTTTAGCGCTCAAAACAATAGGGAAAATGGCCAATTCTCCTGCCAAGAAGAACATTTAAATAATCCCATCCTAGGCCATCGGTTAGTGCAATTGTGCACCCACGCATATTGCAATCACGGTCATCACGATTGCACCATGTCCTCCATGATCACGGTATCTTGCTGCACTTGGCGACGGCTAAAACTGGGAATTTAATTCCAAGTTTCGACCAAGGCCTTGGGATGCATCCAGAGGCCAATATAAGTAAATGAGATACGCAACCATACTGATTTTGATATTTTAGATGCATTGGCAAAGTTGAATTTTCTATCCGAGGTTTTTTCAACGAAATGTGAGCCCTACACCCAAATTTCCAATTTTATCAACTTTTTGTCCAATAGGTCGAAATGTATCTGGGTGTAGCGGGACTTGAATCAAAGGTCTACCCAACCAAAAAATGATATTTCGGAGATGTTGGCGCAGTAAGAATTCACACCTGATATCATTGTACTAAAGTTTTTGCTCGATGGCCATTTAGAATAAGCAAAGACTTTTAAATAGGGAAATGGTTCAAAAAATCAAACGAACTGCCCCATAACCGAAATATCGATTCCAGCAAGTCATAAATAACTTGGGGTAGCTATGGAAAAACTGTACTAGCGACAATAAGTGGAAACACGAGAAATCAACTTAAGGGTCATTACAACATCCACTACTAAGAAAATTCCATCACCAAAATTTAAAGATGAAGAAAGTACCTGAAGTCTCAAACAAATGAGAATATTGGACCCACATCTCTCTCTCGATCTCCCATGTGGCCTCCTTCATAGGGCGGTGCCTCCACTGAACCTTAACTACAGGAATCTCCCTAGTACCCAACTATCTCACATTACTAGCCAAAATAAGCACGGGCTCCTCCACAAAGGTCAACTGCTCATCTAACTAGACTGAATCCCACCTAAGAACATGACAAGGATCAAGAATATACTTTCGCAACATGGAATCATAGAAAATTAGATGGACAGCAGCAAAACTTGAAGGCAAGGCTAACTCATAGGCCACCTCGCCAATTACGCAAAGAATCTCAAAAAGACTAATATATCGAGGGTTGAGCTTACCCTTTCTTTTGGACCTCATCACACACCTCATAGGTGACATATAAAGGAACACAAGGTCACCAACTTTGAATCTCAAGGCACGGAGTCTACGATTGGGATAGGCCTCCTGCCTACTCTGGGCTACTCTCAGCCTATCTCGAATCACCCTAACACTATCTAATAAGTCCTGAAGCAAATCTGTACCACGAGGTCTCACCTCAGAAATCTCAAACCATCCTATTAGAGAACGATATCTCCTACCATACAAAGCCTCATAAGGCGCCATCTTAATACTCGAATAATTATTGTTGTTATAGGCAAACTCTGCCAAAGCTAAGTGTTGATCCCACTATCCTCTAAAATCCATAAAACATGGGCTCAAAGCATATCCTCAAGCACCCGAATAGTCTGCTTGACTGACCATCTGCCTGTGGATAAAAGGCTATACTTAAATCCACTCGAGTACCCAACTCCTCTTAAAATGCCCTCTAAAATTGCGAAGTAAATATAGAACCACGGTCTGATATGATAAAAATGGGCACCCCATGCAAATGAACTATCTCCTAAACATAAAACTAGGCTAATCTCTCAGAACTGAAGGTTATCTGAATAGGAATAAAATATGTCATCTTAGTCAAATGATCGATAATAACTCAAATACTGTCATGACCACAGGAAGTACGAGGCAAATCACTAATAAAGCCTGTAGTATTTGTTCCCATTTTTACTTGAGAATGGGTAATCCAAATCAATCCACCTGGACACTGATGCAAGCCATAAAGTCTGCCACATCTCTCTTCATATCATCCCACCAGTAATATTGCCTCAAATTTCTATACATCTTAGATATGACTGGGTGAATAGAATATCCAAAGTTGTGAGTCTCATGAAGAATAGACTGAATCAAATCATCAAGTCAGGGAACACAAATATGACCCTGAAATCTAAAAATACCCTTAAAATCAATAGTATGTCTTCTAGACTCACCACACACCTCCTGATCATAGAGAAAATACAACCTACTATCCGCGTACTGATGATCATGAATCTGCTCAAATAGGGAGGACCTTGCTTCTACATAAGCCAAAATCCTTGCAGGATCTAAAATATCAAGACGAACCATCAAATTGGC
The DNA here is from genome assembly GCA_026120095.1 of Capsicum chinense. Taxonomy (NCBI): domain Eukaryota; kingdom Viridiplantae; phylum Streptophyta; class Magnoliopsida; order Solanales; family Solanaceae; genus Capsicum; species Capsicum chinense. The sequence goes on along the minus strand of JAPEIP010000008.1, from coordinate 165,774,203 downwards.
TAAGGACTGAATGTCCCGTGCCATAGGCCTCTGAGAAATTAATATGCATACAAGGTAATCATACTCATTTCCTTGCAACACAAGGCGTCAGCTACTATATTTACCTTACCTAGATGATACAAGATGGAAATATCATAGTCTTTTAGCAATTGCATCCATCTACGCTGGCGTGCATTAAGCTCTCATTGGGTCATAAGATGCTGAAGGCTGCGATGATCGGTAAAAATCTTACAATGCACACCATACAAATAATGCCTCCAAATCTTGCATGCAAAAACTACCTCTACTAACTCCAAATCATGAGTGGGGTAGTTACGCTCATGCACTTTATGTTGTCTAGAAGCATAAGCAATGACACGACCCTTCTGCATCAAAAATCAACCAAGACCAACACCAAAAGCATCCCAAAACATGATGAATACCTCACCCTCAATAGGAAGAGCTAACACTGGAACTAAAGTAAGACATTCCTTGAGCTTTCCAAAGCTCAACTCACATTCCTCAGACCATCAAAAAGGAATATCCTTTTGAGTCAATCCAATCATAAGGGCTGATATAGTCGCAAAGCTCTTAATAAAGCGTCTATAATAACCATCCAAAATACTAAAACTGCAAACCTTAATTGGAGACGTAGGCCTAGCCCAATTATAAATCGCCAAAATCTTAGTCAGGTCCACCATGATACCGGACCTAGATACCACATGTCCAAAGAATGATACTGATTTAAGCCAAAACCCACACTTAAATAACTTAACAAAAAGCACATGATCTTGCAAAGTCTGAAGCACAACAAAAAGTATATGATCTTGCAAGGTCTGAAGCACAATCCTTAAGTGTTGTGCATGCTCCTCAATACTCCTCGAATACACAAGAATGTCATCAATGAACACAATGATGAAAGAGTCTAGGTAGGGTATGAAAATGTGGTTCATCAAATCCATAAATGTAGTTAGGGCATTAGTCAACCGAAAATACATCACCAAAAGCTCATAATGACCCTAACGGGTCCTGAAAGCTATCTTCCTGATATCCTCATCCCAAATCCTCAACTAATGATAACCAGACCTCAAATTAATCTTAGAAAATATGGATGCACCCTGAAGCTGGTTGAACAAATCATCAATATGAGGCATAGGATAACGGTTCTTTACTGTCACCTTATTAAGTTGCCTATAATCAATACACATTTGCATGGAGCCATATTTCTTCTTTAGTAACAACAAAGAAACTCCTCATTGGGACACACTAGGTCTAATAAAACCCTTTCAGGAAGATCTTAAAGCTAATAATTCACCTCCTTAAGCTCAGCAGGAACCATATGGTAAGGTGACATAGCAATAAGTCGGGTGCTAGGCTCAAGGTCAATAGCAAACTGAATCTCACGATCAGGCAGAAGACCAGGCAGTTTACTAAAGAATACATTAGGAAACTCACAAATATTAGGAACAGAGTCGAGCGATGGACTGTCTACATGAGTATCACATATATAAGCGAGATAAGACTCACAACACCTTGATATAAGCATCCTAGCATAAACATAAGAAATAATCTGCATCGACTCGTGGCTAATCACTCACTGCCATATGACTGGGGTACGTCGGGCATGGCTAAGGTAATAGTCTTAGTAAAATAGTCCATGACCGTATGATAGTAGGATCACTAGTTCATTCCCAGAAGAACATCAAAATCTAGCATATCCAGAATAATAAGATCAACATAAGTATCAATATCGCTAACTATCATAACACATGATCTGAATACTCGATCCACTATTAAAAAAACACCTATAGGAGTAGATACGCATAATGGCATAGATAATAAATCACTAGTCAAGTCCAACTATGGTTCATAATAAGAAAATATATAACAATAAGTGGATTCGAGATGAAATAAAGAAAGAGTTGACTTGCAGTACACCAAAATCATTCCTATAACTACAGCATCCAAAGTATCAACCTCGGGTCTAGCAGGTACTGCGTATAACTGACCACACCCACTACCTGGTTGGGCACCTGACCGACCCCCTATCCTGCCTGCCTGAGTACCAACTCAAGCACCCTGTAACTACCCTTACAATCTTGCGAACCACCTCTACCTGAAGGATAAACTGCCCTAATAGGAGTAGCACTCAGGGCTAAAACAACAATCTCCCCATGACTAGGGTAATCTCTCAATAAACCAAGAAGTCCACAAGTAAAACAAGAGCCACGAGTAGAACTAGAACTCGCAGATCAGACCAAATCAGAGTAACCACCACGTCTAGTACGGTCTACAGATGAACCTTTCAAAGATTGATCGCCACCCTTACCAGGATGGCTACTAGTACCAAACTAACCTCCGTCAGTAGTCTGAACAGATATCTGAACTGGTCGACTAGTCTAACTCTGAGGCTAAAATGATGGGTGCAAAGGATGCCCAATATGAGAACTACCACCTATAAATCAAAAACTATTATGGCTCTCACCAAATCTTTCCTGAAACTTAGGCCTCTTATCATGACCCTCACGATGCATGTCCTTCATCACTCTAGCATTATTTGAAACCTCAGCAAAGGTCTTACCCTCAGCCACCAAAATTTGAGTAGCCATTCGAATAAAGAGTCTTAGTCTTCTCATAAAGTAATGAACTCTCTCATATTCAGTATCTAAAATAGAAGTCGCATGCTTAGACAACTCATAGAAATGGGCCTCATACTCGGCGACCATCATAGAACCCTACTCCAATCTAGTGAACTGATCCCTCAGTCAATCTCTAAGGTTGCACATCATATACTTCTCCAAGAATATCTCAAAGAACTGAGGCCATAATAGGAGAGAAGATCCAATTATCCTAGAACTCATAAAACCTACCACCAGTGCCGAGCAGATAAATCCAACTAAAATATAGTGTAATTCACACTATGAGTCTTCTTAAGTCCTAATCTATGATGCCTATCGTCACAAGAAGTAAGAAACTCAAATACATCCTCTATAGAAGTACCAAAAATCTAGACAGATCTAACCTCAAAAACCTACCCAACATCTTTTGCTCCTCGGCGACATAACACGCTGGATGACAACTGGCTGAATGACTGTCGGCTGAACAACTACCGGTATAAGAGGAACCTCAACTCCAAGAATTATAGTTACAGGCTTCACTCCTTCCCAGTAGTCTGCGTACTATCAACAATACCCAACAGCTAAACCAAGGCATCTCTAAGCAAATAAGAAGGAATAAAACTTAATGGATCCTGGGTTGGTCCCTGTCCCACTACTGGCTATGGCAGAGAAATCTCTGGCTCAAGTACAGGAATGGGGTTTGGGGGCGGCCCATCCCGGTCCCTAACTGGGGGGCACATCACAATGTTATTCTTGAACAGAAGTAGGATCCCGGGGCCCAATCTCAGAACCCTCTTCTTGCATAGTTGTAGCACGTGTCCTGGGCATCAGAGAAAGAGTAGAGTCAAGAAAATATCCTACAAACCAACTCATACTCTAAGCACGACACTAGTGAAAGAAGTGAAGGACTCCTAAGAATGTCCCATAGCCTCTCGAAGATAGAAAATGGACATCAATGTTCTGATCCGTGGGACTCTATTAGACACTTGCTCTTATACCTATAATACCAGTGAAACCTGGCTCTTTTACCAATTTTTCATGACCTAATTCACGAGTCATGATGGAACCTACAAAATTATGTCTCGAGGTTTATCATTCCATATTAGTTCTATAGGACTATTCTTTCTCGAGTATTACTCTTAAGTCATCAAGCCTCTAAGGCTAATTTCACAACTAGGTATATCTAGGTCAACTTACTCTTAAGATGAGTGAATAAATTCACTTTCATCTAAATAGAGCAACTAGAGTTTTCTCAAGCTATTCATCAGATAACAAATCCAACTAACCAAGGTTCTAGACTATGAGTCAAGTACTACACTTTATGTGTTCAAAAGCCTATGTGATTCAACTAATCCTAAACATTACCATCTATAATTTCAACATCTAAGACCTCGCTCAATCTTATCAAGATATCAAAGTCATATCATAAATAAGCTCAATCTAACTACAACTAAGCCTAACCTACCTTGAATCCAAATATAGCTCACGAATTAACAAGCTTTGTTTTTTCTTTCCTTGAAGCTTCTTCAACGATCCAAGCTAGCAAAAACATAATCTATACATTAATATGACAATATCAATGCCCATATTGCACCATTGTGCTTTGGGTCCAAACTGACACCAAAACCCCCCAGGTGGATCCCACATACAAAAAACGAGTTTTCGAGAGAGACCTATTGTTCCCATAGCATTAAGGAGTGATAACCCTCAAGAAATTTGTGTACAACGACCATATTTGGGGCTAAAATCAAGCCTCAAGCCATTTGGGGTTTTGGGTCAATAAATCATGAATTCAACTCTAAAATTAAAGGATCCATACCTTAGATTCAACGTTAATCAATACCCAAGACTCACTTTAAGGTCTACACTCTCTAGTAGGGTTTTGGGACGCAAGACAATTGGGAAAATTACGATCGTGCACCCATGCATGTTGCGATTGCATCAAATCCTCTGTGATCGTGCTAACTTTCTGCACTTGACGACAGTTGAAACTTGGAATTTGATACCAAGTTTCGAACAACGCCTCGGGATACATCCAGAGCCCAATATGAGTAAATGAGATATGTAACTATACTGATTCGATATTTCAGATGCATTGGCAAAGTCAAATTTTTCATCCGAGGTTGTTTTGACCAAATGTGGGCCCTACACTCAAATTTCCAATTTTATCAACTTTTCGACCAACAGGTCGAAATGCGTTCGGGTGTAGTGGGACCCGAACCAAAGGTCTACCCAACATAAAAATGATATTTTAGAGCTGCTGGCACAGTTAAAATTTGCATCCGATATTGTGCGACTGATGTTTTTGCTCGATGGTCATTTGAACTAACAAAGACTTCTAAATAGGGAAATGGTTATAAAAACCAAACGAACTCTTAGGTAACAGAACTATCGGTTCCATGAAATCATAAATGACTTAGGACAGCTATGAAAAATCTCTAATGGCGACAATAAGTAGGAACATGAGAAATAACTTGAAGGGTCATTACATCATTAATCTTTACTCTTTTTTCTTATTAATCTTGTTTACAATACAATCTCTATAGTCATTAAAAATTAGAAACATGTTATATTTTGGATAGTCACCACCAATGAAACTTACGACGAAATTATCTCATATTCCCATAGAACTCCATCGCAAATTAACTGGATTACTATTATTGCATAGGGTTGTGTTATATCTAAAGTACAATATATTTTGAGAGTACCTAATACTCAACAGAAAATAGTTTTCAGTACTTCTTCACAAGAAATATAAATTTATTACTTGATCTTTTGAATAATCTTTTTCTAAGTTATTTAAAAAGGAGATTCCCTTCGTCGGTATCTTCTTGGGGTTTGTATCAACAGTAATTAGGCCTTTGATGCTCAGAAGTCAGAACTACAAATTGTATCAATTTTGTGAGTTAGGGGTATACATCGATCACTTTGGTTCCATTTTATGTGTTATCGGTTCAATTCATCAGTTTTTAATTTTTAAATATGCAAATGAAAAAATCAAACCGATAAGTTATTTTTACTGATATTTAGTCCTTAACGATTTTTTTTATCTAATAGATAAAAAAAATACTTATAAAATATAAATAATAGCAACTAACATGAAAAGAAATGGAATCTTAGTCGCAGCCAAAATTCTACATGATGTGTTTTAGTTTACGAGAATCTTCAAGCATAAATAGGTCAGGAAATTGAAGAGTTTTTTAGAAATATACATACATACATATATATATATATAATATTAAAAGTTTGAAGACCCTTAGAAAAGTGATTTGAACTTTTTGTCCTTTATTAAAAGACTCTCCTTTAAACAAAACTGTCTGTTCACTATTTTCTTTAATTTATTATTTAATTATTTTTATTATATTAACCAGACTCCTAAAATATATGGTACTCCAAAAATATATGGAAGAAAAATTAATTAATATTTTTCTTTGTACTGATCAATTAGAAAAATACTCATAAAATAGGAAAGCAAAATACTCCTAAAATAAGACTCTATTAAGTAAAAACTTCTATAAATATTGAGATGCACGTTAAACTAGGGAAGAAATTGGTTTAGTTGTTGGAAAAATATAATGGATGTCCATCTAACTTGATTCGGTTACATGTCTAGATTGGTGGATGCTTAATTTTCTAATCTTCAACTTCTTCATTATTTTTGACAACATAATAGAATTCAACACGTATATATATATATATAT
>JAPEIP010000008.1:165750820-165764310 GCA_026120095.1 Capsicum chinense | reverse complement strand
ATATGAGTTTATATTTGGAATGCATATTATTTTAATATTAAAAATAATTTATGAAATAAAAATAAAAATCTATCATATTTATATATTTAACTAAGGGAAAGGTTTTGGATATTTAAATCAATTAAAATTTTACCGTATATAATAAAAAAAAATTCTACAATTCTATTTAAATAATATTTTGATCAAACTTTAACATAGAAAATCTGTCACTTTTTCTACTGTAAAATTAGATAAGACAGTTGCCGTCAAATAAAGTAAATATTTTTTTTGCCTAAAAACTAACGTTTATATTACAAGAATGGTGATTCTCTTTTTTGTTGCCACAAGTTTTACTCCTTTTAAAGATCTTTCATAGTTTTTATATAACTTTTTAACGTAATAGGATATATATTGGGTTAAACGGACTAGAGCACTTCGAACTCCATTGATTTTAAAGTCTTTATTATTTTAATTTTAAATTTTCTATTTGAACTACATATAAATTTGTCTTGAATTCTTTTCTGTTTTGAATTCTAAATACAAAGACTTCTATGATAACGGTTAGGAGGTGCTCATCGGTTGGTTTATAGATCGATTTTATGTATTATCAGTTTAATTTGTTAGTTTTTTATTGCTAAACATGCTAAATCAATAAGGTATTTCTTTTCGATCGGGGTCACTAACAGTTCGATTTTTGAGTTAACTGATAAAAAAATAATCATTTTTATACACAATATGAAAATGTTCATACAACTAAAGACTTTGTTATTGATTTATACGAAAAATAATTTGGTATTATGTTTATGTAGTATAATTTTTTACTATTTTAATTTCTATTTCATGGCTTTATTATCAGTTAACGTGACACACGTGAAAAGTATAGACACTTGACTATTATATATATTTATTACTAGTATATAAGTCACAATCAAACTGCTGAAGCAGGCAGCTCGTGGACGACATGTCTGCTTCAGCTGATTCAATTGTGTTTTACCATATTACCCTAATTAATTATTATAAGTCATTTACGTATTAAAAAATTAATAATGTTTAATTAAAAAATAAAATAGATATTTATGACATGTTTGTTTCAGCTGCTTCAACCGTTATTTTACCATATCATCCCTAATTAATTATTATAAGCCATTTATGTATTAAAAATTAATAATATTTAATTAAAAAATAAAATAGATATTTATGACATGCTTGCTTCAGCTGCTTCAATAGTGATTTTACTATAGCCACACGTAATGAAGATGCTGAACAAGCAACTTGTGGACGACATGCCTGCTTCAGCTGCTTCAATCGTGATTTTACTATATCATCCTTAATTAATTATTATAAGTCATTTATGTATTAAAAAATTAATAATATTTAATTAAAAAAGGAAAATAGATGTTTATGACATGTTTCTTCAGTTGCTTCAACTGTGATTTTACTATATCATTTTTAATTAATTATTATAAGTTATTTATATTTTAAAAACTTAATAGTATTTAATTAAAAAATAAAATAAATATTTATGAAATGTCTGCTTCAGCAGCTTCAACAGTGATTTTACGATATCATCCCTAATTAATTATCATAAGTCTTTTACGTATTAAAAAATTAATAATATTTAATTAAAAAATACATTAGACATGATGCTTCAACCATGATTTTACTATATCACCCGTAATTAATTATTGTAAGTCATTATGTATTAGAAAATTAAGAATATTTAATTAAAAAATAAAATAGATATTTATAACCTATCTGCTTCAGCTGCTTCAATAATGATTTTACTATATTATCCCTAATTAATTATTATAAATTATGTATATATGAGAAAATTAATATTATTTAATTAAAAAAAGTACAATAGACATTTATTCATGTCTTCTTCAACTGCTTCAATCGTAATTTTATTATATCACCCCTAATTAATTATTATAGATCATTTAAGTATTAGAAAATTGATAATATTTCATAAAAAAAAGGTAAAATAGACACAAAATTATAAGTTAACTCTTGATACTTAACTTAACTTGACGACTTATATGGGGTCCACTTATTTTTTTCTCGCAGGTACTTTTTATAGTAATTTTATTATATCACTTCTAAATAGTTATTATAAGTTATTTAAGTATTAGATTATAAATAATATTTAATAACAAAGATAAAATAGATAAAAAAAAATTATAAATTAAAAATAGTTGGATGAAGTACTTTGCAATAGTAATATCTGTGTTAAAAAAAAGTTTGAAAATAGTGCACCTACTGTGATCTAAATGATTAGATTCAAACAAAAATTAAATACGTAGTTACGAGCTAAAATTTGAATGATAAAAATATCAATTTTTATTAGGTACAACTAAATGAAGCATAAAATACGTAAACAAGGAAATTAAATTTTAATTTTTTAAACTACTTTTTCGTTTCGGTGGTCAATATTTTGCTGATTTAAACTACTTTTTCGTTTTGGTGGTCAACATGCTTGCTGATCACTTCGTGCTTCGTGATTTACCATATCACCCCTATTTAATTATTACATGTCATTTATGTATTAGAAAATCAATAATATTTAATTAAAAAAGGTTAAACATACATATCTGTTTCAGCTACTTCAATTGTAATTTTACTATATCGACTCTAATTAGTTATCTAAGTATTACAAAATTAATAATATTTAATAAAAATGGTAAAACAAACATAAAATGATAAATTAACTCTTGATGTTTTAAATTAACTTGACATCTTATATGAGGCCCACTTAGATTATTTTCTCAAGTATTTTTTATAACAATTTTACTATATCACTTCTAATTAGTTATTATGAGTCATTTAAGACATGCATGTTTTGTTACTTCAATTGTGATGTTTGTTTGACTCTCGAAATTATATTAGAGTCACTTAAATTGAAATAGAAGAAAAAATATTATAAATTAGAATAATTAAAAACTTAAATTATTTAAAACTATTTAATTTTTTAGGCCACTTTATGCATAAATATATTTCCTTAACACTTAGGGCCGTTTGATAGAGTGTATAAGAACAATGAAGAATATAGTATATTTGTAATGCCTGCATTAGTAATACTTCTGTTAGTTATGCATGTAGTATTTCTTATACATTGTTTGGTTTGATGTATAAGAAATAATACATCTTACATAATTTCTATAAAAGAAATATTTGTTTACAAAAATACCCCTCTTTAATTTTGTACATTTTTTTTGCAACAAATTTATTTTGTCATCTCAAGCATAATTAGTATTGTTGAATTAGTATATAGAGGTTTAGGATTAATTGCAAGCCCATCGTCTTTGTATAGAAATGTTACGCCGGCGAATTAACATAGTCGAAACAAAAATAAAATACAAGACATAAAATTAAGAAATGGTCTCAAAAAACTTTTCTAATCTTTTTAAAGACCCTCGAAGCAAAGCAAAAACATGTTATAGTTATTTAAATCAACTATTCATTATTGTAAATTAAAATGGTGGGAAAAGAAATTGTGAAATATTTTGAAAAGATTCACTATTGCAAATTAAAATAGCGGAAAAAGGAATGGTGAAATATTTTGAGAGGAAAATTGAGAGTGTTAAGGCCATTTAATAAGCTAATGCATTTGTTTAAAGTCTTTGTATTACTAATACATAGGAAATGGAGTGTATTACTAATACATAGGAAATGGAGTGTATTACTAATACATAGAAAATGGAGTGTATTACTAATACACACTTCAATACACAATAGAGTGTATAACTAATGCATTAGTAATACATAGGCAAAAAGACGTACCAAACAAGGTACTAGTAGTACACATTAACTAATGCGTGCATTATATTTTATAATACACTCTACCAAATGACCCCTTAATGAAAGATCTAAATTTTAGGTAGTAAAATTACCGTAAAAATATAAACTATGATTAAATTTCTAAATATCCTCATATTATATATAAATATATCAATATTTAATTATGACAATTTGTTTCATTGCTTTCATTACAAATTTAAAAATTTAATTTAGGATGGCCTAACCGCCAGTAGTTCTTACTATATATAAGAGTGTGTGGGCGGCTGGAAAAAGGCAGCTGGCGTTCGACATGCTTGCTTCCACTTGCCTCCTTGCTCCGTGATTTTACTATATCACCCCTAATTAATTATTATATTACATTTACTTATTAAAAAATTAATAATATTTAATAAAAAATACAATAAATATTTATAATGTAAAATAGACATTTATGACATGACTGTTTCAGCTGCTTCAACTGTAATTTTACTATATCACCTATAATTAACTATTATGAGTCATTTAAGTATTTAAAAAATGATAATCTTGATGTTTTAAATTAATTTGACATCATATGTAAGGCTCACTTAAAAATTTTCACAGTATTTTTATAGCAATTTTGTTATATTGGTTTTAATTAGTTATTTTGAGTCATTCAAGACGTGTCAGTTTTGCTATTTCAATCGTGCTATTTGGTTACTGTTGAAATTATATCAGTGTCACTAAATTGAAATCGAAAAATATTATAAATTACAATAATTAAAAATTAAAATTATTTTTAAAATCTAAATTCACTATCAATACCACAAAAGTTTGAACAAAAAAGATATTATAAATTACAATAGCAAATAATTTAAAATAGTAAATTACAACGTCGAAAAAGCATTATAGATTACAATAGTTATCAATGTCATATTAATTAGGATAAAAGAATATTACTTGAAATTACGTTAAAAGTCATATAAATCATAATATAATTAACAACTTAAAATATCTAAAACTATATATAACAAATCTGATTGGCTTTCTCAAATATTTCATTAGCAACATATAAATTGAGACAAAAAATAACATATAATATCCGAAAAGTAGTACATTGGGCCCGTGCTGGCCCGTGCTCTGATATCTAGTATATATGTATATAAAATGAGCTCCGACTCTTATTCAAGTCTAACAAACTATTCAAAGTTTATCATCGATCAATTAGTCGGCACTTGTGAGTAGTTGACATATTACACATTTCACACAGATGTACAACTTTTACTGCTTAAATGTATTTAATGATACATTAAATCTATTTTTTTGGTGTATTTATTTTTGATATTTTAGTTTAATTCTTTTAGTACAAATTTGGACTCCATCGTTGATGATGAGACGTGAAATTTATATATAAGTGGTTAGCTTTTCTTAAAGGCGCGAAGCTGAAGCTGGAGATGCTAGTTGCATTTTGTATAGTACTGTCGTTTTTTTTTTCTTTCTAGGAATATTTAAGTAATATAGTCAAACTTTAAATAGATTACTCCTTGATGGGACAATAAATATAGGATCTATCTTAGCCGTGAGCACCCAACATACAGGAAAATTAAAAGACACAAGCAGGAGAATATTACACTTTTTATCTTAATTTAAATAATGGTATTTAGATTTTAAAAGTTTAACGAGTTTTTTATTAGTCGTTGCATGCTTTAAGAACTTTAATTGTTAATTATCACTCTCTTCAGCGTAATTTATTTTGGATTCTAAGTAGAAATGTGAATGAAAAATGGAGGAACAAATGAAGGAAAAGTGAATTGTGTTTTCACTTTAAGGAAGTAATGTTCTCCCACATTGGCGGGAGAAAGGAACTTTCTTATGCTTATATAGATAAGAATTTCTTCAAGTGGATAGTGAGGCATGAACAACACAAGCCTTGAATTGTCATCACCATTGCTCGCTTGACCTCAAATTTGGATTTGAATTTGAGAAACAATCAAGAGATTAGTTTTTGGATAAAATTTATTTGAAACGTGAGGATTAGTGAAGTTTTTTAATCTGATGAAAAATATTTTATCCATTTACGGACGCACATGGTATGTGTGGACAAATGTCACAATGCACCTTGAAGGGACGTGACCCTTCGTGGCACTGTTTCAAAGCAAAATAACGAACGGCACACGAAGGTTTCCATCCGTGGGCGCAGGTGGACAACACAGGTCAAGGTGGAAGATTCTGTGTTTAGATAAAATGTGACCTGTGGATGCAGTTTCTATACGCGGGCCTAGGTGGGTCCGCAAGTCATCCCGATATTCCAAAAAGTTGCAACTTTTCGTGAACTATTTCTTCTTTTTTGAAGCAACTCTTTATTGCTATAAATTCCTGATTTTTTCTTAAGTTTTGATACGAAAGTTTGAAGTGAAAAAATATCTTCTTCTTTTTAATAAACTCAAGTGTGATCTTCAAACTGTTGAGTGAGTTTGTTGTTCAGAAAATTTGAGGTACCACTATTTTCTTAAGTGAATCATTTTATCCTAGGAGGATATATTTCATTAACCTTGGGTGTTTGGGGGAATAAATTTCTTAAGGATACACCATGAATTCGATGGACTTGATTCTATCATTTTTGTCTTCATCTCTTTTTAATGGATTTGTTGTTTTCTAGAAAATAGTTGAAATGTTATTATGATAGTTCATAAATTGTTTGAACTTGTGCATAAAGTTATTTCTACTTCTTTATAGTTCTTGAAGTTATTCTTGAACTTAGTGTTGAAGTTCTTGTTGTTAATATAGATTTTGTACCCAGAAAATAATAATTTATGTGAAGGTGTTGAAGTCAATAATAATATGCGTTGAAATTTTTTATTAGATTATGAATGAATCTTTCTCTCCTTTGAACAAGGAACCTTTTTTATGTATATACTGGTATTATTTGTATGTTTTAGATGCTGATATGAGATAACCTTTTTTGGTGTATGTAAACAAAAAAATTGAGATTTGGGTTTTGGTTCTTTGTGCATACTTATATTATTTAAATGTGTTAGATGCTGATATGGAGGATTACAAATATGAGTATTCGAATGAGGAGCAGGAGAAGCAAGATGTTGATATTGAGAAATATAATCTTAGATGAATTACACATCAAAAAGCTATTGAGATGGGAGAGCCCAAGGTTATATACAGAAAATTACATAGGATGACCCCCATATTGGGTAGCTTGCGTTTGTGTCCTCCTTAAGAAAAGTCTTTAAAGACTAATCTTCCTTCTTTTCATGTATTGAACGAGTACATTTTTTCCCTTTACACCGCAAATATTTTTTCATTTTTCATGCTCATTTGTCTCTCAACTTATATTTTTATTTCTTTTTTTTCCTCTCTTTTTATTTTTGCTTGATTTTTCTTTTTTCTTCTTCTTTTTATTTCTTGTTTTAATTTATTTGTCTCATACTTAATTCTTTCTTTTTATATATTTTGTTCTTTTTTTCTCTTTTTTCTTTTTTTCTTGTTTTCTTGAATATTATTTATTTTAAATTTCTCTCTTTGTTTTCTTTTTTTAATTCATTTGTATCAACTTTTATTTTTCTTTTCATTTTTATTTTTATCCTTTTTTTTTAATTCTTTCTTCTCATTTTTATTTTTCTCAATCTTTATCGTTTTATATTTTTTTTGGTTTTTTTATTCGTCTCTTTTTTCTTTTTTCTTAACCTTTATTTTTTTTCTTTCTTTCTTTCCTTTTTCTCAATCTTTATTTATTTTTGTTTTCTCTTTTTCTTTTTTCTTAACATCTATTAAATTTTGCTAATGAACAGAAAGTTGAATAATCCACAAAGAGGATCTACTTTCTCTAGTGTCGAAGTAAATTTAAGAGCGTGACTTGATTATTGAAAGTCCTTTTGGATAAGTCTTGCCCCTAAGGTAAGAGTTATAGAACATCTCATAAATGAAGATACAATGTGGTAGTGTCAAATCTTATTCATGGGTATAACTTGTTGTTTGAAAATCTTTGAGCTAAGTATTGCCTCTAAGACAAGAGTTATTAAGTATCTCATAATTAAGACATAATGAAATAATGTTAACTCTTGCCCATGGAGAGTAAATTATTTTTTGGGGAGGTTCTTGGGCTAAGTCTTATTTAGAGGCAAGACTAATCGAGCATCTTATAAATCAAGATAAAATGTGGTAGTGTCAGTTGTTTTTCATGGGACGTAACTTGTTGTTTGAAAGTATGTTCTTGGGTTTAGTCTTGCCTCTAAGAAAAGAGTTATAGAACAACTCATAAATTAAGACATAATGTGGTAGTGTCAAGTTTTTTCCATGGGGCGTAACTTGTTGTTTGAAAGTCTTTGAGCTTATTCTTGCCTCTAAGGCAAGAGTTAGATAACATCTCATTAATCAAGACATAATGTGGTAGTGTTAACTCTTTTTCATAGGGCGTAACTTGTTGTTTGAAAGACCTTGAGTTAAGTCTTGCCTGACAAGTGTTATACAATATCTCATAAATTAAGACACAATATGACAATGTTAACTCTTGTCATGGGGAATAACTTGTTGTTCAAAAGTCCTTAGGCTAAGTCTTACCACGAAGGCAAGAGTTATAGAGCAACTCATAAATCAAGATACAATATGGTTGAGTCAACTCTTGCCTATGGGACGTAACTAATTGTTTGAAGGTCCTTGGGCTAAATCTTGTCACTAAGGCAAGAGTTATAAAATATTTCATAACTAAAAATACAATGTGGTAGTGTCAACTCTTACCTGTGGGACATAACCTGCTATTTGAAAGTCATTGAGCTAAGTCCTACCTCTAAGGCAAGAGTTATAGAACATCTAATAACTAAAAACACAATGTGATAGTGTCAACTCTTCCCTATGAGACGTAACTTATTATTTGAAACTCCTTGGGCTAAGTTAGGAGCTCACCTCATGTCTCCAAACTATATAGCTACTCTGCATGATGCGTATAACAACGACGAGAACCTGTACTATGATTTGCAAGCTGCAGAAATGTAGTATGAGTATCAAATACATAGTACTCAGTAGGCAACTAGCGATTGAGCTCCAAAGATAATGCAAATATAAATAGCTTGTAAGTAGGAATGTAAACTACCACCGATATGGACTCAGAAGGTACAATCAACACTCTGTAACAACAGTTAGTGTTGCGAGCAACACTTATACCTATACCTATACAACCCCCCCCCTACAAGGTTGATAGATATATGACATATTGGTGATAGGTAACGCGCATGTAAGGATGAATGCAACAGAATCCATAATACCATAACCAATGTAAGTATCATAATGTAATCCATCATAATCAATTACCGTACTTGAACCGATGCTCAAATCATCAATATAACAATTAAGTGCCAGACTTAAACCAGTGCTCGTATTATTAATAAAAGTTCAGAAAGGGTCAAAATCTCTCTCGACTGTGGTAAATAAAAGTAGTAAAATTATAGGCCAGAATCTATCTCGGTCAAATCCTTAAAACATCAGTATTATTAGTCCCAAAGGATCATAAGCTATTCATTAAGATGGTGTGATTTCCATTATGAAGAAATCCATTTTAAAAGTGAAAAGTGAGGACAAATCCTTTTTTAGGAAAAGAGTAGTAATATCATATTTTCAATTGAAATCGTACCATTTACTATCTAACTGATCATAAATGTACTAAATCTATGCATGCCATCACCAGTATCCATACAATACCATTATAAGCGTTAATATGTCTACAAAGTACACCACGTCCTTTACAAGGATAAACACTTCTCAAAATCCAACTAGTATCATAAACACGGCCTTGGGCCAAATAATATGTCCAAAATAACTACAGTATCATAATCACAACCTTAGGGCCAAATATATATATATCCGACATAACCATAGCATCACAATCCGGTGAAAAACCATCATAATCTACAGAGTAATATATTAAAAACTATACTAAATATTTATTAGTCTCAATTATGCCTAACACGCTAACATGTGTATAAGTCTACAAGAGCCACACAGGTCTTGATCTATTATGAGACGAAAGGGCCCACTTCTAATAACCAAAATTTATTTTTAGATATTTCTACAGCTAGGATAAGGTATCTAAATTAACTTGTAGATGTTAAATAAGTCATAATTAGCCCTAAGGTAAGAATTTCACCTAAAACATGAGCAAATAAGTCAATTTCACCTAAATTGCAGTGCCAAGGTAGCCTAAAAAGTCCAAATAAGGATAATCATACTAATCACGCTTCCAATACTTAAATCCCTTCCCATACCTAGCATAATATCATAATTATTCTGTGAATAAGCTCAATCTATGAAGAAGGTAATAGGATCATAGAAGTATAATAAGAATTTCACCTTATGGGTTAATTACCCTTCTAGCCCCCAAACTCATAAAGTTGGCTAAGTTATGGTGTTTGCCCAATCTTACATCCTAACATTCCTATCTAACATACAACATATATAATACACCATCTCATGAAGAATAGTAGACAGAAGCCTACCTCGATGCCGAACTAAAATTTCTTAAATTGTCCACAAATCATCCGCCTTCGCTCCATGATCTCTAAATGCATTACAATATCAAAATAGTCATTTACACATCGTTAGAAGTAAAATGAGATCCATATTGCTTTATTCAAGTCAAGTCTAAAATTGGACCTCGAAAATGGGTTTGAAAATAAAAGGAGTAAAACCATAATTTTATTTTTGAAATACACTCCCCATACTCATAGGAGTTTGCAGCTGAAAACCCAAGAAAAAATAAGTTAAAACACGGTTCAAATCAAAGAAAAATCATTTAAAAGCTTTACCGACAAAACTCTCAAAATCCCATTTTGAAATCACAAGTTTGAAGTTGTTTTGAAGAAGAAATAGAGGGATAATGATAATTATAGGATTATAAATGTTACTCATGGAAGAAATCTTAAAAACTCTTTCGGGATCACCCAAATCTAAGCTCTCAAGCCCTAAAAATAGTGAAACTGGGTTTTGATTCTTATCTTGGGTGAAAATTATGAAAAATATAATAGTTCTTGGGAAATGAGGAAACAAAGTTTTATGCTGATAGCCAAAGATTATACGAGAAAAACATACTGAATATCATCAAAATCGAATCTTCCTAGCTTACAAAATGTCAAAACTATGAATATGGGGTCTTATACTCAGTGATGGTTGCTTAAGTGACACTTTGATCACTTATGAGACTTGACCAGGGGGTAAAAAGGTCACTTATGCAATATTTTGGTCACTTACGTGATTAGGTCAAATGGTAAAAGTTTGCTTTCGTGAACACACTAGCATCAACAAAGTCAAAAACTTATTTTTAACTTATTTTTGACCCTCGGAACTCATCCGGTACATTATGAACATGATCCAATTACGAAATTTAATTGTAAACCACATTTTAGATCCAATGGAATCATTGAAACTTTCATTCGAGATCATTTTGACTAAATATAGGCATACACCTATAGTTCCATTTTTCATAAGATTCGGCCAATAGCCCAAAATAAGTCCAGAAGCCTTGGGACCTGAATCAAGGGTCCTTCTAGCCTAAAATTAATGTTTAGGATCTTATGACACTGTTGGAATTCTCATCTGAGGTCATATCTATGAGTTTTGGTCTGAGACCAAATCCTTAAAAGCGAAAGATCCAATATAGAAAAATGAGCCTAAAATCCGAGCGAACTATCCAATCGCTGAATCGATAGTTCCGTCAAGTCATAAATAACTTTTAACTGATTTGGGAAGGCGTGAAATAATAAAAATGCATGCACATCAAGGCAATGACCTGAAGGGTCATTACAATATCCACTACTAAAAGGACTTTTATATGCGAAAGTCAATGCGTAGAAAGATCATCAAAAGTCAAAAAGACGGGGTACTGGGCCTGCATGCTCCGAGCATGACTTCCCAGATAACCTCTAAGAAGAGACAACATATCCAATGTATTTTTCCACAGGTATTCCTTTTTAACCAACTTCCGCACTTTACTCTTAAATAGCTAAAACTCTACCTTAACCACCAAATGACCTCCAACTGTAACAAGAAAGGCTGAAGTATGAAAATACAAATAGTGACTGATTGATATCAACACAACAAAAGAAAAATCATCCATACCAAAGGCAAAACAAGGCATAGGTTATGCAACCAACTCCAAATCCAAATATAACCTCTTTTTCCTTTCCAAACCTGCTAACACTCCAAACCAAGAAGAGAGTCACACAAGTCCTATCCACACAATCTCATCACACTAACCTTATAAAAAAACCAAAGCTAATCAATCAAAAATCCATACTGCAAAGCATGAGAATAAGCTCATAAGGCCCCACCTGGGCATAAAAATTGAGATAATCAAGGTCTAAAATCTATTCTAATGATACAACTGGTCTGGATGACAAGTAAAACTAAAATTCAGGAGTTCGAAGCACTACTCACCACTAAATTATCCGCTCCAGGATGTCCCAGCAACCTAGAATGAAGCTATGCTTAATCCAACTCAAGCATACTACTCCCAATAAGTTTGTCATCCAAAAATCTCAACCAAAATTAAAAACCCAAGGTCAAATCTGAACTAACCAATATATTGACCATAGACTATTATCTAAATACCTATCAAACATAATGTAAGATCTCGCAAAGTTTCCTCGTAGTCTGGTCCTTAGAGAGTATCAAGCAAAGTGTAATTCCGATCCTAAAAGATTGAGAAGTGACTTTCCAAGTGATTGGTGTTTAAACCATATAGAGTTTTCTTAAATTTAACTTTTTGTTGTGTAGGGAATTGATTAGATTTCCAACGATATTAATTTCATCATAATCCAATATTGAGGTGAGAAATTATGACCATTTTACCGAGAGTTATCGGAATCGCCCAGGTGCGACGGACGATCCGGCGGACCGTCGAGTCTGTGATAGCCCGTCGCTCGGCCCGTTACAACTAAGAAAGTAACTCCCTTTTCTTGCCCAAGTGTGATGGCCAAAATAATGGATCGTCGGGTTTATGATGGATCGTCGATGTAACCATCGTGCTGAGGTAATGTGGCCTCACCCTGGCCATCGTGAGACGGACGATCCAAAGGAACATCGCTCTAACCATTTCATCAAGGCAGTGTGTCCCATTCCTGGCCAACATACAACAGATGACCCGACGGACTATCAGCATAGTGATGGACTGTCGCTTTTATCATCGCAGCCACCGTTCAGTATTTTTAAGAAGAAGAGTTTAGAGCAAGCTTTTTCGTCGAATTTCATAATATAAGGTATGTGGGGTTTTGAAAAAGGGTAATCCTTCCACCCTTGTGCCCTAAGACTTTTTTAAACTATTATTTTCTACAATCTATGAGATTTTACATGAATTTGAATTAGAGTTTTTCACCCATTATTATTGATTGCAATATTTTGATGTTTTTCATGAATCGAGAGTCTAATGGAATGATTTTCACATGTTTTCTTGAGAAATTACTGTCGGGTCTATACCCCATGATTTTAATCCTTGAGAACTTAAAGTTGAAATGTTTGAGATATTGAAGCATATGAGTATGTTGAGATTTTGAGATAAATTGATGAAATTTCCAGATTTCTATATAGTTATGAATTGATATCCTATCTTTTGATGAGTTTTAACTTAAGCTTGAATTATGGGTTATTGAGCCCTACTTAAGACTTGAAATTTTATGAACTTTTGTACTGTAAGCTCCCATGATTTAAGAATTCTGAGATTATTGAGAAAGGTTTTGACCTAATGGTGATGGTGTTTT
>JAPEIP010000008.1:165730861-165743236 GCA_026120095.1 Capsicum chinense | reverse complement strand
CATGAGATTATTTTAAAGTGGATTTTCATGAGATGAGCAAGATAATCTAAGGGAAGTAGTATTTAGCACCGAGTTGGGTAAGTTTCTATGGTTTCTTACCCCAGAACTATGTGCCACCGTAGGTTGGGCCTGAGGCCGAGATGATTTTTCGGCCTAAGGCCGAGATATTGGGCTCGAGGACAAGATAAGTGATCACTAAATTGAGTTTATACTCCCTGGAAAGAGTATGACACTCCTCCCCAACGTGGGGTCTCTTCCTTAGGAGGAAAAAATGTTGGACTCCATGTAGCTCGCATGGTTTATATCGGTTAAGAGAACCTCCCTTAAAACTAAAGCTTTGAGATAAATTATTTCCTTAAGACTAAAGTATTTTCCCTTGATATGAGTATTTTCCCTAAAGTGAATTAAATGTCTTCAAGTATGTTTCAAAGTTATATTATTTCAAATTTCAAGTACTTGTGTTCAAAAGAGTTATGAGTTCTTGAGCATTACAGAAGTTTTACTCTCCATGAGACATTGAATGGGTTGAAAGTATTATTTGGAGTTTTCTTTAGCCTATGGGTAATGAGAATAAGAGAAGATTATCGATTTCAAAGTTAAACTATGATGACTCACGAGATTTGTGCTACATGCTCCGTTTTACATAATTCATGAGTTTTGCATTTTATACTTATTCAAGCCATGTGAGTCATTACTTATTGCATGCATGATTTGATTAAAGTGTATTAATGTTGTTTTATATAAATTCATTCACCCCCACATACTCAGTACATTCCCAAGTGCTGATCCACATATACGTCTATGTGCTACATTGTCTTATAATGTAGGTTCAGGTGCTCAGTCCTAGCCTCGTCAGTGACTTCCGAGTACCTCTATCTACATTCCTACAGTGGTGAGTCCTCATGGTTTGAGGATCTATCTTCAAATATTTCAGCATTTGAGAGACTATGTTATTACTTTCAATTCATTTCGAGTTAATTAGGGACCTGTCCCAACGGCTCTCTAGTTCATGGATTGGTAGAGGCTTTGTCAAACTAGTTACCAGATTGTGATTGTGTTGAGAATTCCAGTATTGTGGTTGTTTGGACCTAGTACTTTCTATGTATCTCCCTTCATATGATATTAATATGCTAGTGTTTGAATTATTTCATCTTGAAATAAGTATTATTAATAGAAACAGGCTCAAAGGGTTAGCTTGGGGCTACTTGTAGCCTTAAGCACCGTGTGACATCCCGGAAGGCAATTTTGGGTCGTTACATTTATACTTGATTTCAAGATTTTGTATCATATATATATCATCACTATCAACTCACAAAGAATCTTATATCATCAAACACCATGAATTAGAGCTCAAAACATGCAATCCAAGACGATGAGCTTGTAACTTAAGCTAAGATTACTAGCTTTGTCCTTTTGATCTTTAACTTAGTTTTTTGTCTCTTGGCTTGTTTTATTTGAACCTTAAACACTATAAAAAAGTCATTCCATAAATAATTACTCAATTATACCTTTATTATCCCATTACACTCACTAGAATCCATCGCGGTCAACTAGAACATCATATAGCTCAAGCTAATAGTACTAGTTTTTTTGTTTAAACTCTAAGTGGCCAAATTGATTCCAAACTTCTTTGAAACACACCTTAAACATTATAATCAAGTATTTTGACACTTATACGCTAAATTATCTCATTAACGACTTAAGCACACAAGAAGTCCACAATATGGCAAATTAAGATTGGATAGCAAGTCTTAGGTTTATAAATCCACCTAAGATAATTTACTCATTTGGAATTTGTACTATATTTGAATCCCCTAATAACGAATCTCATCTAAAGTTGTGATAAGAGTACTAAGGTATCTTAAGAAAACTCAGTTCCTATTTCTTTAGTACCCCGTCGAAGATTTTTTTGATCTACTAAGATATGTTTATGTGGACTATTTTGGATATTTGGTGGATAGAAAAAGCACATCTAGAATGTATCACTTCTTGGGAAGTTGTATTATCTCATAGGTATCAAGGAAGTGTGACTCTATGGAACTATCAACTACTGAAGATGAATATATGGTTGTTGCATTATGTTGCTTTCAATAACTCTAAATAAAGCAGTAGTTAGTGATTATGAAATCAACATAAGGTGCATCTTAACCATGTATGACAACACTAATGAAGTAAACATGTCAAATAATCCACTCCAGCATATTAATGTGAGATCACTTTCTCAAAGATTGTGTGAAGAAGAGCCAATTTGAAATGATTCCTTGTGGAACTAATGAACAAGTTGCTAACATATTTACAAATACCCTAGAAAGAGAATAATTGATATGTTCTTAGTTTAATAAACTAACTTTTAATTGAAGAAAGCATGGATCTTTCCTCAATGTTTGACTAAAAGAACTTGAGGTATATGCATATATTTGCTAAACAATACACATTATAAATGAGTTTGTATTTGTTTCTTTGCAGGATCACAACGACAACATGAGAAATTACTACAGGGGTCTGATGATATCACCCATAGTTTCTTCTGATTAAAGCATTCCATTAACTAGGAAAAGAAACATATAAGGACTCAGTCTTCACTTTAGATACATACATCCTTTACAAGACTTTCATTAATTAAGTATAATTATTTTAAAAGCATTGTCTTTTCATATAAAATTAATCCTTATCCTTTTCTTAAACTCCTTAAAATGACAAAACCTCAAAGTTACAAAATTAAAATAGACAGCTCTAATCATTTTCCCTCTTTCAATAACCGATAACCAGAACCTAAAAACTTTCAAAACTCTCCAAACTCCTTAAATCTCTCCAAAAATCATCTATCATCCTCAAAACCTAGCACGAAAGTAAAATTTCTCTCCTTATTGGATTCCCCAATTCATTCTCTTTTGATAACTCTTCAATCTCTTCTCACACTCTTAAAATGGTTTTCTTATTTCCCTCTTTATTATCCTTAAACCTGCTTCTCTACCAGTGCACTCATTGATAGATTACTCTAATAATGAGGATTTTTCCTTATATATTATGGCAACAACTGAAGGGAAATAGGGTCTAGATCTCCATCACCCACTCTTTCCTTTTCTTTTGAGAGAACCCCATGTCATGGTCTTTCTTTTTCTCCATCATTCTTTTTATCTCTAAAACCCTCATCTCCTTAATCTCAAAAGTTTAATACTTAGTCTATATATGGATTTCAAATGAATAAAGCACCCCTACTCCCACTATTGAGACTTTCAAACCCTTTTTCCCTATTGAATATGAAAGTGATATTAAGGGTGATCTTGTTATTGTCTAAAAATTTACTACTGTTGTAACCATTTCTATTCTAAGTTACAAAAAGTGTCCATTCACAAACCCAAGCCTCTTCAAAAACCAAGAACTCTATCTTCTTTCTTTTTACCTTTAGA
Organism: Capsicum chinense; assembly: GCA_026120095.1. Taxonomy (NCBI): domain Eukaryota; kingdom Viridiplantae; phylum Streptophyta; class Magnoliopsida; order Solanales; family Solanaceae; genus Capsicum; species Capsicum chinense. The sequence goes on along the minus strand of JAPEIP010000008.1, from coordinate 165,739,826 downwards.
AATCTCCAAAAAAGAGTTGCAAAGGTCAGGTCGATGCTGAGTCTAGCAAGAAGGCTAGAATCTCAAAAAAAAAGAAACAAATTGGGGAATTTGAAGAGCCTAATGATATAAAAAAAGAGAAATAAGAACAAAAGTCGCTCCTTGTCATCCTAAGGAAGAAAGAATAAACAAGAACGATCAAAAGTTTTTGGAGATGAAAAATGAAGCCTACTGTGGATCCAAATCTGTCCTAAAGGGAAGGATGTTTGACGAAGAGTTATTTGAAAATTTGTTAAAAATTTACTTAATAGGCTTTCTTTTCAAGGATAGGTATATTTGATTATGTTATTTAATCATGTGGTGTATAAGAGGGAGGTGGTTGAATTCTATGTGAACTTGTCTATTTTTGAGGAATGGGTTGTTAGCTCTATTATAAGAAGGGTGGAAATTGTATTTGATTCCATAGAGGTGGGTGATATTTTAAAGGTTCCTAATGATGGGTTGGAAAAATATGATTGGGATACTGATGAAGGGTGTAAATTAAATAGAAAGTTCACTAAGAAAGGGTGAAGAGGATCTATAGACAAGTGTCAAAAGGAGAAATACAGCATTTTCATAAACTCCTATATGAGATTATGAACAGTAAAATATTTCTTAAGGATGAGAGGATAAATGAGTCTTGATTCAGATATAGGGGCTCATGTATCTCAAAAAATGGATGAAAATATCAATTTCCCTACTCTTATAATCAAACATGTGAACATGGTAATTTATCATAAGACTGTTCCTTATGGTCTTACCTATAAATATTTACTCACTAGGTACCTCTGAGAGATGTCACATAGGGAGTTACATGATCATAAATAAGACCTTGAGTAAGTGTGATTGCCTACTCAATAAGCCAGCTGGAATGAAGGCTTCTAGCATTGTCACTTAATTGATGATGGATTTTGTGGCTTCCCAAGAAGAGAATACCAAGCTAAGAGACGAAATATTTGGTTTGAGGGTTAAGTTTGTAGATTTAGTCCCAAGTTAGTTCTTTAAAATATGATATTCTACTTCATAAAAAAAAAATCATCTATCTAGCCTGAACTCCCTCGTAAAGTTCATTCCCAAGTCTAAGCCTCTTCCTCCTAAGCCGCGTTTATCCCAGTTGAATATTTTTGTTCATGGCTCTCTGGTTTTTTATACGTTCTCATTACAAATATCTTTTTTTTGTTAAATAATCTTTCAATATTTTTTTAGGTCCAAATGATTGACTTAATCTTGTGCATATACTATTTGATCTTAGGCGTATTTATACACCTAAGTGTCATTATTGACACATGTTTACCTTATTTTTATGGATAACTTGATGTGCTTAATGAAGTATAAAGTGCATATTTATGTAATTATGTGATAAAACTCGTGGTTTGTATTTCAATTGAATCATAATAATTAAAATGGACAAGGGAACGTTTGCCGAGATAATTAGTTAAACTAACCTAAGTTAGACTTATTCTTGTGTAGTTTTGATATGTTATTTGTATTTTATCGTCTAATGCTTATGTTGAGTTGTTGTAGGAGTATATTAGAGATACTTTAGATGATAAATGAATCCATACATGAGCCACAATAGGTGACGAAGCAAGGATCAAGCTTGATGTGAAAAATGGATTTAGAAGTGCACAAATGAAGCTTGTCAAGCTAGAGAATATGAAGATTAAAGTCAAAAACTCATAAAAATTGAGATGTGATGCAATCAAAGTCATGGATCAATATTAAATATAATGTTTGTAAGAGTTTGGACAACGAAAAGAGTAGCTTATCGCGATTTAAATGTGCCACGGAGTCAAGAAATAGAAGAAACAAAGTTATAACGAGTTTGGTCGGCAAATAGTGGGTTTTCACGTTAGCAGCATGCCATGATTTCTAGGCTCCATTTATTATAATGGAGAGTTGCCTAGGTGCTGCAACATCAAAGTGTCACGAATCTTAGGCTCTGCAATTTAGATGAGCCACAGACTTGTATTTTCAAGTAAACTTGTTCTACACTATAAAAGGACACTTATCTTCTACTCTAATCATCTTTGGATGACTTAGGACTGAAAAATACATAAGGGAGGCTTCAAATAGGGTTTTCTTTTTCTCTTTTCAGTACTTAATTCTTGTATGAACTACATCAATTTCTTGATTGTAAAGTAGATTATGAGTGGCTAAATATCCTCCTTCTGGGGTTGAGGATATGAACATGATTGCTTATCTTATGTTCACATTAATTAATGTTTATTATCATATTTCATTTTTCTTGCATTCTTGCGCTTACTATTTTAAAGATTTGTGACCTTTAGAATAAATTTATATTTCTTTTATGAGTCTGGAAGTAGTAACATTAGATTAGAACGGAGAATGTAAGGAATGATTTCTCATCTTTCATAAGTAAAGATTTGACTTGCAGTTAGGATAGGAATATACCTAGTTTTACCTATTTGATTCAAATACTAGATGAAATATAAATGTGATTAAATTATTTCTGACATTTTCGCTCAACGATGTAGTTTTCAATCTAATTTAGAGAGACGATTAAGGGCTTGAAGGACCATAATCATGATATTAACCCTATGAATCAACAATTAAGATAAATAACTTAACCTACAAGATTGTATAGCTTTGTACGAATGTTCAAGATGATTTGACCCTGGAACTATTCAAATTATTATTCACAACTCTTTTGATCTCATTATTGTTCATTGTTCCTTTTAGCTTATTAAAAACTTAAACTCTCTTTTGGTTACAAATGCACTTGCTCAGCTTCAATCCTAGCACTTGAATTGGATTGCTTGCTAAAACTCAAGTCCCTATGGGATCATTATTCTGCTTGAGAGATCCACTTTATTACCTACCAACCACGTACACTTATGTATGTAGTTGGACGAAGTCACTGATCACTTTGTCATGTTATCTTTTTTTATTACACTGTGTTGATGCTTGAAATTTGTTATATCCTAAATATTTGTGTGATGTTTCTCTTGTTTGTGGCTCTATTACCTCAATTTCTATGAGTACTAATGATGTCACCCAAACTATAGAAGATACAATATAGTCGTTGTTAAATTATAGTAACCCAACTAGGTTGGGGTTGATCCCACAGAGAATAAGTCGAATTTGTCTCTCGAACTTGTTGAAGTAGCCGAAAGTGTAGGAAAGTAAATGGGGGGATTTTTGTAGTAAGCACTAAAAAGTAACAAGTTGTAAATAATTTTGGTTGTAAGCCATTTGAGATGAACACTAGGACTGTGTTCACTGGCTTCCTAACTCAATAGGTTTCTCATGCTCAATCCAACCATCTCACTACCATACAAGCAAAATCCAATAAGCTAGATATTACTAACTGTCTTGTGAACGCGTTGGTAAATCTCACCCTTCACCTTGTGAGACTCAAGGTGTCACCTTAGTAACCCTTATCTTTGATCTTAGTTTAACTATCAACTTGTGGATATCAATATATTAGATGAGAGTTGATAGCCTTGAATCACTATTGTAATCTTTTTTCCCAATCTCAATCTCTCTTGGGAAAATGGTCTCGAATGCAAGTGGGTTCTTAGAGTTGGCCACCACTAAGAAAGCAATTAAACTAGAAAAGATCACAATACAAGTGTAAACAATGATCTAGAAGAACCTAACACTTCCTCTACTTCATAATTTGTTAAGGTTCCCACAACCCTAGCTAAGGGAATTAGCAATTAATAATTGTGAAACGATCCAAGGAATTCAATAAAGAAAACTATGAATAATCACACAAATAATTGACAAAGAAAACCCAAAGTCTCGGATTAATTAATCAACTAAAAACCAAGAACAACGAAATTCCAAGATCAAATGACAATCTTGAAATCAAAATATGTTTGTAAGAGTCTTTATATATTACATAAAACCCTATAAATCCAACCAAAACAAATCGGAAAACTTGGGTCAGCGGCCACATATGGGCCATCGGTGGCACCTACGGGCCGTAGATGACCCTTTATTGGTAATAATCAACAACTTCAACTTTGGATTCACTGAAGTTTGCAACTATGGAACATATGACAACTACCTATGCCACGTAAGTGCTACCTCCGCAATGTAGGTAGCCTTATAGGTGGGCTTTTCTGCAAATCTTGACTCCTTTTTCTTTATGCTAAGCTCCAAAACCTAGTTCCCTGCAAAATAAACACAAAATTTAGAATGTATGCATGTCCTCAGGCAACAAAAACACAACAAAACACAACAATGATGTGTAACCAAGAGAAATACCTATGGCAGTCAATCTCAAATTCAGCTCAAAAACATCACCCCCTCCTATTTTAACTTTTCAAAATCAACTATGTGGCTCTATGTAGCACAAAATGTGACACAATGAAATCAAGATATCACATTTTATTATCAATACATAATCAATCATATATTGAAATTAAACTACCCAAATAGATAAGCAACTAGAAACACAACTCATGCACCTTCACAACAAAGAAGTATCACTCACTTAGTAGAATAATACATTTTAATGTGGGGACAATCATTATACACTCACACTAACAAAGAATTTCCATTAATTTGCATAAAATACCATATTCTTGCCCTTACTTTCTCTACCTCAGTCTTTTGAGCAGTCGGACTAGGATCACTATAGGAGTTTACTCAGCTTGTAACGTAGGCTTGGAGTCTGGTATAGTAAAATTATGAATATAGTGACTAAGCCTCCTTGGCACTACAATTACATTAGCGGTCTACTTATCAACCAATTTTTCTTTTATTCCACCCTTATTTTTCCTTTATCCTTTAATTGCTTATTTAGGCTAGGTGCGGTTTCTCTTATTCTTTATTTTTTCTTTTTCTTCTTTCTTACCACATCAAACCCTAATTTCTTTTTCTCTCATTTATTCCCTTCTTCATACCCACTCGTAGTTACGCACCCTATGATAGACACCCTTAACTTAAGTGATTTGTTTGAGTTGAAGTGCACAATGCCCAAGGAGGACCAGGGTCACAATAGGTTTATTGTAATTAAAAAAGGAAGGTGAACAGTAGAAATAAGAAAAAATATTCTAGAGAGGCTCAAAATAGGGATCAAGGGACACTTATTCACATTTGGAAGGTCATTTAGGCTAAAAATGGATAAATTTAAGAACGACCTATGATCCTTTCCTAACCAACTATCTTATAACCTAGGCAAGACTAACCGGGCAAGTTCTGGAATCAACACACAAGAAATACTAAGTAAGCATCTCACACACATATTGTAATACCCGTATTTTTTCTTAGCTTGAAAATTATCTCAAGGATGTTAGAACCTGCTTTGAGATAAGAATTCATTCTTATACATATGATATTTTCATTATTTTCACTACCTATCACATGGGAAATTGAATAATCTTTCCATCGATATATAATTCACCCAAATCCAACACCTGAGCGAAAAGTTAGAGCCTTTTTAGCGAGTCAGTGTTTGACCTGAGCCTTCAACACGTTGCGGAGATAGCTCAAATGGCAATTGTCAAATTCCAGTGTTGATCCACGATACTGGCGTGTCACACCAAACTTCCAGGTCGTAGACAAGGTGGCAATGTGATAGCTCCACATCGCACTACCATGCAATTTCCTAATTGTCAATTTCCACAGACACGGTGCGATAATGTCGTGTCGTACCAAGGGCCCAACTCGGGAAATTTTACTGAAAATTTAATGAAGTGTTCAAGGTTAAAAGGGTCAATTTCCTGCCCCTATATAATCCCTTTAACACGTGATTCAGCCACTTTTCACCCAAAACATATTAGTTTCTCTCAAGTTTATCTCATGAACAAACTAGGGTTTCTATTAGGGATTCAAATTCAGGAAGATTTCATCATCAATCTTCATGAAATTAAGATCTAAGGTATGCATAGTATTCATTCATGGACTCCTTTCGTCCAAGAATCTTTTTTAACTACAAGTTATGGATTTCCTTCATGTTTTCATACTTTGTATGTTCTCTTTCATGTTGATAAATGAGGAATTGATTTCTATTCCATGATTTTATGAGAAATTCCATGTGGGTTAATTAGAATAGATCAATATTCCAAAATATCATGACTAAAACCTTGTATGACGGAATTGGAATTGAAGCATGATGTTTAATTGTTGTATAAAGTGTTTACATGTACTATGCCTGCCATCTATTTGATAAAATGCCTAGATGAAGGAATATTGCCTAACCAACATGATATCATGAAATCCCCATGTATGTACAAGCTCATGCCTACTACATGTTTGAATAAACGCTCCTATGAATGTAGTATGTATTATGATGTTAGTCAAGTTTGCAAGAAAATCAGGCTATATCAGTTTCCTTCTATCGAGTCCTGGAGGTACTTGTACCCGAAATATTAGCTGTGTGACTAGAGACATGTCATGTTTTCACGATACTCTCAGTCAAGCTATGAACTCTTAGACTTCAGATAGTCTTATAACTCAGGAAAAATCTTTATGATCTCAAGACTCAATCAGTTGTCAGATATCAGTAGTATTGCGTCAGCCATGGGAATTTAGTAACTCAGTCCATGCTCAGTTCAGTTCATTAAATCATGTTCATTGTCCATTTAGATGGGAGTAGGAATTAGTACCGAGTGAAACCAAGGATGGGAACTCACCTGTTATACGAGGATATGATTCCTAGAAGCAATCCTTGCATTCCAGAACTAAGTATCCAGCATAGGTTGAGGTATCGTAGCCAGCTATATGAGGGTAGATGAGGTGTCTTACCATGTTATGTGAGGGTTCCCACTGTTCTCTCTAGGGATACCTGTTATATGATAGCTATTCACATGTTGTCCTTACCAGTGGCGCGGTATTGACACCCTTCTAATCAGGGCATAGATTGGACCCCAGCTCAGGTATTATAGCACCTTTGAGACATGTTGGTTAGATACTACTTCCCATAGTTTCTGTTATAGAATCAGGACTATCAGATTCAGTCAATCAGTCTCAGCAATAAAACTCAGATATTTCTTCAGATTTCAGGACTGTCAGACACAATCAACTCAGATACAGTACGGAACTTAGATGGTTCCATCAGATTAAGACTGTCAGCTACAGTCACCCACGTTATCAATTATACTCAGATACAGTCACCTATGTGTGATATCTCAAGTTTTTTCCATTAAATATTTTGCTCCCAAATGTGTCGAGTCATTAAAGCCTTTTTATCTTTCCAAGAGAAGCGTAGCACTCAAAAAAAATTGCTAAGTGCTGAAACTTTCTCATTTAGACCTCTGATCTTCGGGTATTTATTTGATGACCTTTTCGACATTCGTTTTTTGATTTTCAAGTTGTTTTGTGATGGGTAAAGGTCGTAATACATCCCGACTGAGTTTCGTAATTTTTGGAGTAGCATAAGGGCACGTTTAGGTGCCCAAAACAGTGGCACCATGCGATTAGCATGCTCCAGAAATTTTCAACATTTCAGGGTCAACTTCAAACGATCATCACTTCCTGAATATAAGGAACTGGGAGATCTGCTATATATCAAACAAAAGCTCTTTGAGTGTTCTTTCTAATTCAATTGGTTTCACCCTATTCCAATATCAGAGTAATAAGTTACGATCAATTTATTTCAGCATGTCAAATTAGTAACTGAGGGACGGATTTGATTTGGGTCAAATTTGGTCAATCATAACTCTTTATATATGATGAACTGGATGGCCTACCATATATAAAATTAAATATCTTTGAGTTATCTTTCCAACGATATAAATTTCACAAAAATCCTATACCCGAACGAGGAGTTATTCAGTTTTTTGTGGCCAAGGTACGTAGAATTTTCTGCCATTTTTCAATTTCCTTAGGGGCAATCCAGTCATTTCACCCTTGCCTCATTTCATGGAAATAAGCTTAAAAACTGATTTTGGGCATCAAAGTCTGTTAATTTCAAAAAAAAATCCAAGAAAGAAACCCTAAACCTCTAAATTCCTCTTCCTAAATCTTTCAATTCCACAATGGAAATTCCAAATTAATCCGATAAATGAAGTCCCAATTCCAAGCTCTTCGAGATGCACCAATCAATTTCATGAAGAGTGTTCTGAGGCAAGAATTCATTCCAATCTTTAATTTTAAGGTATGTGGGGTTTGAACAAGAATAACTCTTCCGTTCTTGTACCCGTATCTTTAATTTTTATTATGGATTATTATGAGTTTGGCAAATGAATTTATTTCCAAGATATCCTACCATGAGATTTTGATTATTCATATATGTAAATTGTTCAAGCTTGCCAATTATGATTATTTAATGGATTCATATGGTTCTGTAAGTTGAATTATGTCTAAATAATTCGATTATGAACTTCTAAAGATTTGAATTGTAAGTTTTGAATCACATGAGTATTTAACTATTTTCGTTCTATGAATTGAGATTTAATATTGGGATTCTTTGTGTTTCTATCAAGAATTGATATATTTTGAACATATATCCACGTTTTACGTTCAAGAATGAATTATTGGTATTTTCAAGTATTTTCGAGCCATGTGTTAAATTTTGAGCTTCATTATAATGATTTTAGTTATTGGGTATATTGATATCAAAGTTGCAATGAGTCTTGGTATTTTACGGATGGTTTTGATGAATTAAATTATTGAAAATATAATGTATTGAGTCTTCATATCCTTGTCCAAATATCGAGTCGGTTATGGTTCAATGCATTGATACCTTGTTAATGTTGAGGAAGATTAAAATGTTTTGAGCTAAAGTGTGTTGAGTTAGGAATCCACAAATTGATATGATTTGATAAATGAGAAAGACGTTTGATTTGGTCTTTATGATAGACCCTTGTGATGTTGTGGTGGATTTTCTAACGCGTTCTGAGCTTGTCGGGGAGTAGTACTTAGCACCAAGAGGGAAATTTGGTATTTCCCCAAACCTATGTGCCACCGTAGGGTTTTTTGATGATGATATTATTGGCCAGAGAGCCCGATTGTGATTATTGCAGTTTTAAGG
>JAPEIP010000008.1:165702053-165723863 GCA_026120095.1 Capsicum chinense | reverse complement strand
CATATATGTAAATTGTTCAAGCTTGCCAATTATGATTATTTAATGGATTCATATGGTTCTGTAAGTTGAATTATGTCTAAATAATTCGATTATGAACTTATAAAAATTTGAATTGTAAGTTTTGAATCACATGAGTATTTGACTATTTTTGTTCTATGAATTGAGATTTAATATTGGGATTCTTTGTGTTTCTATCAAGAATTGATATATTTTGAACATGTATCCACGTTTTAAGTTCAAAAATGAATTATTGGTATTTCCAAGTATTTTCGAGTCATGTGTTAAATTTTGAGCTTCCTTATGATGATTTGAGTTATTAGGTATATTGATATCGAAGTTGCAATGACTCTTGGTATTTTTTGGATGGTTTTGATGAGTTAAATTATTGAAAATATTTCGTATTGAGTCTTCATATCCTTGTCCAAATGTCGAGTCAGTTATGGTTCAATGCATTGATACCTTGTTGATGTTGAGGAAGATTAAAATGTTTTGAGCTAAATTGTGTTGAGTTAGGAATTCACAAATTGATATGATTTGATAAATGAGAAAGAGGTTTGATCTAGTATTTATGATAGACCCTTGTGATGTTGTGGTGGATTTCCTAACACATTCTGAGCTTTTCGAGGAGTAGTACTTAGCACCGAGAGGGAAATTTGGTATTTCCCCAAACCTATGTGCCACTGTAGGGTTGTTTGATGACGATATTATTGGCCAGAGAGCCCGATTGTGATTATTGTAGTTTTAAGGTCGTACTCCCTGGCAAATAGTATGACACTCCCGTCAATAGGGGTTTCAAACGTTGGTATTCCACGTAGCTCACGTGGGGTTGTCGGTTATAGGAAACTCCTGTGTCCATAAGATTAAGTTTCTTGAATTACCGAATCACTCCGAGATTTGAGTCAAAGAGTTGAGATGTTTATGATGTTTTATGGTCATTTATGATGATTTATAATTACCTATGATGATTTTTAATGATATGATGATTTAGGATGATTTATCATAATTTATGATTGATAATGATTTATGTGGATTACGAGATTTTATCATATGAACTGTTTATTATGAAATTACAAAAAATATGATTTGATATAACTTAAGTCTAGTGAGTCATCATTGTCCATACGCATGTTTTCATGAAATTGATTATACTATTTATATTGTTGCATGCACCCCCACATACTCGTACATTTCAAAGTGCTGACCCACATATTTCCATGGGCTACATTCTTACCAAAATATAGGTACAAGCTGTAGCGTAAATATCATGTTCTCCTGGGTTGCAGATCTCAATCGACAGGTGATTAATCCTTTTGATTCAGGGACTTGAGTTGTTCAGATTTGAGGTATATTGTATTTTCTGTATTCAGTCGTATTGAGTAGGGGTAGTTGGGAGTCATGACCCGGCTATTTTTGGTCAATGCTAGTAGAGACTTCATAGACAGTCACTAGTAGTTAGTGTATTAAGTTTCATATTTTTATATACATGAGCAGAATTGTGATCGTATAAATTTACTTTCATGTTGGTCAGACTAAGTTATGGGTTGTTTCTGCATTATTCTTTCTATTTTATTTATTTTATTCAGTTGCTTTGGGTTATGCCAGATTAAGGGTTAGCTTGGGGTCACTTGTGACCTTAAGCACCGTGTGACGTCTCGGGATCCGATTTTGGGGCATTACACTATATTATCAGTATTATTTAGATATAGTCCTTCATGTTATTAGTTACTAGCATATCACGTTATTAGTATACAGACTCAGAAATCACGAAATCATGTTGTCAGTTACCGTTACATATATATGCATGTATTCTCACATTCATGTTAGACAGTCAGTTAGCATTATTCATGCATGCAAACCCATGCATATAACCTACCTCACATGTATAGTCGGTACATATGTACTGACGCATTCGCACTATGGTGCTTTCTTTTTATGTTACACCATAGGTTCAGATACACGAGTTCTAGATCAGCAGTAGAACCCAGATTTAGCAGTTAGAGTAGAAGTGAGCCCTCATCCTTCGAGGACATAATGATTTTCTATTATCTCATTGATTAGCTTATTAATTGGAGTTAGTTGGGGACATGTCCCATCAACTTCTTATTCATATTCTTGAGATAGTAGAGGCTTCCAGACGAGATACGGACTAGATACAGACTATCATGCTTGAGACATCAGTTTTATTTTGGGTATTTTATTACCCCACACAGATGTTACATTATTTAGTTATGTTCATGATATAACTTTATGGCCTTTCAGTGCATGTTTCTGCATTATTTTGTTATCTTATACAGTATATAGGTACAGATATCAGTCATGGTTAGCTTGTGGTGTTTTGGGGTCATGAGCACCATGTAGCGCTCCAGTTCAGCAAATCGGGTCATTACAAACTTAGTATCAGAGCCTAAGGTTCAATAAAGTCCTAGGAAGTCTGAAAGCCGCATCTAGTAGAGTCTTGTGTATGGGTGTATTGTGCACCATATTTATGTGCAAGAGGCTATTAGATGTTTTAAGAATAGTTTCCTTTCTTTCAGTATTCATGTCATACCAGTGAGTATAATAACAAGTCAGTCTCTCAGTCTAATCCGCTTCTTCTCTTTATTTCAGAATATGCCTCCGAAGAGAAGAAATCAGTCAACCCCTCAGCTCGAAGAACCTTTGGGCGATCATGCAGAGCTCAGGACTATATTTACCACTCTTGCTCAATCAGTCCTTGCTCATAATAAACGGCCAATAGTTGTTCCGGCCAACCCAGTGGCCAACTCAACTGCAGCGAGGATTCGAGACTTCACCCGAATGAATCCTCCAACCTTTCTGGGGTCTAAGGTCGATAAAGACCCTTAGGAATTCTTAGATCAAGTTCAAAAAGTAACAGACGCCATGGGGGTCACTACTGTTGAGTGTGTTGAGCTAGCTGCACACCAGTTGCAGGATATGGCTCATGCTTGGTTTAAACAGTGGAAGTCCTGAAGATCAGATGATGCAGGTCCTATAGAGTGGGAGGAGTTTGTCACTGTATTCTTAGACAAATTCTTTCCCCAAGAGCTTAGAAAAGACAAGTTGCTAGAGTTCATCAACCTCAGGTAGGGTAATATGACAATGAAAGAGAATACATTTAAGTTTACTCAATTATCCATGTATGCCCCTCATGTGGTTGCAGACAGTAGATCCAAGATGAGTAAGTTCGCTTCAGGGGTGAACAACAGTATGGTTAATGAGTGCAGATCTGCCATGCTGAATAGTGACATGGCCTTAGCTACATTTATGACCCATACTCAGTAGACAGAAGAGCAGAAAATTAAGCAGAGAGAAAAGCAGAATAAGAGAGTGAAGATAGGTAGTTTCAACTTTGCTCAGCCTAAATCAGAAGGAGGAAACCGTTCTCAGTTTCATCCTAAATCATCAGTTCCAGCTCCTTCTACAGCAAGCACTCCAGTTCCTAAGTTCAGAGAGGGTAACAAAGATAGAGCATCAGTCTCTAAGACCCAGGGCAGTATTAGTAGTGCCCGCACCTATCTTTTTTGCAGACGTGTGGTAAGAACCATCAGGATGTGTGTAGACCAGGTAGTGGTATTTGTTTTGGTTGTGTCAAGCTAGGCCATAGAGTTAGAGACTGTCTGCATCTAGGTCCTCAAGGTTAACAGAATCGCTCTTTAGCTCAGTCCGGTCGCCCAAATTAGCAGGGTGCCACTTCCAGTGCTACTAGCGAGAAACAGCCAAATTGTCTCTATGCTCTTCAGACTCGACAAAATCAGGAAAGTTCTCCAGTGGGTAAAACCATCATAGCCCGGCGGGTATACAGAAACTGCCCAGTTATGATATTTCATAAAGTCACTTCAACAGACTTAGTCGAATTAGAGATGACTGATTTTGATGTGATTCTCAGCATGGATTGGCTTTATTTCTACTATGCCACAATCGCCTGCAAAAATAGATTAGATCAGTTTCAGTTCCCAAATGAATCCATCCTAGAGTGAAAGGGTAGCATATCTGCTTTCACGGGTCAACTTATTTCCTACCTTCGGGAAAGAGTATTGATTTTTAAGGGATGTGTTTATCATCTAGCTAATGTTAGAGATTCCAGTTCTGAGGCTCCTTGTCTCGAATCAGTCCTAGTAGTGAATAAATATTCAGATGTCTTTCTCGAAGATCTTCCAAGAATTCCTCCCGAAAGGGGAATACACTTCGGTATTGATCTTTTTTCAGACACTCAGCCTATCTCTATTCCGCCCTACAGAATGGAAGTAGTAGAACTCAAGGAACTGAAAGAACAGTTGAAGGATCTCTTAGATAAGGGATTCATCAGACCTAGAATTTCTCCATGGGGCACACCAGTCTTATTTGTGCGCAAGAAAGACGGTTCACTCAGAATGTGCACTAATTACCGTCAACTCAATAAGGTTAGGATCAAGAATAAGTATCATCTTCCCAAAATTGATGACTTGTTTGACCAACTTTAGGGTGCTAGTTATTTCTTTAAAATAGACCTCAAATCTGGCTATAATCAGCTCAGAGTTAGAGAATGTGACATCCCAAAGATAACTTTCCGTACTCGGTATGGTCACTTCAAATTTCTAGTCATGTCATTTGGTCTTACCAATGCCCCAGCCGCTTTTATGGATCTGATGAACCATGTGTTCAAGCAGTTCTTGGACATGTTCGTCATAGTCTTCATAGATGATATTCTGGACTCTTCCCGCAATGAGCGTGATCATGCAGACCATCTCAAAATAGTACTCCCGACTCTCAAAAATCATCAGTTATTTGCCAAATTCAGTAAGTGCAAATTTCTGCTAAGGTCAGTAGCATTCCTTGGCCATATTATTTCTGGTGATGGCATTAGAGTAGATCCTCAAAAGACCAAAGCAGTAAGAAACTGGCCATGCCCTGTTTCTCCATCAGATATCAGGAGTTTCTTGGGTTTGGCTGGCTATTATAGATGGTTTGTTAAGGGATTTTCTTCTATTGTATCTCCTATGTCCAGATTGACTAAAAAGAAGGTCAAGTTTTAGTGGTCAGATCTATGCGAGAAGAGTTTTCAAGAATTAAAGACTCGACTCACCTCAGCTCCAGTTCTAGCTCTTCTAGATGGTTCAGATGGTTTTGTAGTTTATTGTGATGCATCTAGAGTGGGTTTAGGTTGTGTCCTCATGCAGCATGGTAAGGTCATAGACTATGCCTCCAGACAGCTTAAACCCCATGAGAGGAATTATCCTACTTATGATCTTGAGTTAGCAGCCGTAGTGTTTGCCTTAAAGATTTGGAGGCATTATCTCTACGAAGTTCATGTAGACATCTTCACAAATCATAAGAGCCTTTAGTATGTCTTTTCTCAAAAATATCTCAATCTTTGTCAGAAAAGGTTGTTAGACCTCTTAAAAGATTTTTCACATGAGTGTTCTCTATCATTCGGGCAAGGACAACGTAGTGATTGACGCTCTCAATAAACTATCCATGGGTAGTATTTCTCATGTTGATGATAGTGAGAAGAAGTTATTCCAGGAAGTCCACCAACTTTCCAGACTAGGCGTTCGCTTAGTCGACTCTTCAGAGGGCAGTGTATGTGTTCAGAGTAGTTCAGAATCATCTCTAGTTTCTGAGGTAAAAGAAAAGAAAGATAAGGATCCTAGCTTTGTCAAGATAAAAGAGTCAGTTCAGAATAAGAAAATAGAGGCTTTCTCCCAAGGGGGAGATAGTGTTCTTCATTGTCAGGATCTTCTTTGTGTTCCAGACGTAGATGACCTAATGCAGCGAATTCTTGCAAAAGCGCATAATGCACGCTACTCTATTTATCCAGGGGCCACAAAGGTGTACCATGACTTATGGGAAATCTATTAGTAGAGTGGGATGAAAAAATATGTTGCAGAGTTTGTGGCTAAGTGCTCTATATGTCAGTAAGTTAAGATAGAGAATCAGAAGCCTAGTGGTCATATGCAGGAGTTCAGTATTCCTACTTGGAAGTGGGAAGTTGTGAACATGGACTTTGTGACGGGTTTACCTCAAACTCATCATCAGCATTATTCAGTCTAGGTCCTTATAGATAGAATGACCAAATCAACTCTTTTCCTTCCAGTTCATACCTCTTATTTAGCCGAGGATTACACCAACCTCTACATTAAGGAGCTGGTCAGATTATACCGTGTTCTGTTGACTATTATTTCAGACAAAGGTACCCAGTTCACCTCTCATTTTTGGAAAGCATTCCAAAAGGGTCTTTGTACCCAAGTTCATCTCTGTACAGCCTTTCATCCTCAGATAGATGGTCAAGTAGAAAGAACCATTCAGACTTTGGAGGATATGCTAAGGGTGTGTGTAATTGATTTCAAGGGTAGTTTTGATGACCACTTGCCTTTGATTGAATTTGCATACAACAATAGCTATCATTCCAGTATTTAGATGGCTCAATTTGAAGCTTTCTATGGTAGGAGATGTAGATCTCCAATCGGTAGGTTCAAAGTTAGTGAGGCCTCAGTCATAGGTCCTGACTTAGTATCTGACACCTTATAGACAGTTTAGTTAATTAGAGAATGACTTCGGGCTGCTCAGAGCCAACAAAAGTCTTATCCAGATATTCATAGAAAGAATCTCGAGTTTGAGATTGTTGATCATGTCTACCTCAAGTTCTCTCCTATGAAGAGAGTAAAGAGATTCGGAAAGAAGGGAAAGATCAGTCCCCGCTATATCGGCCCCTTCAAGATTCTCAGTCGATTCGGCAATGTAACTTATGAGCTTGAATTGCCTTCAGATCTAGTCTCAGTTTATCTATTCTTTCATGTCTCTTTGCTCAAGAAGTGTTTAGGTGACCCATCAGTCATAGTCCCTATTTAGAGCATCAATGTTCAGAATAGCCTCTCTTATGAAGAGATCCCAGTTGAAGTCCTTGACTATCAAACCCGTAGATTGAGGAATAAAGAAGTCTCTCTAGTTAAAGTTCTTTGGCGAAATCAGTCTGTAGAGGAAGCTACTTAGGAAGCAGAAGCAGATACGCGTACCAAGTACCCTCATCTTTTCCCCGCCAACTCAGATCAAGCTCAAGGTAGTAGTTCTCCTTAAGCTTACTCAGTTTCATAATTTGTGTACATCATTAACTTAGTATTCAGTCTCATGATCATGTTCCCATGATAATCTTGGTATCAAGCACCCCTGCATATTCATTTATGTATTCATGTATCAGATCAGTTATATAGTTATGCATCAAATATGCATTCTTATTGTGAGAAAACTAAGTTCTTCAGAACTTTCAGTTATGCATTTATGAATCAGTTATACATGCATCAGATATGCATGTTCAGTATGTTATGTTCATCTTCTCAGTCACGTCCATCATGAGATCATGTTCCAATTATTCATATTCAGTTCATTGTTTCCCCTCTCAGTCAGTCTCATTGGTGGATGAATGTTCACAAGGGGGAGATATTGTAATGCCCATGCTTTTTCTTAGCTTGAAAATCATCTCAAGGATATTAGAACCTTCTTTGAGATAAGACTTCATTCTTATACATATTATATTTCCATAATTTTCACTTCATATCAGGTGGAAAATTGAATAAGCTTTTCAGCGATATATAATTCGCCAAAATCCAACACCCGAGCGAAGAGTTAGAGCCCTTTTAGTGAGTCAGTGTTTGACCTAAGCCTCAAGCGCGTCGTGGAGATATCTCAAATGGCAATTGTTACATTTCAGTATTGCTCCGTGATACAGGCGCGTCGTTCCAAACTTCAAAGTCGTAGACAAGGTGTCTATGCATTAGCTCCGCATTGCGCTACCATGCAATTTCATAATTGTCAATTTCCAGTGACACGGCGTGATAATGCCGCCTCGCGCCAAGGGCCCAACTCAGGAAATTTTACTAAAAATTTAATGACGTGTCTAGGGTGAAAAGGGTCAACTTCCTACCCCTATATAATCCCTTTAACATGTGATTCAGCCACTTTTCACCTAAAACATATTAGTTTCTCTCAAGTTTATCTCAAGAACAAACTAGGATTTCTATTAGGGATTCAAATTTAGGAAGGTTTCATCATCAATCTTCACGAAATCACGATCTAAGGTATGCATAGTGTTAATTCATGGACTCCTTTCATCCATGAAGTTCAAGAATCCTTTTTAACTACAAGTTATGGATTTCCTTCATATTTTCATGCTTTGTATGTTCTCTTTCATGTTGATAAATAAGGAATTGATTTCTATTCTATGATTTGATGATAAATTCCATGTGGGTTGATTAGTATAGATAAAGATTTATGAAATCTCATGACTAAAACATTGTATGATGGAATTAGAATTGAAGAATGATGTTTAATTGTTGTATAATGTGTTTACATGTACTATGCCTGCCATATGTTTGATAAAATACCTAGATGAAGGAATATTGTCTAACTAGCATGATATTATGAAATTCCCATGTATGTACAAGTTCATGCCTGTTACATGTTTGATGAAACACTCCTATGAATGTAGTAGTTATTATGATATTAGCCAAGTCTTTAAGTAAATCATACTATGTCAGTTTCCTTCTATCTAGTCCTGGGGGTACTTGTACCCGAAATATTAGCTGCGTGACTAGAGTCATGTCATGTTTCCACGATACTCTCAGTCAAGATATAAACTCTTAGACTTCAGATAGTCTTATGACTCAGGAAAAATCTTCATGATCTCATGACTCAGTCAATTGTCAGATATCAGTAGTATTCCGTCAGCCATGGAAATTCCGTAACTCAGTCCATCCTCAGTTCAGTTCAGTAAATCATGTTTAGTGTCCATTCAGATGGGAGTAGGAATTAGCACCGAGTGAACCTAAGGATGGGGACTCACCTGTTATACAAGGGTGTGATTCCTAGAAGCAATCCTTGCATTCCAGAACTATGTAGCCAGCATAGGTTGAGACACCATAGCCTGTTATATAAGGGTAGATGAGGTGGCTTAACATGTTATCTGAGGGTTCCCATCTTTATCGCTAGAGTTACCTGTTATATGAGGGTTACTCACATGTTGTCCTTACCATTGGCGCGGTATTGACACCCTTCCATTCAGGGCATAGATTGGACCCCGGCTTAGCTATTATAGCACCTTTGGGGCATGCCGGTTAGATACTACTTCCCATAATTTCATGTTATAGAATCAGGACTATCAGATACAGTTAATCAGTCTCAGTAATAGAACTCAGATAGTTCTTCAGATTTTAGGACTGTCAGACACAGTCAACTCAAATACAGTACGGAACTCAAATAGTTCCATCAGATTTAGGACTGTCAGCTACAGTCACCCACGTTATCAGTTATACTCAGATACAGTCACCTATGTTATCAGCATTATTCAGATATAGTCCTTCATGTTATTAGTCATATCAGTTACTAGCATGTCACGTTATCAGTATACAGTCTCAGAAATCATGAAATCACGTTGTCAGTTACAGTTACGTATTTATGCATGTATTCTCACATTCATGTTAGATAGTCAGTTAGCATTATTCATGCATGCAAACCCTTGTATATAGCCTACCTCACATTTATACTTGGTATATATGTACTGATGCATTCGCACTATGGTGCTTTCATTTTATGTTACACCATAGGTTCAAAGATACAAGTCCTAAATCAGTAGTAGATCCTAGATTTTGCAGTTAGAGTAGAAGTGAGCCCTCATCCTTCGAGGACATAATGATTTTCTCTTATCTTATTGATTAGCTTATTAGTTGGAGTTAGTTGGGGACATGTCCCATCAACTTCTTATTCAGATTCTTCAGACAGTAGAGGCTTACAGATGAGATGCAGAATAGATATAGACTATCATGATTGAGACTTCAGTTTTCTTTTGGGTATTCTATTACCCCACATAGATGTTACGTTATTTAGTTATGTTCATAATCAAACCTTGTGGCCTTTCAGTGCATGTTTCTGCCTTATTATGTTATCCTATATAGTATATAGGTACAGATATCAGTCATGGGTTAGCTTGTGGTCCTTAGGGGTCATGAGCACAGTGTAGCATTCCAGTTCAGCAAATTGGGTCGTTACAAACTTGGTATCAGACCCTAAGGTTCAATAGAGTCCTAGGAAGTCTGAAAGCTGCATCTAGTAGAGTCTTGTGTATGGGTGTGTTGTGCACCATATTTATGTGCAAGAGGCTATGAGATGTTTTAAGAATAGCTTCCTTTCTTTCATATTCATTTCATACCAGTGAGCATAATCACAAGTTAGTCTCTCATCACAAGTCAATCTCTTAGTCTAATCTGTTTCTTCTCTTTATTTCAGAATATGCCTCCGAAAAGAAGAAATCAGTCAGCCCCTCAGCTTGAAGAACCTTTGGTCGATCATATGGAGTTTAGGACCACATTTACCACTCTTTCTCAATCAGTCACTGCTCATAATAAATGGCCAACAGTTATTCCCCCCAACCCAGTGGCCAACTCAACTGCAGCGAGGATTTGGGACTTCACTCGAATAAATCCTCCAACCTTTCTCGGGTCTAAGGTAGATGAATACCCTCAGTAATTCTTAGATCAAGTTCAAAAAGTAAAAGATGCCATGGGGGTGACTACTGTTGAGAGTGCTGAGCTAGCTGCATACCAGTTGCAGGATGTGGCTCATGCTTGGTTCAAATAGTGAAAGTCCTAAAGATCAGATGATGCAGGTCTTATAGAGTGGGTGGAGTTTGTCACTACACTGTTAGACAGATTCTTTCCCTAAGAGCTTAGAGAAGCCAAAGTGCTAGAATTCATCAACCTCAGGCAGGGCAATATGACAGTGAAAGAGTATTCTTTTAAGTTTACTCAATTATCCAGATATGCACCTTATGTGGTTGCAGACAATAGATCCAAGATGAGTAAGTTCACTTCAAGGGTGAACAACAGCATGGTTAATAAGTGCATATCCTCCATGCTGAACAGTGACATCACCTTAGCTAGACTTATGACCCATGCTCAGTAGATAGAAGAGCAAAAATTAAGCAGAGGGAAAAGCGGAATAAGAGAACGAAGACAGGTAGTTTCAGCTTCGCTCAGCCTAAATTAAAAGGAGGAAACTGTTCTTAATTTCATCTTAAGTCATCAGTTCCAGCTCCCTCTATAGTAATTACCCCAGTTCCAAGTTCAGAGAGGGTAACAAAGATAGAGCGCCAGGCTCTAAGACCCAGGGAAGTGTTAGTAGTGCCCACACCTATCCTTTTTTCCAGACATACGGAAAGCACCATCAGGGTGTGTGTAGAGCAGGTAGTGGCATTTGTTTTGGTTGTGGTAAGACAGGCCATAGAGTTAGAGACTGTCCGTAGCCAGGTCCTCAAGGTCAACAGAATCGCTCTTTAGCTCAATCCGATCGCCCAAATCAGCAGGGTGCCACTTCCAGTTCTACTAGCGGGCAACGCCCAAATTGTCTCTATGCTCTTCAGACTAAATAAGATCAGGAAAGTTCTCCTGATGTAGTTACTGGTATGTTATAGATCTTTCATGTGCATGTTTACGTTTTGCTAGATCCAAGAGTTTCCTTGTCTTTTGTTACTCCTTATATAGCAATTGATTTAAGAATCAGTCCCAAAATTCTAGCTGAGCCTTTCTCAGTCTCTACCCCAGTGGGTAAAACCATCATAGCTCGGCGAGTATATAGGAACTTCCTGGTTATGATATTTCAGAAAGTCACTTCATTAGACTTAGTTGAATTAGAGATGACTGATTTTGATGTAATTCTCGACATGGATTAGCTTCATTCCTGCTATTCCATAATCACCTATAGAAATAGAATAGTTCAGTTTCAGTTCCCAAATGAACCCATCCTAGAGTGGAAGGGTAGCATATCTGCTTTTAGGGGTAAACTTATTTTCTACCTTCGGGAAAGGAAATTGATATCTAAGGGATGCATTTATCATCTAGTTAATGTTAGAGATTCCAGTTCTGAGGCTCCCAGTCTCGAATCAGTCCTAGTAGTGAATGAATATTTAGATGTCTTTCCAAAGATCTTCCAGGAATTCCTCCCGAAAGAGGAATAGACTTCGGTATTGATCTTCTTTCAGACACTCAGCCTATCTCTATTCTGCCCTATAGAATAGCACCAGTAAAACTCAAGGAACTAAAAGAACAGTTGAAGGATCTCTTAAATAAGGGATTCATCAGACCCAGAATTTCCCCGTGGGGAATACTAGTCTTATTCATGTGCAACAAAGATGGTTCACTCAGAATGTGCATTAATTACTGTCAACTCAATAAGGTTACAGTTAAGAACAAGTATCCTCTTCCCAAAATCAATGACTTGTTTGACCAACTTCAGGGTGCCAGTTATTTTTCTAAAATAGACCTCAGATCCGACTATAATCAACTCAGAGTTAAAGAAAGTGACATCCCAAAGATAGCTTTCCATACTCAGTACGGTCACTTCGAATTTCTAGTCATGTTATTTGGTCTTACCAATGCCCCAGCTGCTTTCATAGATTTGATAAACCGTGTGTTCAAGCAGTACTTGGACATATTTGTCATAGTCTTCATAGATGATATTCTGTTCTATTCCCGCAATGACCGTGATCATGCAAACCATCTAGAATAGTACTCCAGACTCTCAAAAATCATCAGTTATTCGCCAAATTTAGTAAGTGCAAATTTTGGCTAAGGTCAGTATCATTCCTTAGCCATATTATTTCTGGTGATGGCATTAGATTAAATCCTCAAAAGACAGGAGCAGTAACAAACTGGCCTCGCCCTATTTCTCCATCAGATATCAGGAGTTTCTTGGGTTTGGCTGGCTATTACAGATGGTTTGTTGAGGGATTTTCTTCTATTGCATCTCCTATGTCCATAGACTTAAAATAAGGTCAAGTTTCAGTGGTCAGATCTATGCAAGAAGAGTTTGCAAGAATTAAAGACTCGACTCACCTCAGCTTCAGTTCTAGCTCTTCCAGATGGTTCAGACAATTTTGTAGTTTATTATGATGTATCTAGAGTGGGTTTAGGTTGTGTCCTCATGCATCATGGAAACGTCATAGACTATGCCTCCAGACAGCTTAAACCCCATGAGAGAAATTATCCTACTCATGATCTTGAGTTAGCAGCTATAGTCTTTACCTTAAAGATTTGGAGGCATTATCTCTACGGAGTTCATATAGACATCTTCACAAATCATAAGAGCCTTCAGTATGTATTTCTCAAAAAGATCTCAATCTTTATGAGAGAAGGTGGTTAAAGCTCTTAAAAGATTATGACATGAGTGTTCTTTATCATCCGAGCAAGGCCAACGTAGTGACCGACGCTCTCAGTAAACTATCCATGGGTAGTATTTGTCATATTGATGATAGTAAGAAGAAGTTAGTCCAAGAAGTCCACCAGCTTGCCAGACTAGGCATTCGCTTAGTCGACTCTTCAGAGGGCAGTGTATGTGTTCAGAGTAGTTCAGAATCATCTTTAGTTTCTGAGGTGAAAGAAAGCAAGATACGGATCCTAGCTTTGTCAAGATAAAAGAGTCAGTTCAGAATCAGAAAATAGAGGTTTTCTCCCAAGGGGGAGATGGTGTTCTTTATTGTCAGTATCGTTTTTGTGTTCCAGACATAGATGACCTAATGCAGCGAATTCTTGCAAAAGCGCATGGTGTACGCTACTCTATTCATCTAGGGGCTACAAAGATGTACCGCAACTTACGGGAAATCTATTAGTGGAGTGGGATGAAAAGATATATTACAGAGTTTGTGGCTAAGTGCTCTACATATCAGCAAGTTAAGATAGAGCATCAGAAGCCTAGTGGTCCTATGCAGGAGTTCAGTATTCTTACTTGGAAGAGGGAAGTTGTGAACATGGATTTCTTCATGGGTTTACCTCGAACTCATCATCAGCATGATTTAGTCTGATTTATTGTAGATAGAATGACTAAATCAGCTCTTTTTCTTCCAGTTCATACCTCTTATTCAGCCGAGGATTATGCCAAGCTCTAAATTAA
Organism: Capsicum chinense; assembly: GCA_026120095.1. Taxonomy (NCBI): domain Eukaryota; kingdom Viridiplantae; phylum Streptophyta; class Magnoliopsida; order Solanales; family Solanaceae; genus Capsicum; species Capsicum chinense. The sequence goes on along the minus strand of JAPEIP010000008.1, from coordinate 165,709,952 downwards.
AGAGCTAGTCAGATTGCACGATATTCCATTGACTATTATCTCAGACAAAGGTACCCAGTTCACCTCTCATTTTTGGAAATCATTCCAAAAGAATATTGGTACCCAAGTTCATCTCAGTACAGCCTTTCATCCTCAGACAGATGGTCAAGTAGAAAGTACTATTTAGACTTTGGAGGATATGTTAAGGGCGTGTGTAATTAATTTCAAGGATAGTTGGGATGACCACTTGCCTTTGATTGAATTTGCATACAATAATAGTTATCATTATAGTATTCAGATGGCTTTATTTAAATCTCTCTATGGTAGGAGATATAGATCTCCAATTGGTTGGTTCGAAGTTAGTGAGGCCTCAATCATAGGTCCTGACTTAGAATTCGACGCCATCGAGAAAGTTCAGTTAATTAGAGAAAGACTCTGGGCTGCTCAGAGCTAACAGAAGTCTTATGCAGATGTTTGTAGAAAGGATCTTGAGTTTGAGATTGGTGATCATGTCTACCTCAAGATCTCTTTTATGAATAGAGTGAAGAGATTTGGAAAGAAGGAAAAGCTCAGTCCTCGATATGTCGGTCCCTTTAAGATTCTCAGTTGATTCGGCAAGGTAGCTTATAAGCTTGAATTACCTTTAGATTTAGTCTCAGTTCATCCAATTTTTCATGTCTCTTTGCTCAAGAAGTGCATAGGTGACCCATCAGTCATAGTCCCTATTCAGAGCATCGACGTTCAGAATAGCCTCTCTTATAAAGAGATCCCAGTTGAAGTCCTTGACAATCAAATCCGTAGATTGGGGAACAAAGAAGTCCCTCTAGTTAAAGTTCTTTGGCAAAATCAGTCCGTAGAGGAAGCTACTTGGGAAGCAGAAGCAGATATGCGTACCAAGTACCATCACCTTTTTCCCGCCAACTCAGATCAAGCTCAAGGTAATAGTTCTCCTTAAGCTACTCAGTTTTATGATTTGTGTACATCACTAACTTAGTATTCAGTCTCATGCACATGTTCCCATGATAATCTTGGTATCAAGTACCCCCGCATATTCAGTCATGCATTTATGTATCAGATTAGTTATATAGTTATGCATCAGACATGCATTCTCATTGTGAGAAAGCTTAGTTCTTCAGAACTTTCAATTATGCATTTATGAATTAGTTACGCATGCATCAGATATGCATGTTCAGTGTGTTATGTTCAGCTCTTTAGTCACATCCGTCATGAGATCATGTTCCAATTATTCATGTTCAGTTCATTGTTTCCCCTCTCAGTTAGTCTCATTCAAGGACGAATGTTCACAAGGGGGAGATATTATAATACCCGTGCTTTTTCATAGCTTAAAAATCATCTCAAGGATGTTAGAAATTGATTTGAAATAAGAAATAATTATTATACATATGGTATTTCCATAATTTTCATTTCCTATTACATGGGAAATTGAATAAACTTTCCATCGATATATAATTCGCCCAAATTTGACATCCGGGTGAAGAGTTAAAGCCTTTTTAGTGAGTCAGTGTTTGACCTGAGCCTTCAGCGCGTTGCGAAGATAGCTCAAATGGCAATTGTCAAATTCCAGTGTTGATCCACGATACTGGCACGTCGTGCCAAACTTTTAGGTCGTAGATAAGGTAGCAACGCGATAGCTCCGTGTCGCGCTACCATGCAATTTCCCAATTGTCAATTTCCAGTGACACAGCATGATAACGCCACGTTGCAACAAGGGCCCAACTCGGGAAATTTTACTGAAAATGTAATGACGTGTCTAGGGTTAAAAGGGTCAACTTCCTACCCCTATATAATTCCTTTAACACGTGATTCAGCAACTTTTCACCCAAAACATATTAGTTTCTCTCAAGTTTATCTCAAGAACAAACTAAGGTTTCTATTGGGGATTCAAATTCAGGAAGGTTTCACCATCAATTTTCATGAAATCACAATCAAAGGTATGCATAGTGTTCATTCATGGACTCCTTTCGTCCATGAAGTCCAAGAATCCTTTTAACTACAAGTTATGGATTTCCTTCATGTTTTCATGCTTTGTATGTTCTCTTTCATGTTGATAAATAAGGAATTGATTTCTATTCCATAATTTGATGATAAATTCCATGTTGGTTGATTAGTATTGATTAAAATTTACAAAATCTTATGACTAAAACCTTGTATGATGGAATTGGAATTGAAGCATGATATTTAATTGTTGTATAATGTGTTTACATGTATTATGCCTGCCATATGTTTGATAAAATGCCTAGGTGAAGGAATATTGTCTAACTAGCATGATATTATGAAATCCCCATGTATGTACAAGTTCATGCCTATTACATGTTTGACGAAACTCTCCTATGAATGTAGTATGTATTATGATGTTAGTCAAGTCTTTAAGTAAATCATGTTATGTCAGTTTCCTTCTATCGAGTCCTAAGGGTACTTGTACCCAAAATATTAGCTGTGTGACTAGAGCCATGTCATGTTTTCACGATACTCTCAGTCAAGCTATGAACTCTTAGACTTTAGATAGTCTTATGACTCAGGAAAAATCCTCATGATCTCATGACTCAGTCAGTTGTCAGATATCAGTAGTATTCCGTCAGCCACGAAAATTCAGTAACTCAGTCCATGCTCAGTTTAGTTCAGTAAATCATGTTCAGTGTCCATTTAGATGGAAGTAGGAATTAGCACCGAGTAAACCTAAGGATAGGGACTCACCTGTTATACAAGGGTGTGATTCCTAGAAGCAATCCTTGCATTCCAGAACTATGTAGCCAGCATAGGTTGAGACACCATAGCCTGCTATATGAGGGTAGATGAGGTGGCTTAACATGTTATGTGAGGGTTCCCACCGTTCTCTATAGAGTTACCTATTATATGAGGGTTACTCACATATTGTCCTTACCAGTGGCGCGGTATTGACAACCTTCCAATCAGGGCATAGATTGGACCCCAGCTCAGCTATTATAGCACCTTTGGGGCATGTCGGTTAGATACTACTTCCCACAGTTTCATGTTATAAAATCAGGACTGTCAGATACAGTTAATCAGTCTTAGTAATAGAACTCAGATAATTCTTCAGATTTTAGGACTGTCAGACACAGTCAACTCAGATATAGTATGGAACTCAGATAGTTCCATCAGATTCAGGACTGTCAGCTACAGTCACCCACGTTATCAGTTATACTCAGATACAGTCACCTATGTTATCAGCACTATTCAGATATAGTCCTTCATGTTATCAGTCATATCAGTTACTAGCATGTCACGTTATCAGCATACAGATTCAGAAATCATGAAATCACATTGTCATTTACAGTATGTATTTATGCATATATTCTCATGTTCATGTTAAACAGTCAGTTAGCATTATTCATGCATGCAAACCCTTGTATATAGCCTACCTCAGATGCATACTCGGTACATATGTAATGACGCATTCGCGCTATGGTGCTTTCTTGTTACACCATAGGTTCATAGACACGAGTTTAAAATCAGCAGTAGATCCCAGATTTAGCAGTTAGAGTAGAAGTGATCCCCCATCCTTCGAGGACATAATGATTTTCTATTATCTCATTGATTAGCTTATTAATTGGAGTTAGTTGGGGATATGTCCCATCAACTCGTTATTCAGATTCTTTAGACAGTAGAGGCTTCCAGATGAGATGCAGACTAGATACAGACTATCATGTTTGAGACTTCAGTTTTGTTTTGGTTATTCTATTACCCCACACAGCTGTTACGTTATTCAATTATGTTAATAATTGAACCTTATGGCCTTTCAGTGCATGTTTCTGCATTATTATGTTATCTTATGTAGTATACAGGTATAGATATCAGTCATGGGTAAGCTTGTGGTTCTTCAGGGTCATGATCACCGTGTAGCATTCCAGTTCAGCAAATCGGATCGTTACACATATGGCACAGTATTGCATAACAAACTACTACCTATTTGGTTCATGAAAATGCAAACTATGATTATCATGTCCCTAATCCTAATGTCATAATGAGATTCACAATGGTTACATATATATATACATATCACACAATTCAATAATAAATTTTTTGGAGGGGTATCAATTTTCTAACACATTTAAACATAAACACAAAATACATCAAATGCCCTTAGGTATTTATTTTCCTCCTAATTAAATAAAAATAATATAAAACATTATGAAACAAAAAACAATACATCCTAAACATGCCGACTCTACTAAGATCAGACGCCTGAAAAAAACAACACGGCAATAAAAACCCCAAGAGGATATCTAGACCCACAAGTAGCCCTAACCCCATCAAATAGACATGTATTGTCCCCAATGCATTAGGCCGCTACAAAAAAGGAGAGTTACGAACATACTTGTGGCACCTTAGGTGCATAGATCTGAGGAAAATCACACTAACATAAATTAACACAATAGCACCAATAACAATATACCTTAGATTGAATCCCAAGAAGTTCCTCATTTAAAGTTGTGGCATGACGCGGGTACCTTGATTACTCAGAATTCATAAGGTAGCCAAAGGTTTCGCCTCCAGGGTCATCAACATAATTTATTACCAAAACCATTCTTATGTCAGTTAATTGCTTCATGGTTTTACAAATATTGAATGTGACCTCCTCAACATTCAGACTGAACTTAAGCTCCCCTTTTTCCATATCCATCAATGCTACCTATGGCCGAAAATAGTCTTTCCAAAATGATAGGCATCTCAAAATCAACTTTACAATCCAAGACAACAAAGTCAACCGAAAGTTGCCCACCTTAACAAAAATATCATATGCTATGCCCACGAGATTTTTCACTATCCAATATGCCATCAATAATGACATCATTATTGGTACAAGAGGTCCCAAGAATAATTGTTTGAACACGTCCATCTGCATCAAAATGGCACACAAGTTACACAGAGATTTGGCAAATCTAGATGTCCCAATGGTGCAAGGAATCGTGAAGGAACTGGGATCACCTTTTTGTGTCAGAGATCTGGATGTAATTGCACTATAATGATAAAACCCACTAACGTCCTCACAACTGATAGATCTCTTCTTCATCACTAAATCCTTCATAATTTTGCGTACCCAGGTATTTACTTAAAAGCTTCAAGAAGAGGTATGTTCAAACTCAACTCTTTCAGCATAGCAATAAACTTTTTATACCTCTCATCTTATTTTTTTTTCTTTAACCTCTAAGGAAAAGGTTGGGGAGGTAGTGGGATGGTTTTCAATATTGGCTCGACTTTTTTTTTTTATATCCTTCTTTACACTCTTATCAACACCTGTCATTTTTTATGATGACTCAACATTACTCACCAACTTTTCAGATTCTTCTTTGGTGCCTCATCATTATCAACCACATCATTTATAGCTTTATCAACTATAGGCATGGGAGGATCAATGGTGGCTTGACCACTCTGATTGGTGATGGCCAAACAGTGACTAGTATTATTCAAATTATGCATAGTATTACTTGGAAGAGTGCTCGGTTGATGCTGATTCAAGTTCACCAAAATCTAACCCAATTGCTACTCAAGTTTCTTGATCGCAGTAGCATATGATTCCACTTTCTGGGCCAAACATGAATGTCTGCCTTAATCTTCTTAAGGCAACTTTCTTGTCTTTCCTAATCCATTACCAGCTTTGATAACTAGCCTTCATCCTTGACTCACTGTCACGATTCCCTGGTGGAACATATGTGTCATTCTTCTCCTTATAATTATCTTGACGTCTCCAGTCACCATCTCTCTCTTCTTTAATCTCTATATTTATCCCCATAGTAGTTCCGACCTTGATTATCTTGCTTAGAGTTCTAATTTTCTTAAGCAGACAATTATCCTTTGGCTTGGAAACCCGCCAACTCTTTATCTAGATATTTTGCCTCTTTTTCAACATCCAAATTATATAACCTAGAAGCTTTACCCTATGCGCTCACGACATTCACCTTCTCAAAACTCATCATTGCAAACTGCTTCGACAGTAACCCAACCTTCGTACTCAGTTATGCGACCTCTTGAGCCACTGAATCATCTACCACTCCAGGTTTATTGAAAGCACCAATGGCATAAGTGTCGGCACCTCTCTCTGCCTCTAAAGTATGCCACCCTCGATTGGTAAGAGAGATTTAATCTAGAATATCTGATGTTGCTCCCCAACGTAGGTTTATGAAAGCTCCACCAATAATAATATTCCCCATAGCTTTGGAACTGGTATTCAGGGCACAATAGAAAATCTCCAGCAAATTTCTGCCAAAAATTCAGTGATTTGGCACTATCATCAACTTCTTCTTAAATCAAAATCATGCCTCATACATCAATTTAGAATGCAAGTACCTAAAATTATAGATCTCTTCCTTTAACTATAGAACTCTATTTAGAGGGAAATAGTTTAAAAACTGTTTCTACAACACATTTCAAGTAGTAATGGACCCACGAGGTAGTCCCCTAAAGCATAATGTCACTTCACCAATTAGAGAGAATGGAAACAACCTGATTCTTAGAGCTTCTTGATCCACCCCAGGTATAGTGTATGATGTGCAAATCCCAATAAAATTTATAAGGTGCGCGTTTTCATCATCAGTCGGTAAGCCCGCAAATACACCTTTTAGATTCAATAACTGGACTTTACACTCTGGGGTAATGTAGGAGGAATGATAGATCCTATCTCAATAGGCTCCACATACCCCAAGACTTCATTTAGATCTTCACATATTGGAAAGTAGTGAAAAACTAGGGGTACTGGAGCTCTATCTCTTCTACCTCTGTCGAGTTCTGCTCGACGATCGGCTATTGATCTTTGTCTTTCTCTCTCTCTGTCTCTTGAGATACACAATGTCCAACCTTATTATCTCTCCTTAAATTTTCCTCTACTAGCAACTGCACAATGGTTTGCTCTGCTGTCTTCTGAGGAGCTGGGGGAGGCAGGTCCTGTGGGTCATCTTTAGGTAGCTCATAATGAGCTTCACGACCATGTTGTGCCATCCTATGATTCTATTGTAGGGTTTTTTTGCTTTGGATCAAATGAAAACAAGGGATTGCATTGACTACTAGTACTGGGAATACACTGGCGTATGCCTTAAGAAGAACAAAAAAGTAAAAATTGAAAATTTCAACAACTTCAATTAATAAATCTACAACTATATTCCCAGACAATGGTGGAAAAATTTTATGCCCCCAAACTATACCCTCCAAAAAAATACAAGACAGTCACTTTCAAATTATAGTAACTCAACTAGGTTGGGGTCAATCCCATAGGGAATAGGCCGAATATGTCTCTTGAACTTGCTGAAGTAGCCAGAAGTGCAGAAAAGTAAATGGAGGAAATTTTGTAGTAAGCAATAAAAAGTAACATGTTATGAATGCTTTTAGTTGTGAATAATTTAAGATGAACATTAGGACTGTGTTCCCCATGTATTCCTAACTCAGTAGGTTTCTCGTGCTTAATCCAACTATCTCACTGCCACACATGCAGAATCTAATAAGCTAGGTATTACCAATCATCTTATGAATGCGTTAGTAAATCTCACCCTTTACCTTATGGGTTTCAAGGTGTCGCCTTACTAACCCTTGCCTTTGATTCTAATTTAACTATCACCTTGTGGGTATCAAGTTAATAGACGAGGGTTTGTAGCCTCGAATCACTGTTGTAATCTTCTTTTCCCAATCTCAATATTCTTGTTAGGACGATCTCAAATATAGGCGGGTTCTTAGAGTTGTCCACCACTAAGAAAGCAATTAGACTGAAGAAGATCACAATGCAAGTGTAAACAATGATTTATAGAAACTACTTCATTACTCTGCCAGGTTTCCACAACCCTAGCTAAGGAAATTAGCCGCTCATAGTTGCAAAACAATCCATGAAATTCAATAAAGAAACATATAGCACAAATAATTGACGAAGAAAATCTAAAGTCTCAGATTAATTAA
>JAPEIP010000008.1:165656135-165679766 GCA_026120095.1 Capsicum chinense | reverse complement strand
ATATATATATATATATATATATATATATATATATATGTAAACATCCTTTTGTTATTGTATGTATTCACGAAATCAGTTCAATTTATGTATCATGTTTAAGACTCAGTTATGTAATCATGTTCCCAGTCATGCATGTTCAGTATATGGTATCAGTTGCCTTAGTATAGTACTCTCAGTCTAACCAGTCTTATTCGAGAAAGATTGTTCCCAAGGGGAAGATATTGTAATACCCTGTACTAATCTTAGCTCAATTCAGCTTTCAGTTGCATGCATAAGGGGGTTTAAGGCATTAAATTTGCACTAAGTGTTGGAGACTTAGTCATTTTTAAAACCTCTAACTTTGAGGGTTTTTATTTTGGTCTTCTCGACCCGAAGATTTTGGTTTTTGAGTTAATTCATGTTCAGGGATATAAGAAGTATGTCTTAGAGAAGTTTCAAATTTTTTAGATGAGGTTAAGGACCTGTTTGGATCTCAAACCAGTGGGTCATCGCGATAGGACCATGTCGCGGCTCTATTCCCATTTTTATGTAGACCGCGTCATGGTGAGGGAAATGATTAATCATGATAAGACCGCATTGCGGTAAGCCTATTTTATCCAGTTTCAAATTTAAATATCTCAATCACGATTATCTCAGATTGGGGCATGTTGGTTAGATGATACCCCCCACAGTCTCAGTGCAGTATCAGTATATTTTTAGTTCTGGTTTGCATCGACCAAGTGTATAAATTCTTAGTTATTCAATTATACAAATTACAGTCTTTTAGTTTTCAAATTATTTTAGAAATATGTTTATACTTGGTCTTGCAATTACAGATATTACTTGTTTATTCATTTATGCACAATTACCTATGTATTTAAGCCATTCCTCATCTCATATACCTATACATTCAACGTACTGACCGCATACTCTTCTTTGTACTATGATGTCTTATATCATAGGTTCGGAGGCTCAGTTTCCCAACCATAGTTAGACAGCCATCGTTACTCAGTAGCTATAGTGGTGATTCCTCATCTATCGAGGGCATATTATCTCTCATTCAGTACTCCAATATTTCATTATGTTTAGTTAGTCGGAGTTAGTTGGGGAACTATCTCATCAACTCCTCAGTCAGTTAGGGGCTTTCAGACAGTCAGTTAGATGGTTATTCAGTTTATCAGTCCATTCGATATTATTAGTTGTTTTAAATTATTGGTTACCTTTTAGTATTTCATCAGATGCTTCAAATTTATGATTGAATCACATTTTCAATATTTAGATTTGCATTACTTCAATAGTTTATCTTCTGCACACGTATATGATTATTATTTTATCAGTGATCACAACAGGTACTAGCTCATGGGTTAGCTTGTGAACACTTATAATCATAAGTACTATTATTGTGACTGGGGGGTAGGCCTCGGGTCATGACATACCATAACTCTGGTGCCCATTATTGAACGATGGGGGTACCTCGATATGCAGAAGATGTTTAACAGTGGGTTGACCAGACCTCGAGGTAGAAAGATCAAATAGGTATTGTATCTAGAGTGGAGGTTGACAACTACTGGGATGTCAGAGATACCCAAGTTCGAGGAGCACTTAAGGCAGTATGGCTTTGAATGGATGACTAGAGTGCTCGGAAAATACAATGAATTACTGGTGTGAGAATTTTATGTGGAATAAAAAGGCAAACATCAAAGACAATATCGACAAGGCCAATTGTAGAAGGGTGGTGAGCCTGGAGCACTTTAGGCAGTATGGCTTTGAATGGATGACTAGAGTTCTCGGAAAATACAATGAATTACTGGTGCGAGAATTTTATGTGGAATAAAAAGGCAAACATCAAAGACAATATCCACAAGGCCAATTGTAGAAAAGTGGTAAGCCTATTTCTTTACTTACTATTTAATGAGTGTGGGTGGACATTTACCAGCATACTATTGGTCGATTCTTGTACGGACCAGAGTATTAGCCTCCGATAAACACTAAGGAGACAAACTATCAGATGGAAAAAATGAGAAAGATCACTCGGAGGACGTTAGTTTTTGAGAAAAAAATGGAGTTCTTTAGATGGATTGTAAGCAAATAGCTTTGAACGAGCAAAATAATGTTTTGTGGGTAGTAGGAGGCCTAGGGGTGGTCTCCTAAAATATTAATAAGAATACCCTCAACTTCGAGGGTAAAGCATGGTGGACATTGGCCCGATATAGGCTTTGTCCTACCATGGGAGATAATATCTGAGCCCGATTCGAGCAACTATGATAGCCGGTTCATAGCTGGTTACGAGTTTGATATTGGTGAATTCTTAGCTCAAGAGTTGAGAGACCAAGCTATAGGAGGTTAGAAGTCTCTATTGGCGTATCTTTTCATGGTCACACAGATGTTCCTGGCTACAGGAGTACAGGAAATCTGAGTATCAACGAGATGTTAGAGGCTATGAACACCACTAACTTAGGCCTAATTCGAGACGCAGCCAGCCCTTTGACCTGGCAGGAAAGGAAAGTAGCAGATTTGATAGCTTATATATTTTGATAGAGTGGTCAGGCTGATATGGGTGAGTAGACATAGACTATACATCTTATACAGCGGGTACTTTTAGTGCTTCTCCTTCGGTCCAATCAGTGCCACTTAGGCCACGAGGTATGCCTTCTGGACTTATTATGATTTTATAGGCCATGTGTACTGAGGCAAGAACTAAACTGTCCATACTAGAGGCTAACATCAATCATATGGAAGAGGGCATGAATCCCTGACTTGACACTCAGTTCATGAGCCAGGATAGATAAATTCAAGGCAGAATTGATGCATTTGAGTTGAGGATCACTCAATAGTTGAGTAGTAGGTAGAATATTGCTAGGATAAAAGCTGAAGTTTCCAAAATTAAGAGGATGGTCACAGAGTTGTATGATGAATCGGTGATTTCAGAGCCCGTGATTGAAATAGTGATGCCCACGGTCCATGTTCCTAAATTTGGGTTGTTTTGGAATCGAAAGTTGAGAAGACACCAGATAAAAGTTGAGCAAAGAAAAAGATAAGGTGCAAGGAGAAAGAGGCATTGAAGAAAGCTAAGGTAGATAGTCTTTAAGATAAGAAGGACTGGGAGTCAAGGGTCCGTGAGATGACCGCTAGAGCAGGTGGTTAAAGACCACCAATTGAAGATACTGAGAGAGAAGGTGTTGCAGACCTATCCAGTACTACAGTTGTTAATTCCATCCCAATATCTGATGGGATGATCGATGATAACAGTGGGAGATAACTTGATGACCCACATGTTGATGTTATTGATCTGGTGCCTTGAGTACCCAGGTATGACCTTTCATCCTTACTTTACATATTTTTAGCACTAGGGATAGTGCATGAGTTTTAGTTGGGGGTGGGGGTATATTTCTGATTCTGAATTTCTGGGAGTAGCTAAAAATTTTAAGTAGATAAAAGTCTATTTTGACTTGTAGTTTTGGTGCTAACAAAGTGCTGAAATAGGGAGAAAATCGGCATTTATGGAAGAAGATTGTTTTTATTGATTTTTGAGAGATTCTAAAAATATTTGTAATGAATTGTGATTTTTGAACTGATTTAGAAATTTGGGAAAATTTGTGGATTTGAAATGATTATGTTGAGTATTTGTGTTTAATGACATTGTGTTAAAAAGTTAAGGCCCCTCCTAAATTTTTGTACTGTGTAATATGTGTATGTGTGAGACCGTTATGACTCTGATAATGGCATTAGGATTAGGGATAGAACAACTAGCCTAAACAATTTCATAACTATATAAGTAGTACTTAGCAATGCGACCCTGTGTAAGTGTGTGTGAGGTATTACTGAGTTCCTGGTGTATAGGAATCTAGAACTTGCTTGGTTGCTTTTACTAAGGTCTAAGATAGTCAAGTAGGAGATGATCATAGGCCTATTTTTGTTGAAATTCCACTTGAACCTAAATGTCCAACCTAATAAGTATGACTTTGATCCAAACATTTGAGCTTTAAGTGACTATTTTTTTTGTTTAATACACCGATTTCACCTTCTCATTTCTACAATGAACCTATTTTTGGCCCTAGTCCTTCTTGGACACTGTGCACCTCAACTCAGATAAATTGCCTAAGTTGAGTGTAGCTATTAAATGGGTTCGTATGAAGAACATGCATAAACAAAGAAGTGTAGAAAGAAAAATAAAAAGAGACAGGTGCGGTTAGAAAATAAGTAGAAAACAATAGAAATAGAGAAGAAAATTTAACACAAAAGAGAAAGAAAAGAAAAATAAAGTGAGAAAACTGTACCTGGCCTAAGTCTGAATATGCTATAAAAGTAAAAAAGGAGACATAAGGGTGAAAATAAAGTTGACGAAAAAAGAGGAAAATAAGCGAAACTCGAAAAAAAAGGTGTAGTGTCAAGGAGGCATAGTCACTAAATAAATCCCAAAAAGATACCATACTAGCTCTTAACCTACGTTATAATCCGAATAAAGTCCTTTAGTGATCCTACTTTGAGTATCCAAAAACTTAGAAAGAGAGCATATGGGCAAGCCTATGGTATTATGTATACACCGGTGATACATCCTTATGAGAGAGAGCATTGTTTGTTATATCCCTGAATTAATTGATTGATCTTAGTTGAGTGAATGAGATTTCTTTGACTATGAGGGCACATGGGGTGTGTTGTTAAATTTCTAGTATGTTTGGTTAATGTGGCTTGAGTTGATGCCCAGTTGTTTGTAACTAATGTAATGTCGTCATCGGATTTCCTTATTTTTCTTCGTGTTCTAAATCGTTATACATAGTTTGAGTGTTGAAAATTTAAAATTAGAAGGGGAGTAACATGATTGAAATCAAGTTCAAAATCACTGCCATGGGTAGCTTATGATCTTCTTGTTTAAGCATCGTGTTGAGTTACAGAGTTTAATTATTGTTTGCTAGAGGACACGCAAAATTAAAAGTTGAGGGTGTTAATGTGTCATGCAAACACGACACTTTCGATGCTTAAAATCATAAATTTATGTGGGTACTTAGGTAGTTTTAGCAGATATGATGCACTTTTGTGTTTATTTCAGGTAAAACAGATCTATAGTAGTGTTATAGCAAAAATAGAAGAAAAAGAAATAGAAAGACCAATTCTTATCAAGATACAAGTTAGTCCATGGGTCGTCAACACTCGATACAACTCATAGGATAACTGTAAGCACAATAGAACCCAAAGCTAAACTAAGAATCTAAGTATGAACAAGATATGACTGGACCATCTGAGTCGTATGCGAGGATACGAGTCATATCATGAATTTGTAAGCATAACAAAATCTAAAGTTTCCATCCCAAGTTGAAATCTCAAAAGTATACGAGTTAGAAGTCTGAGTACGACTCATATAGGGAAACCGTAAGTAGACCAGCATTCAAAGCTTGGAAAGACAGAAGTCCCAGGTGGATACAAGTGAAGGACACGAGTCGTAAGATCATGAATGACTCGGGGTGAGCATAAGTCATATGATGAACTAAAAATTAAAGCCTTGTGAGATCAGACACTGGAACAGATATGAGAGGCATAAGTACGACTCATATAATGACGGTACGAGTTAAAGATCGGGTCGTATTGAGTGCCGACATAACTTTACCTTTCTTGGTTTTATTAGGATTTCTATGTTATTTTGAGATACTATAAATACCCTAGGGTTTATATTTTATTAGGTTACACATTCTTACAATAGGCTACGTACTTTGACATTGTTCTTATTACTATTCATATACTTTACAATTATTCTTGAGATATTGGGTTTTTATTCAATTCAAGACTTTGGGGTTTATTCATCTTACTCTTGTGCAATTAATTACATGTCTTATTCATTGATAATCATGGATTCTTGCATGAACATGAGCAGCTAATCTCCTCAACTAGGGTTGTGGGAATGCCAGCGGATTAGATACGAAGAGGAACTGTGATATTCATCTATTCTAGGGTTTATGCATGTATCTTAATCTTATTCATAATAATTAATCTCAGAGCTGTTGAAGAAGCTTAAGATAGCCTGTATTAGCAAACATCTTCACAAGGGAGTTTGTGATTAGGAAAAGAAGATTAAGAAAGTGATTTGAGATTCACATCTACCTTATAATTCCCACTATCTCATCTAATCACTTGAACTCAAAAGGTGATAGTGAACTGAGGTTGTAACAAGGAGCAACAAGGCAATACCCTGAGACTGAACCGGTAAAGGGTGAGATATCATCATGTTTACAAGATGGTTGATAATACATATCTTGTAGACTTTATATGCAAAGCATAAGAATAGTTGGGTTGCTCACGAGAAATTTACAGAGTTAAGAATCCAGGGGAACAGAAGCCTAGTGTTTGTCTTCTATTGTTTACGACTTAAAAACACTCAAGATTTGGCTACTACTTACGATTGATACTAAAATCCCCTCATTTACTTTCCTATACTACTCATGGATTACCTTAAGTCAAGCAACTGTTCAGCATCTTCCTTATGGGATTGACTCCAACCTAGCTGGGATACATTATTTGTCATCGACCGTAGCATACTTCTTTAGAGGTTTGTTTTGGGTGACATCAGATAACTCTGTGAGTAGTGTCCTCTATAATATTAACTCTGACCCCTCTAACCAGTGTATGATCAAGCTATAGTTGCCTAGAAAATTAGATCAGGCCTGGATGTTGGCGCATAGGAAGGACCACGAAAGCTATGTCGGATGCATAAAATTCCCATACCATAGCTGGGCTGTAGGAACTGAGTGTCCTAGTGATCCACTCTAGCTGATATCTATCAAATGTCACTCGTAGCTTTAGTACTCGATCTAGCCCCGATAGTTCAATCTGGCGCTTCTCATAAATGCACCTCAAAGACTTGCCTGTGTTGCAAATATAATTCTATCTACAAAATATACTTTGTATCCTTTCCATACACCACCTTTGATCTTTCTTCTCTATAGGTGAATCTAGGGTAGGTGCAGAAATGGGACTCTGCTGTACTGAAACATCGTGGGAAGGTTGCTTGGTACCCTCAACAGAATGAGGTACCTTTGTCTGTTGTACATAGGTAGTAGTACCCTCCTCAAACTGGGGAACCGCAGATAGCTGCTCCTGCTCAACCTCATTAGATAAATTCTGTGACCCCTCCTCATACTGAGGGTCTTGAGCAACAAGCTGTGAAGTAGAATAAGACTCTGTCTACTCATTATCATCTTCATCATCATATAGAGGAGTGTGTGGAGGTGATATTTGTGTGGTCTTAATCCTCAACCGGGATGCAGCTGACTGAGCAACCTGGTGAGTCTATTTTCTCATGACTCTGCATGTCATCTCAACTGCAGCATCTCTACGTCACTGCCTCAAGTATTTCTCTACTGAGTCGATCAGCTTAGGAGACTCTACCCATCTCCTCGAAGTACCGGCCTTCATTTTCTTTATAGCTTCAGGTGCCATATGTACCTGAAAAACCAGTTGTTAATTTCCAACAAAAAAAAAGGATAGCAAAAGTTGAAGAAAAATTTAAAATTCAAAAAGTTTGAATTTTTTCTCAATTTTTACATCCCTAAGACCTATTTGAAATCCCAACAAGTCCAACGTGCACAAACCAATCAAGAATTATGAATTGTAAAGCAAACAAACATGCTCAACTAATGATATTACTTTCATCCATTCAAGTTGAACTTCTAGTTAGGGTCTAACTTTAGATTTTTCGTCAAAACATGACCCTACATTATGATTTTAGGCTACTTCAAGGATCATACATGCAAGCATGATAGTTTAAATATATTTGATAGTGGAATACACATATCAACTTGCTTAAACAATAGATAGATCGATACATAACCATTAGGAGTTGAGGAAGTTACCTTTTATATGAAGAACCGAAAGAGAATAATGAAGCACTCAAGCAAAACCAAGGTTAAAACTTGTTTTTAGTGTGTTGGGTAATTTGGTATCTCAAATAAGTGTTAATCTATCCTTTACTTAAGTGTGATGTTAGTTTATGTTTTAACAGGGTAGTTTGAATTCAAAAAGAAAAGTAAGGTTTTGAGGATTAGAATGAGGGTAAGAATGTTGCTATATTGGTGGGGGGCGTTTTACGTCATATATAAATATGGGTGGGCCCAAATTTTAAATTAAAAATAGGCCCACAAAGTGACCTAGTCGCGACATCAACCTGCGCACCACACCTACGGCTAGGCAGTAGACGAAGTTACCACCTGTGGCCTGCAGGTGCTGGGCCAAAAATTTTGGCCCGCTTTTCTACAACCCAAATTCAACATTTTGATATTTTTTCAAATACTTATGGTCCAGCAACCTAAGTTTTAGGTCTCAAAGGTAAAATTAAATATCAAAGTCTGTAACTCACCATTTTTCATCCTCAAAATATCAACTTTTTGACTTATTACTCAACTTACCGTGTAGGACTTGTGACCATGATGGGTTGATCACACAACCACCATTCCTAAAAATCAATGAATAGAGGAATTTTTAACGTATTCCGGGTAAGGTCCAAAAGCTGAAAACCTACAAAAAGAAAAAAACAACAAAAACGTAAACACTAAAATAGTGGGTTGTCACCCACTCAGCACTTGATTTAACATCGCAGCACAACATGGCTATGTTGGTTACTCAGACTTCACCAACAAGCCCATGGATTACCTCCCATGCAGTGCATAATTTAACATCGCAGCACAACGCATGTATCTTGACTACTTAAAATTCATTAATATCCCATAGGAGTATCCTCCAGGGTCATCAATACAATCAATTATCGAGACTACCCTCAAGTTGGTTGGCTGCTTTATTGACTTTCGAATGTTGAAAGTCTCTTCCTTACTGTTGACTTTGAATTTTAGCTCACCTTTTTCCATGTCAACCATAGCTCTGCTTGTGGCTATAAATGGCCTTCCTTGTATAATAGGTATCTCGGTGTCAACCTCATAGTCCAGGATGACAAAGTCAGTCTGAAATATGAAGTTATCCACTTTTACACTCATATCAAAAGAGATTCTCACAGGCTTTTTCACTGTATGGTCAGCCATCAACAACGGCATCGATGTAGGTTCATAGGATTCAAGCCCAATTGCTTGAATAAGTCCAGCAATATCAAATTAATATTGGCCCCCTAAATCATACAAGGCTCGTGCAAATCGAGATGACCCAACAGTTCATGGTATAGTGAATGCTCTGGGGTCACCCATTTTTTGTGACAAAGACCTAGTCATGAATGCACTACAATGGTCCACACCATCAATATCCTAAATATTCGCTCCCTTTTTCCTTGTGAATGGTTGTTTCATGAACCTAGCATAATCAAGCATCTGCTCCAACGCCACTAGAAGAGGTATGTTCAAGCTTAATTCTATAAGCATATTAATGAATTACTTGAACTGACCTTCTTCTTTCTTCTGCCTCAGTCTCTGAGGATAAGGTAAGGGTGGTCTCAGAATTTATTTGAATTTTAGCTCAATGGTTGGACCCTTACCTTTATCTTCAGCAGCGTTATCTCTATCACATGTTACCTTCTCAAATTCAACAACAAGTGTCTCATCATTAACATTTTCTGCAGTAGGTAGTGGGGCACCCATGTAGTGACACCGCTCCTCGTTTAATAATAAGTACATAACTGTTATTTTTTGGATTTTATGTTGAGTTACTCGGAAGAGTACCTGGCTGCCTCTAGTTAAGAGTGGATGACATCTTCCCAAACTGGTGCTCCAACTACTTGATAGCAGTGGCATGTGACTTGACCTACTGGGTCAACCCTAAAATATCAACATTAATCTCCTTAAGGCTAACCTCATAATTTTTCTCACCCTTCACCAGCTTAGCTAGCATCTCCTCTATTTTGGATTCTACATCGCATCTTCTAAGTGATATGTACCTATCTCCCTTCTCTCTGTAGTCATCCCTCTTTCTTTAGTCACCATCTTGCTCTCTGTAAATATATTTTTATCTATCATAATAGTTCAACCTTAGTTCCCTTATCCTTGGGATCGGAAACCCACCATATGATGATCCAAATAATTAGCTTCCTCTTTCAAATCTGACTCGTATTCCATAAAAGATGAACCCTGTGTTGTTACTATGTTAAATTTTCAGAATTGATCACTGCAAGATGCTTTGCTAGTACCCCTATATCAGTCTTTAGTAACACAATTTCTTGCGCTACTGAATCATCAGTCATTCTTTAATCGCAGGAGGCACCAATAACATATGTGCCAGATCTTTTCTCAGCCTCCTGATCCTTCCACCCTTGGTTAGTGAGTGAAATATGATCTAACATCTTCGAAGCTATCTCCCAACATAGTCTTATAAAAACTCCTCTAAATATAGTGTTTGTCGTGGACTGGAGCTGATGATCAAGGATCTGTAGAATATCTCTGATAAGCTCATCCCTAATAACTAATAATTTGGCACCATGCATGACTTTTTCTTAAACCTGATCCAAGCCTCTTATATGGACTCTGACTATAGTTGCTTGATATACTAGATCTCATTCTTAAGCTGTAACATCCTTGATAGAGGAAAGAACCCATTCAAGTATTGCTTGCGCAACTCATTCCAAGTAGTGATAGAGCATCTGGATAGTTACCCTAACCATAATGATGCTTCTCCTGTAAGTGAGAAGAGGAAAAACCTCAATCTAAGTGCTTTTTGATTCAGCCCTAGATTTGTATATGAACTAAAAATCTTGAGAAAATTAGCAAGGTGCAAAATTGCATTATCTGCAGGCAGACTTCCAAACACGCCCTTTAAATTTAGAATTTGGATCATTGAACTTGTAATGTCAAATTTGATGCTTGGGGGTAAAATAGGAGGAATAATGGATCCAGTCTCTATCAGCTAAATGTATCCTAAGTGTTCTTAATCATCTATATATAGTTACACATTTTGATATGCTCTCATTAATTAAACATAAGTACCTCTAGCTCTGTTCTAATTCCCATCGAGTGTTGCTCGGTGGTCTGCTTCTTGTATCTGCTTAGCAAGCTTTGTCTCCCTAGCTACACACTGAGCTTCTTCAATTATGCTCCTCTTATTCTCTACTTGATCCAAAAGTTGATCGGTCTGTCGATCAACCATATATTTACTCCTTTGGGAGGAGGGGGAAGTAGATCATCATCAACGTTTTTAGAAGGATCATTTCTTTTCTTCTCAGACATCCCATGAGGTGTTTGTAGGATCCTCTATGGATTCAGATTTTCTGGGAGTAAGGGATCTTCTATACTCCATGTGCTAGACATACACCGTTGTATGACTAACTAAGAACAAGAACTAAAAAAATCCAAAAACTGCAACAACTTTGAATCATAAATAACACCGTGTTCCCCGAAAACGACACCAATTTCTTGATGACGTCCAAGCAATACCTCCTTTTAGATGATATGATCATTGTTAAGATATAGTACCGAACTAAGGTTGGGGTCAAATTCTAAGGGAACACTTGGCTTTATAGATCTCAGCAGTTATAGTCAATTGTAAAAAAGGAAAAGTAAATGAGGAATTTATTTGTAGTAATTGAGAGCAACGTACTGTATTAACTTGGTTATAAGTAGTATAAGAGAACACTAGAATTATGTTCCCCTTGGATTCTTAACTCCATAGGCTCATCATTCATTTTTGAACCAACCCAATACCTTGCATGCAAAATCGACAAGTTATTTACCTCCTACAGTCTTTTGGACGAGTAGAAGGATTTCACCCATTAGTTTTTGAGTCTCAGGGTGTCGCACTACTAACAATTATCTTGATCCCAGTTAACTATTACCTTTTGAGTCCCTAGTTATTAGATAAAACCTAGCCATCTTACTAAGATATAATCTAGAAGCGTGGATCGATAGTTAAACTCCAAATTACAGTTGTCGTTATCTTTTCCTAGTCACTACTTCTCTTTTAGAGTAAGTAACAATATCTAGGTAGGATCCTAATGTGTGCACCCATTAAGAAATCTATTATAATGAAGATAAATCAATACATTCCATGGGTATTGGTTCAGATCAAGAATCACACTTCTCCTACTTTATCAATCTATCAAGGTTTCCATAACTATAGCTATGGGTTTTTAGCCACTCATAGTTATGAAACAATCAATGACAATCGTAATTGAAAGCATAGATGAAATCACAATGATAAGATGAAAGAAAACCCACAACCATATCTAGATTAATCAACAAAAGTTAATACAATGGAATCCCTACACCAAAATCATATCTTGGAATCAAAAGATGTTTCTGAGTATCAAAAGTATGTAACTCTCACTAAAAAAGTACATAAAGGATATTTATAGTACAAGAAGAAACCCAAAAACCAAAGCATGAACAAAATAAAAGAAAACAGGGTCCATTGCCACCTAATCTCTATACCTACAGTCTAGCACAGGGAGCAGGTAGTACGTGCGGTCCTGACATAGGGCATAGGTGCAGACCACACGTACAATTCTTGCAGCCTGACTCTCGATATTTTGATCTTCGGTACCTACTTTTATCACTTATGGTCTATAGGTTCTACATGTGGTCTGTGGGTTTCCTGGTCGGTGTCAGGAGTCATATTTTTAGCTCTTTTCACTTTTCAAGCATGCTTTGACCACGACTAAGTTGGAAAAAAACTCGAATATCCATAACTGCTCCAAAAAGTGGGCAAAAATACCTTTTTTCACATTTTTCATAAAAACAACATACAAAATATGGTTTCCTATAAAACATACATAAAACAGATCATATCTAACAAAACAGTCTCAGAAACTTGCATATTTTCTTTATTTTAAGAGTCGAAAGTGGTAAATTTCTATAGCACATCAAGGGCTTTTGAGCATCAATGAATGAATTGTTTTTTAATAGATTTTTAGATGATTCCTGATTTGAATTGATGGTTTTAAAGTATTTGAGGTGCATGAGTGTGGTTAATTGGAATAGGGGTCGAGATTTTCCCCAAATTAAATATTTTGTATATTGTAATTGGTATAACCTCAACCCAATCTTATGAAACTTTTTTTGAACATGAAGGTATATGCATTGAATAACTTTTAGAACCATTGCATGATATAAAGAGGTTATTGAAATATAATGGTTTTGATTTAATGAACAAATGGGGTCCTTCCCCCAAGTTAATAGAAATATAATAACATGGTGATATTACCTTGCAAATGTTGTTGATATGATGAAACCAACAGTGTATGCCTGATGTGTATCATGGTTCAATAAATGGGTTATGTGAAACTTGTTATAATTAGACTTTAAGGGGGTTCTTTTAGCTGGGTTATGAAAGTAGAGGTCCTAAGGGACCACTACTGAAAATCACATTTGCCGATGCAGGGGGTCAAAATAGTCAAATGGTCGAGTCACCCTTGCTTTATGACTAGGTGTTCAAGTCACCATTGTTAAATGAGCGAGTGTTCATGTCACCCTTGATATAATCCCAGGTATTCGATTCCCCTTGGTGCACATGTACATATGATTATTCTCTAGTTCGTACAGCTAACATATACTAGGGCCCTTTCAGCAGAGGAAGTTGAGCCCATATAGCCTGTGGGTGCCTTTTTATGCCGGTTAAGCTATAAAGTCCAGGCTAATGTTTTACTCTCATGCTAAAACTTGTTCCCTACCCTATCATGTTATATATATATATATGTACAATGTGTGTATGTGGATTTTACTGTGGTTTTTGACTTGGCATTACTTTATCCCCTTCCCTAAGTTATATATTAGCGCTCACCCTGCTAACCATCTTTGGACATTGTATGCCCATATGATGTAGGAACCTGAGACACTTTTGCTTTTCCTGTATAATAATAGTATTTCTGGGTTGTCAGCAGTCAGCTTTAAAGTGGTTAGCTTCTATCTCTGTAAGGGGTATCATTTTAAAGTCACATTTCCTTTATGCCTTAGACTACTTTAATTAGATTCTTTTGGCTATCGTCAGGGTCATGTCTTGACTTAGATTGAATTTGGTCTGTTCAGAGGCTTTGTGGATTATTGTTGATTGGTATGTGTTGAATTCTTAAATTCTATTTTGAGTTTCCTGTCATGTTATATGCTCAGTACTCAGCTTATTTTGTTACATGTTCAGAATTCATCCACTGCTAGTTATATTATGTTATATTTCGTAAGGTAAAGGGGGTGGTCTCCGGTCGTGGGTGGACTTGAGACACTCGTCATGGTCAGGCCCTAATTTAGGTTGTGAAAAGTTTGGTATCAGAGACTAGGTTAATGGTGAATTGGGTGTCCACAAAGCCATGTCAAGTAGAGTCTATTTTATGAGTGTGTAAAATACCACACTTATATGGGAGAGACTATGAGGTATATTCAAATATTTCACTTTTTTGTGTTCTACTTTAGCACTGTAGAGTTTAGGATGCTAAAATATCCTCTAATTATCATTTGTTTGCATTTCATATCATGCCTCTCATAAGATTTGATGCTCGTGGAAACTCCTCCGTCCCGACTAAGGACAACGTGGATGGAACTCATCTTGCTTATTAGGTACAGACCTAATCTACATTCCTTGCTTTTGATTTCCCTCATAGAGTTCCACCGGTTCCCTTTAGTCCCCCTCATACTCCTTAAGGTGATGTGTCTAACGCTAAGTTTTGCTAATTGATTTAGTTTCTTACTCAGTTGGTGTCTCAATTGCGCCAGTCTTTGCATATTGCTCTTGTCACTCTTTGTTTTGAGAGGTTAAGTCCTTCGACTTTTACTACTTCCAAGGTTGAGAAGAATCCTCATGGGTTCATAAATGAGATAGAAAAGATTCTTTGAGTGATATATACTTTTGACTCGGAAGGTGTGGAGTTTGCCGCATATTAACTTAAGAATATGGTGTATTAGTGGTATAAGGAGTGGGAGCAGTCGAGGGGTGAATATGCTGAGCCAGTTGGGTGGGATGACTTTTTGAGTACCTTTCTTGACTGATTATTTCCTCAAGAGTTAAGGGAAGCAAACGCTGAGGAGTTTGTGAATTTAAAGTAAGGAAGAATTACTGTGTAGAAGTATGCCTTGAAGTCTCATCAGCTATCTCACTATGCTTCATAGTTGGTCTCTTCTATGAGGGCAAAGTTAAGGATGTTTGCTTCGAGCATTTCTTAGGACTTAGTGTTGGAGTGCAAGGGCACCTTATTAAATAGTGACTTGGATATCTCTAGGATTGTGGTGTATATGCAGCAAGTTAAAGATGAAAACAAGAAACAAGCCAAGATATGAGAAAGGTAAAGTAAGAAATTAAGATATTCTGAGCAGGGTAGAGGTCAGCCAAAATGTGGTAGAGATGGAAGGTAGTGGTTTAAGAAGAAATGAGGAAATTTTAGTTCTTATTCTATGGCTAGTGCTCCATATCCTAAGCCCTCAAGTGATCATCGCTTCTATATAGATAGTGGATTAAAGGCATAAGATTTCTAATCTCAGGCTAGTGGAGCTTAGTCAGTCCCATCTTAACCCCGTTATTGTTTTTGTGGGCAATTGCCTCATGGATTATGTGATGAAGGAAGGAATAAGTTCTTTAAATATGGTCAGCTTGGTCACATGCAGTGGGATTGTCCTTCAAGGGGTGCTTCTAGAGCTAATAAGGTCCCGGTTGCTACTTCTTCAGATCTTGTGCCAAAGGGTGCTACTTCTAGTATCGATACTGGTTGAATCATCTGTATACTCTTACCAGTCGTCAGGAATCTAAGGCTTCTCCTAATGTTGTCACTGGTATATTACACCTTTTCTCTCATGATAAGTATTGTCTACTTAATCTGAGGTCTACTCTTTTTATTGTAACCCTTTATGTGGCTATTCATTTTGGTTTTGGTCCTGAGTGTATTTTTGATCTATTTTTTGTGCCTACCCAATGTGTGACTCTATTGTAGCTAGAAACGTCTATAGAGGTTGTGTGGTATCTATCTATGGTAGGAAGATATTGGTAGATCTGATAGAGTTGGATATGTTAGACTTTAATGTTATTTTGGGGATGGATTGGCTCCATTCGTGCTAAGTGTCTCTTAATTTTAGAACCTGAAGGGTTAGTTTTCAATTCCCGTATGAACCAGTGATTTAGTGGGAAGGTAGTTCTTTAGCACCTAAGGGGAGGTTAACTTCTTAACTAAGAGCCTAAAAATTAATTTCCAGGGGGTGTCTATACCATTTAGTTTGGGCTAAAGATTCTAATTCTAAGGTTAACTCTTTACAAGTTGTCTCTGTAGTCAACGAGTTTCCCCAAGTGTTTCGTGATGATCTTCTTAGTATTCCTCCCAATAGGGAAATAGAATTTAGGATTGACCTTCTATCGGATACCCATCCTATCTCTATCCCTCCTTATAGAATGGCTCTAACTAAGTTGAAAAAACTAAAAAAATAGCTAAAACATCTTTTGGATAAGGGTTTATTCTCCCTAGTATGTCCCCGTGAGTCGTTCTTATTTTTTTCTAGCATAATAAGGATGGTTCCCTTCAGATATGTATAGATTATCACCAGATAAATAAGGTGATTGTGAAGAATAATTATCCTCTTCCTAGGATTGATGATCTGTTTGACCAACTTTAGGGTAATAAATGCTTTTCTAAGATTGATCTTTGGTCGAGCTATCATTATTTGAAGATTAAGGATATGGATATCTCTAAGACCGCTTCCAAACCCGATATGGTCATTATAAGTTTTTGGCTATGTCATTCTATTTGAATAATACCCTGACGACATTTATAAATCTTATGAACCAAGTATTCAAATAGTTCTTGGATTTATTCATCATTGTGTTTATTGATGACATATTGGTATATTCTAAGATAGGGAAGGATCATGCCAATCATCTCTATTAAGTGTTGCAGACTCTTAAGGATCAGCGATTGTATGCTATGTTTTCAAAGTGTGAGTTTTGGTTGAATATTGTTACTTTTTTAGGTCATGTTGTTTCTAGTGAGGGGGTCATGGTGGATATACAAAAAGTTGAGGTGGTTAAGAATTTTCCTAAACCCACGACTCCAATTAATAGTTGGAGCTTCTTGGGTTTAGGCCGGTATAATAGGAGGTTTGTGGAGAGTTTTTCGTCTAGCGCTGCCCCATTGACTAAGTTGACTCAGAAAAGGTGAAGTTTTTGTGGTCCGATGCTTGTGAGGGTAGTTTGAGATATTGAAGGATAAGTTGACTTCAACTTTGATTTTGACCCTACCCAAGGGTACTAATGGCTTTGTTATTTATTATGATGCGTCCCATATGGGATTCGGTTAATTTTTTATTTGGCATGGTAAGGTTGTGGCATATGCTTTTAGGCAGCTTAAGGTGCATGAGAAGATTTATCTGACTTTTGATTTGGAATTTTTGGCTATGGTTTTTTCCTTGAAGATTTGACGCCATTACTTGTACGGAGTTCATATTGATATATATTCTTCTTACAAGAGCTTGCAGTATGTGTTCATCCAGAAGGAGTTGAATCTCAGGCAAAGGAGATAGCTTGAGTTTCCCAAGGATTATGATATAAGTCTTCACCATCACCCAGTAAAAGCCAATATGGTTGTTGATGCTCTTAGTACGCTATCCATGGGGAGATTATCTAATGTTGATGAGAGAAAGCGAGGGTTAGTGAAGGATATTCACTGTTTAGATAATCTTAGAGTTTGACATTTTGATTTCGCGGATGGTGGGGTGATCATTTAAGCGGTGGTAAAGTTTTCTCTTAGTACTGAGGTGAAGGAGAAATAAGTTTTAGATCCTATCTAGATGCAGATTAAGGATGATGTGGGTCAGCAAAAAGTCATGGCTTTTGAGATTAGTGGTGATGGTATCTTGAGAACCAAGGTAGATAGTATGTTTCTAATGTTGATACGCTGCGAGAGAGGATCTTAGTTGAGGCTCATGAGTCGAGGTACACTATTTATCCTAGTTCGACGAAGATGTACTAGGATTTGAAAGTGATCTATTAGTGGAACAATATAAAGAGAGATATGGCCAATTTTGTGGCCAAGTGTATGGTCTGTCAACAGGTGAAAGTGAAGCACATGAGGCCTAGTGGTTTGTCTCAAGAGATTGAGTTACCTGTGTGGAAATAAGAGGTGATTAATAAGGATTTAATTACGAGTCTTCCGTGGTCTCATAGTCAGTTTGATTCAACTTGGGCCATCATAGATACGATGACCAAGTTTGCTCATTTCTTTCCCGTGAAGACTAATTATTTTATGGAGGATTATGCTAAGCTTTTCATTAAGGAGATCGTTAAGTTGCATGGTACATTGTTTCTATTATATCTATTTGAGGTACGCAGTTCTCATATCAGTTTTGGGGGTCAATTTAAAGAGGTTTAGGAACTAAAGTGAACCTTAGCACCACTTTCCACCCTCAGATGGATAGACAAAAGAAGAGGATTGTTCAAACTTTAGAAGATATGCTAAGGGCTTCTGTGATTGATTTTGGTGGTAGTTGGGTTGATCATTTACCTTTCAAAGAGTTTGCGATATAGTAACAGCTATCATTCTAGCTATTAGATTGCTCTATTTGAGGCTTTGCATGGTAGAAGATGTCACTCTCCTATTGGGTGGTTTGAAGTTAGTGAGACCAGATTATTTAGTACTGATTTGGTTCATCAGGCTGGGGAGAAGGTGAAGATGATTAGGGACAGGCTTAATACCACCTAAATTCACCAAAACTCCTGTGCATATGTGAGGCCTAAGATTTAGAGTTTGATGTTGGTGATTGAGGGTTTTTGAAGGTGTCTCTAATGAAAGGTCTGATGAAGTTTGGAAAGAAGAAAAAGCTCAGTCCCTATTATGTTCGCCCATACTTAATCTTGAAGAGAGTGGGCAATGTGGCTTATGAGTTGGAGTTGCCTTCGAGTTTGGGTTTTGTTTATCCAATGTTTCATGCCTCATTATTGAAGAAGTGTATGGGTGATTCTTCCTTGGATGTCCCTTTGGAGAGTGTTGGCAGTTGGATTCCTTGTCTTATGAGGAAGTCCCAATTGAGATTTTGGATAGGCATGTTTGTTATTTGAGGAATAAGGATGTGGCTTCGGTGAATGTTCTATGGAGAAATCATAAGGTTGAAGAGGCTACTTGGGAAGCTAAAGATGACATAAAGTCCAAATATCCATTCTTGTTTCCCGCCTTGGATAATTGTGCTTAAAGTATGTGTTTGCCTTAACATTTTTGTTTTTTGACTTTGTTAAAGAAAAGTGTGCTTGTGTTTTATGTTAAATCATATGAATGGATGCCCTGTATCGTCATTCAGGAGTGAATGATCCATGGGGGAGAATGTAAGACCCCGAATTTGGTCTTTGGAAAATTCTTTGATCTTGAGTCTACTGCCAAACCTATGACTTACCTTATGAGTCATAAGGTCACCTTATGAGTCCCAGGGCCCTAATCCTAGGGTGACCAGTAAAGGTTGTCCATGTCAGTGCCTTGGTGATGACTTGCACCTAACAAGTCGGCAAGACTCTTTACTAGTCGTAGAGTGCCTTCCGTAGCCAAATTAGTGTAGTACCCAAATGTTTGTGTCCTAACTACGACTGGACTCTATGAGTCGTAAGGTACAACTATGAGTCATAGTGTGTGAACTCATGAAGTCAACAGTGCGGGGTCCTTAAGCTACTGTGATGACTCATAGCCAGATGTCACGAGTCATAAGGTGACCCATGACAACTAGGCGAATTTTTCTACACTTTTAAGCAATGGCATTCTTCTCATTTCCCTCTTTCCCCCACGTAAGGCCCACAACCATAAAATATGTTGGGGACTCTATTCTCAACACTTAACCATCAAATACACTTGCCTAAACACTCTTAATCCCTAAGTCAAGAACACCTAGGGTTTCATAGAAATTGGCAATTAGAGCATCCAAGGGTTGATTTCTCTCCGTAATTCTTGATATCTCAAGCATATTACTCTTCCCCAAAGTTTATTTTGTTAAAATCATGTATTTACAATTGTTATTCATGTAGTTTGATTGTGGTTTATGAATCTGGGTTGAGGGCTTTTGAACCTCAATTAATGACTTTTTTTCATGGCTTTTATGAATGATTCATGGTTTGAATTAATGGTTTTGAAATATTTGGGGTGGATGAGTGTGTTTAATTGGAATGGGGGTCGTGACTTCCCCCAAATTAATGATTTTGAATATTGTAATTGATAAAACCTCAACACAATCTTGTGAAACTTGTTTTGAATATGAAGGTATGCATATTAAACTACTTTTGAAACCATTGCATGATATAAAGAGGTTATTAAAACATAATGGTTTTGATTTAATGAACAAAGGGGGCTACTCCCCCAAGTTAATGGAATTATAATAGAGTGACGATATTACCTTACAAGTGTAGTTGGTATGACGATACCAATAGTGTATGCCTGATGTGTATCATGGTTAAATGAATGGACTATGTGAAACTTGTTTTAATTGGGCTTAAATGGGGTTGTATAGATGGGACGTAAAAGTGAAGGTCCTGAGGAACCACTAGTGGAAATCGTGTTTGCCGATGTGGGGGTCAAAATTGTCGGGTGTTCGAGTCCCCCTTGCTTTATGACCGGGTGTTCGAGTCACCCTTGTTAAATGACTGGATGTTCAAGTCACCCTTGATATATGCCAGGTGTTCGAGTACCCTTGGTGGATATGTATATATGATTATTCTCTTATTCGTATGGCTAATACATACTAGGACACTTTCAGCAGGAGAAGCTAAGCCAATACAGCCTGTGGTTGTTTTTTTATGACGGTTAAGTTGCAGAGTCCAAGCTAATGTTTTACTCTTATGCTAAACCTTGTTCCCTATCCCAGCATGTTATATATGTGTGTGTGTGTGCGTGTGTGTATGTACAATGTGTGCATGTAGATTTTACTGTAGTTTTTGACTTGGCATTACTTTATTCCCTTCCCTGCATTACATGCTAGCGCTCACTCTACTAAAAACCTCCAGACGTTCAATCCCCATGCGATGTAGGAACTAGAGATATTTCTACTTTTTCTGCACAGTGAAAGGATTTCTGCATTGCCAGCAATCAGCTTTGAAGTGGTGAGCTTTCATTCTTCGGAAGAGCTATCATTTGAAAGTTTTCTTTCCTTTATACCTTAGACTACTTCGATTGAATTCTTTTGGCTATCGTCGGAGGCATGTTATTCTGACTTAGATTGATTTTGATTTGTTTAGAGGCTTTGTGGATTACTGTGGATTGGGATGTGTTAAAATTCATAAATTCTTTTCTGAGTTGCCTATCTTGTTATATGTTCAGAACTCAGTTTATCTTGTTATATGTATGGAATTCATCTGCTGCTAGATGTATTGTATTTTGTTTGGCTAGGAAAAGGGGATGGTCTCCGGCCCTCGACGAACTTGAGATACCCGTCACAGTCAGGCTATGTTCGGATTGTGACTAAAATAAATTTAATAAATAAATTCATTAAATGAGGGGACTTCATTACGCCAAACCATTTTGATATTCATTCACGTTACATAGAACATTTTGTCTTTTCTAAAGTCTTATATAGTTTATTTCATTATTTTCATAAACGTGGTGTATAGAACACATAGACCCAACTTTGTAACTATGAAAGAGAATGGAAGATAAGTAGATAACTGCTAATTTCTCTGTTATGTTTTCTTCTAAATATGTTGCACAATTTTTGATTTTTTTCTTTTACATTATCTAACTTTTCTAAACTCCTTGAATGGGCAGGGGGATTCTTTCTACAATAGTAAATTTCAATAGTGGAAAATAGAAGGATAACAATATTTGTTATTTATAGCCTCTTTCTTACTGAGATAGGACTTTCAATATTTTTTATTGAGATAGAACTTTCAAAATTGAAGCAATGTTAATTTTTATTATATCAAATTCTTTAAATTATGGAACAACTAGGGCTAACACAAAAGCATAACTATGAAATAATAGATATCATAACTAATTACGAAGTACAAACAATTACTAAAATTCTTTCTTTTAATTTTATTCATCAATTATAATTTATTTTTAATTTTTTTGTCTCATCATCATTTCATTTAAATATATAAAAGAAAATTATAGAGAAATAAAAATTTCCCACCCAAGAAAACACATTGTAAGATCCCGCAAAAATTCTAGTCATTTCAGGCCTATATAGCATGCCAAAAGAGATCCCAGACTTCGAAAAAATTTCAGCGAAGTGTCAAGACTTAGAATCATTTTAACCTTCAAAATTGGAGGATCTTATTTTTGATATTTCCGACCTTAGTATGTTGATTTTCAAGTTGATTTATGATTAGGGTCACTTGTAGGTCATCTCAGGCGAGTTTCTTATTTTTTGGACTAGCGTATGGGTGAGTTTGGATGTCCAAAACATCAAGGGGTCACGATAAGGCCGCGCCATGAGGGCCAGTTAAGCCAGGTTTAGAGTCGCATCGCAAAGGCTGCTTGACCCGATCAGGGGTCACATCGCGAGGGCCGGTTGACCCAAGCAGGGGTTAAGATGTGATGGGGACCCTGTCCAGCATTCTTTTATCTAGGTTTGTGGGGGGAAATGGGTTATTTTTCCCTTACATTATTCAGCCTTAACACGAAATTTGATATCCTAAAGGGAAAAATTCTTTCTTTATTCATAAAATCATCTCAAGAAAGAAACCCTAGTTCATCCTTGGGTTTCCTTCCACCTTTGGAGTTCAAGAACCCTTTTTAAAACTACAAGTTTATAGATTTCATGATTTACATGTTTGAATTGGATGGTGTTCATGTATGTGTTGTTGTATGGTTTTTCAGATGTTATTATTAGCACATTCAGTTATTATTTTAGTATTTTGAGAACCTTATGGCATTTTTTGTTATACATCCGCATATGATTTTCAATATTATTATTTGGTGCTCACAGCAGGTACCAGTCATGGGTTATCTTGTGATCATTTAGGGTCGTAAGCACCGTGTGACGTCCAGGGCGTAGGATCAAGTTAATACAAACTTGGTATCAGAGCCTAAGGTTCAACAAAATCCTATGGAGTCTAAAAGCCGCGTCAAGTAGAGTTTTGTTCATGGGTGTGAAGCACGCCACACTTATGGATAAGGGGCTATGAGGCATTTTAGGAAAAGTTCCCTTCTTTCAGTATTCATGTCGTGCGAGTGAGCATGAGCTCAAGTTAAACTATCTGTCTAATCCAATTTTCCCTTCTATTTACAGAACATGCCTCCCAAAAAGACTAACAAAAGAAGAATTGAAAACCAGCCAGCACCTCCGCCCATTCAAGCAGATCCCCTGGGCGAGCATGTCTCTTACGCAGAATTCAGAGCAACTTTCACCACTCTAACTCATTCTATGGCAGTCCAGAATGAACGCCCAGCTGTGGTTCAGGCCAACCAAGTGGCCAACACTGCTGCAGCTAGATTTTGAGACTTTACTCGAATGAATCCTCTATCAATTTCAGGGTCTAAGTTTGAAGGGGACCCACAGGAATTCCTTGACATGGTGCACAAGGTAACAGATATTATGGGGTAACCACTAGTGAGAGTGCTGAGTTAGCTGCATATCAGTTACATGATGTATCTCATACATGGTTTAAGTAGTGGAAGGCAGATAGGGTTGCAGATGCAGGGCCTATAGAATGGGAAGAGTTTGCTACTGCCTTTCAAGATAGGTTTTTCCCATTGGAATTGAAAGAGGCCAAGGTTTTAGAATTTATTAACCTAAAGTAGGGTAGCATGACAGTGAAGGAGTATTCTCTCAAGTTTACTCAGTTAGCCAGATATGCTCTTCA
>JAPEIP010000008.1:165640800-165656035 GCA_026120095.1 Capsicum chinense | reverse complement strand
AGAATGAACGCCCAGCTGTGGTTCAGGCCAACCAAGTGGCCAACACTGCTGCAGCTAGATTTTGAGACTTTACTCGAATGAATCCTCTATCAATTTCAGGGTCTAAGTTTGAAGGGGACCCACAGGAATTCCTTGACATGGTGCACAAGGTAACAGATATTATGGGGTAACCACTAGTGAGAGTGCTGAGTTAGCTGCATATCAGTTACATGATGTATCTCATACATGGTTTAAGTAGTGGAAGGCAGATAGGGTTGCAGATGCAGGGCCTATAGAATGGGAAGAGTTTGCTACTGCCTTTCAAGATAGGTTTTTCCCATTGGAATTGAAAGAGGCCAAGGTTTTAGAATTTATTAACCTAAAGTAGGGTAGCATGACAGTGAAGGAGTATTCTCTCAAGTTTACTCAGTTAGCCAGATATGCTCTTCATGTGGTAGGTGATAGCAGGTCTAAGATAAGTAAGTTCGTGTTTGGTGTGTCTGATAATGTGGTCAAGAAGTGTAGGACCGCAATGCTGATTAAGGAGATGGACTTTTCTAGGTTACTCCATACTCAACAGATAGAGAAGTATAAGACTAAGGAGAAAGAGAGAGAGAGCACGAGGGCTAGAATAAGTAGCTTCAAATTTACTCAGCCTAAGTTAGAGGGTGGTAACTGTTCTCAATTCTGCCCAAAATCTTTAGTTTTAGCTCCGTCCTCAGCCAAAGAAATGGTAATAAGGATAGGGTGCTAGGTTCTAAATCTCAGGGTAGTGTTAGCAGTGCCCGAACAATTTCTCCTTGTCAGAAGTATAGAAGAAATCGTTAGGGTATCTACAGAGCTGGCAGTTATATATGTTTCGAATGTGGCAAGCCAGGATATAGGGTCAGAGAGTGTCCTCAGGTGAGTTCGTAGAGTCAGTATAATTATCCCCCAACTCAGTTTACTCGCCCGTCTCAGTAGGGTGTTGCTTTCAGTGCCACCAGTGGACAATGCCCAAATAGGCTCTATGCACTTCAATCCCAATAGGATCAAGAAAGCTCTTCTAATGTGGTCGCTGGTACGTTACAAGTTTACCATTTACATATTTATGCTTTGATAGATCCAGGAGCTTCTTTATCCTTTGTAACTCCTTATATAGTTGTTGACTTCGGAGTCAGTCCCAAAATTCTAGCAGAGACCTTCTCAGTCTCTACCCCAATTGGTAAGTCTATCATAGCACGGTGGGTATACAGGAACTGTCCGGCTATGGGGTCTCAGAAAGTTACTTCAGTAGACTTAATAGAGTTAGAGATGCCAGATTTTGACATCATTCTCAACATGGATTGGCTCCATTTATTCTATGCTTCAGTTGACTGCAAAAATAAAGTTGTCTATTTTTAATTCCCAAATGAACCTGTCCTAGAATAGAGGGATAGTACTTCAGCACTTAGGGGTCAGATTATTTCATACCTTAGAGCGAGAAAAATGATATCCAAGGGGTGTGTCTATCATCTCGTTCGAGTTAGAGATTCTAGTTTTGAGACTCCTAATCTTGAGTCAGTTCCAGTAGCAAGTGAATTTCCAGATGTGTTTCTCAAAGATCTTCTGGGAATTCCTCCCAAAAGGGAAATTAACTTCGGAATAGACCTTCTTTCTGAAACTCAGCCTATCTCTATTCAGCCATACAAAATGGCTCCAGCTAAACTTAAAGAGCTAAAAGAATAGTTGAAGGATCTCCTAAATAAGGGATTCATCAAGCCCAATATCTCTTCGTGGGTAGCACCAATTCTATTCATGCGTAAGAAACACAGTTCTCTCAGAATGTGTATTGACTACTATCAGTTGAACAAAGTCACAGTCAAGAACAAGTACCCACTTCTCAGAATCGATGACTTATTTGACCAACTTCAGGGTGCTAGTTAATTTTCTATGATAGATCTCAGATCAGGCTACCATCAGCTCAAAATCAGAGAATGTGACATTCCAAAAATATCTTTCAGAACTTGATATGGTTACTTTGAATTTCTAGACATGTCATTTGGTCTTACCAATGCCCCAGCAGCTTTCATCGACTTAATGAATAGAGTGTTCAAGTAGTACTTTGACATGCTCATCATAGTCTTCATAGATGACATTCTTGTCTATTCTCGCAGTGAACATAATCACACAGACCATTTCAAAATAGTATAACAAACCCTCAAAACCTATCAATTGTTTGCCAAATTCAGTAAAGGCAAATTTTGGCATTTACTGAATTTTAGTTGTTGAAAAATTATGACATGAGTTTTCTGTATCATCCGGGCAAGGCCAAAGTAGTGGCAGATGCTCTCAGTAGATTGTCCATGGGTAGTGTTTCTCATGTTGAGGATGGTAAGAAAAAGTTAGTTCAAGAAGTTCATCATCTTGCCAAGGTAGGTGTCTGGTTTGTTGATTCAGCTGAGTGTAGTGTTTAGGTGCAGAATAGTTTGGAATCAACTTTAGTATCTGAGGTAAAAGAAAAGCAGGACAGAGATCCCAGTTTAGTTAAGCTGAAGGAGTCAATTAAAGATCAGAAAGTAGAGGTTTTCTCCCAAGGGGGAGATGGTGTGTTGCGCTGCCAGGGTAGATTATGTATGCCAAGTGTGGATGGCGTGAGGCAGCGGATTCTTGCAGAAGCATATGGTGCACATTACTCGATTCATCTAGGGGCCACTAAGATGTATTGTGACTTGCGGAAAGTCTATTGGTAGAGTGGGATGAAGAGAGACATTGCTGAGTTTGTGGCTAAGTGCTCTACATATCAGCAGGTGATGATAGAGCACCAAAAGCCTAGTGGGTCTATGCAGAAATTCAGTATCCCCACTTGGAAGTGGGATGAAGTAAACATGGACTTTGTGACGGGTTTGTCTCGTACTCATCGCCAGTATAATTCGATTGGGGTCATTGTGGATAGGATGACCAAATCAGCCTATTTCTTACCAGTTCCTACCTCTTACTCAGCCGAAGACTATGCCAAGCTCTATGTTAGAGAGTTGGTCAGATTGCACGATGTCCCATTATCCGTTATTTCAGATAGAGGTATGCAGTTCACCTCTCATTTTTGGAAAGCCTTCTAGAAGGGTCTCGGTACCCAAGTTCACCTCAGTACAGCCCTTCACCCTCAGACAGATGGTCAAGCAAAAAGGACCATTTAGACTTTAGAAGATATGTTGAGAGCATGTGTTGTTGACTTTAAGGGCAGTTGGGATGACCACTTACCCTTGATTGAGTTCCCGTATAATAACAGCCATCATTCCAATATTCAAATGGCTCTATTTGAGGCACTTTATGGGAGGAGATGTAGATCTCTCATTGGTTGGTTTAAAGTAGGCGAGGCCATAGTAGTAGGGACTAACTTGGTGTTTGATGCCTTAGAGAAGGTGCAGTTGATCAGAGAGAGGCTTAAGATAGCTTAGAGCCAATAGAAATCTTATGCGAATGTGAGAAGAAAAGATCTCGAGTTTGAGATTGGTGACTTTGTGTATTTCAATATCTATCACATGAAGGGAGTGAAGAGATTTGGCAAGAAGGGGAAGCTTAGTTCCCGATATGTTGGTCCTTATAAGATTCTCAATTGTTTCGGTAAGGTAGCTTATGAGCTTGAGTTGCCAACAAACTTGGCATCAGTGCACCCAGTGTTTCATGTCTTCTTGCTTAAGAAGTGCATTGGTGACCAAGCAGATGTAGTATTCAGTAAAGAACTCAGATAGTTCTGCAAAACTATGGTTGTTAGTAATCAGTTATTTAACCATCAAAATTCAGTACTTCAGTATCAGTCTAAACTATCAGTTATCAATATTCAGTACTTCAGTATCAGTCTAAACTATCAGTTATCAATATTCAGTTATCAGAACTCAGAACTTCAATTTCAGTGTAGTTCATACAGACGCTATATGCACAAGTATTTCATATTCAGCATGTTTGGTAGTTATGATTTTGCATGTACTCTCATTCAGTTACTTCATGATGTTCATTCAGTCAGTTATCAACTCATGCATATGAACCCATGTGTATCAGCCTACCTCACTTAGCATACCAGTACATTCCACGTACTAATGCATACTTTTTCTTTGCACTATGATGTCTCATATCATAGGGTCAGATGCTCAGGGTCCTGACCGTACTTAGCAGCTTAGACTATCAGCAGCAGATACAGTGGTGAGTCCTCATATTTTGAGGATAGAGTTTATTTAACTCAGCATTCCAGTTAGTTCAGTAATTGGAGTTAGTTGGGAACTTGTCCCATCAACTCCATATTTAGACAGTTAGAGGCTTTCAAAATAGCACAGACAGATATTCTGTTTTTCAGATATTATTATTAGTACATTCAGTTATTATTTTAGTACGTTGAGAACCTTATGGCATTTTCAGTTATACTTCCACATATGATTTTCAGTATTATTATTTGGTGCTCGCAGCAGGTACCAGTCATGGGTTAGTTGTGATCCTTTGGGATCATAAGCACCGTGTGACGTCCAGGGTGTAGGCTCGGGGTGTTTCATACGTAAACACAAATAAAAATTTATAATTTAATTAACTATATACAATAAATTATCACTGATGTATGATAAAAATAAACCATTTTCTTTATAATAATTTGCAATAATATTTATAAGTCATTATGACTAGTTAGCTAATAAAGTAAATCTGGTAAGACTCACACCTAATTATTTAGAGCGGCAAGAAAAAAACTGGACAGATCCTCCACATAGAGGAACCAAGCCACCCTTTTGATATTAGAACATATCTCATCTCAATCTAACTAATAATAAGTATGAAAAACAAAAATAATAAAGTAACGGGTGGTTGTTACAATTTTTAAAAGGAAAAAGTCATGGTTTCCATCCTAAATTATACATGAAAATTCGATGACACGCTTAAACTATTGAGGTAACCTATTACACACCTATACCATATAAAAGTGAATTTATTTACTCCCCGCAACACCCATGCCCAAGATTAATGAGTGGAGTGGAGTACACTTGCCCTATGGTGACGCCACTTTTTTAATTTCATATTTCCTATTCAATTTACTCCTAACCCAACCCAAACCCATAATATATGTTAAATAGCCTGATCCAAACCCATAATATATGTTAAATAACTCTACCCAACCCAAAATTAGACCTAACCCAATTTATTACACCCTGTCCGATCCATTCGGGTAGAATATGTATTGAAAAATTCACTTTTAAGACCTTCGAAGATCAGCAAACCTATTTCTCAATTTTCTTGCAAATTTGAACCTGATAGAAGAGATGAAGAACAAATTTTCTATGTTTTTCACTGTCAATTTCTCAAAAATCATATCTCTCTTTTCATTTCAAGTTGAGTTAAATTGTTACGAGTCGAGTTCGGTTGAGTTCACTTGATTTTAAGGTGGGGTATTGATACAAAACGATGCAAATTTGATACAAATGCTCAATTACAAAAAAAATTAATTCAAATTTGAAGAAACACTTGAGGGAAGAAACAATTATCAAAATTTGAAAAAAAATAAGAGAAAAGAACTATATTTTCTCACAATATAGTAAGAAATAAAACAATTAAAAAGATTCGGTTGTCAATTCTTCAAACAAACGAGCTTGAATTTTGATTTTGGATGACCAATTTGGGAATTAGGGTTCTTGATTTGGGAACCCCAAATTGACTTAAATTAACACGACCTAAAACCGGGCTATGTCATATGGGCACCTAAAGCACACATGTACCGGAGATCGCCCCGTAAGCCAACCTATCCATCAACAACAATCCACAAGGGTCAGATACAATCGAACCATAATAATAAGATAGTGGAAATGTGACTATGTGTCAAGGATTAATAAGACTAACTATTTCATAATTATCAACACCCTATCCCAATATGCCCAAGTCCACAGCCATCCACAACACCTCTATATAAACTGAAGTTTAGAAATGTATACGTCGGGACAAGCCACCAACGATATCCAAATCAAGTAAAAATAAACTAAGTCTAAGGATAGGAGACCAACGATAAATGTCTTCCAAAGTAAAGAAGCTCTCCACTCCAAAGTCAATGCATGAATTGTTTTGATCCACTAATCACTGCGCAAGAAAAGAAGATAATGCTCTGCCCCTATATTACGTGGGGACATAGCGTTCAGATACAATTAGCAGTTGGAATGCTAGCACGTAACTCAAGGGAGAGGATAAAATAACATCATTATTTAACAAGAAGTCAATATATTATCATCATTCATATATATATTGATACACTTATCCTTACACATAGTCATTTCACATACTAATCAATAAACCAAGGCTCAACATCATTCTTGAACATATTCTCATACACATGGATATGCACAATATGATCATATTCTGCCACAAGGGAAAACGACTTAGCATGCATTCTCAAATCATTCATTTATGAGATATGAAGTGAACAACTTTCAAACAAGTTAGCTCATTTGACCAATTTCATTGCCATTTCATTGGACTAAGAACTCGAATCACTAGTTATTTTATCGGTCTAGGAACTCTAATCACTAGCCATTTTATTTGACGGGGAACTCGAATCACCCATCATTTCCTGGGATTAGGAACTCAAATCACCAGTCATATCATTAGACGAGGAACTCTAATCACCCATCATTATTAGTCATCATTTAACTCTTGACCCATTAGTTCATGCATTTACACTTATATAATTTATATCACATTTAAGGGCTTTGGCTCATTTAGCCAATTCAACATTATACATGACCGCATAGTCCTCGTGGGAGCCTTCATTGCTCAACCATATAAATAGGCCAATGCCTTCATTCAATTCATCATAGCATACAATTTGTGTTCCTTAAGACCCATACAACTATTCATATTTCATTAACTACAATATATCATATTTTTACCATACTTGGTTTCACTCACAATTCAAGTTTATTTTCATGTCTAGGGCTTTACCCTGTCATTAGCCATCAACCAATAAGGTTATAAATTCATAATAAATGGCTCCTAATACTTTTGAAATTTCATTTATTAATCATTAATACTCATTTGGGCCATTTCCTTAGCTCAATACATTGTCAACAGGCAACTAGTCATTTCACTTAGACATTTTCACAAACACCTTGTGTACATGCCCTTACCTAGGCCATAGTCAAAGCAACAACCATCAATATTAGGGTTTATCAAGACTCATTGGTTAGACTTCCAACACAAAGCACTCACATGTGTAAAATATCAACAATAACACATATAAACACAAGTCTAAACAATAGTCCACATTATTCATCATTAAGCAACAAGACCCTTTTCATTTGATTTCAAATTCACTATGTAAACTTACTAATCCAAGTGTAAAATACATGGGCTTAGAGATATTTAGAGAGGGGAAGAGATATATACCTTAAACAACTTGAATCACCAAGAATGTTGACTCTGTCTTGCCATTAGATAATCACCCTTCAAACCCTAGCCTTAAATCTTACTTTAAAAATCCTTTAGAGTGTTTAGTAGTTTCTGAGTCTTGTAAAATAAAGACTTACGAGGCTATAATGAATTATATAGTGAGAGGAGTTAGGGTTTTAGGCAAGGGAAATGACCAAAAGGTCCTTAGTTAAAAGCTAAAAAGTGAGCTCATGTAGGGGTATGACTCCCCTATATAATTCCCATAGTGATTGTACCCTAGGGTACGAGTGGTACCCTAACTCGTACCCTAGGTTTCTCCTAGGTGACATATACTATTAAGGGTACAATAAAACACCCATGAGTCATATCCTAAGGGTATGAATCACGCCCTAGTTGTAAGCTTCAACCCCTAGTCGTACGCTTCAACCGTATGTAAGACAGTTTACCTCAAGCTCAAGTCTCACTTTATACAATTTCCCTAGATACAAATCCTATACATAGGGTAAAATTGAGAAGAGGTTACTCGTACCTAGGATAGTGAGTGACCCTCACCACACTGCCTAGGATATGAGATGGAAGAGCAAGGTAGGTACTAGTCATGACCAAGGGTACAACTCAAGTCTCTAGTCATACACAACTCAGATACACAAAAATGAAGTTGTTTTTCAATGGTTCAAAGTCTAGATGTTTCATAATGGAGGTTTTTGACAAATATATCCATTGGGCCTTCAATTTATTAAACTTTTAATATCTTTGCCCTTTTATTTTTTAGTTTTAAAAGGTTGGGCGCACTTATATTGAGTGTAAGAAACGTGTCTGAGCATGGGTGCTGCGAGAAGTAAATAAATTCACTTTTATATAGTGTAGGTGTGAAATAGGTCACCTCAACAATTTAAGTGTGTCATCGACTTTTCGTGTATAGTTTAGGGAGAAAACCATGCCTTTTCCCTTTTTAAAATTTACATCTTTAAAGCTCAGAAAAATGATATCTTTATCCATGGCATTATTTTTTTTATACATAGTTACCCTTATCATTCAACTTTACACAAATATTTATTCTTAAACTATTGTCTCATGTCCCTATTTTTATTATTCTACATGGTAACTATGTGACACCCATATCATTTATTTATATGATAATTAGTACTTTATTTCAATTTAGTTGTTCCTTTTATAAAATTAAGAGAATATTTTATATTCTTTCAACGTTATTTCTATCATTAATGACTAAATGAAAGTATAAACTTAAATTTATATTTTTGTAGCATAATTAATAAAGCTAATTTAGTGTAATACCCCGAACTTTCTTTAAGTCAAATCTAGTCTCCAGAAGAGTTAGTGATGACTTCCTAAACAATTAATGTTTAAATCAGATAGAATTTCCCCAATTTCAATTTTTTATCATGTGGGAAATTGACTTACCTTTCCAATGATACCAATTTCGTCTAAATCCGATATCGAAGTAAAACGTTATGGACGTTTTACAGAGAACTGTCAGAACTGCCCAGAAGCGACTGTCAGGTCGACGGACCGTTAAGCTAGCGACGGACCATCGCCCAAGCCATCGTGACTAAGTCAGTGAACCTGACTTCTGATCAAGTGTAACGACCAGGATCGATGAACCGTTGAGCTAGCGATGGATCATCTCCCAAACCATCATAGACGAGGTAGAAAGTTTAGGCTCTGGCCAAATGTGATGGTCAGGACCGATGGACCATCGAGCCAGCGATAGACCATCGCCCAAACCGTCGACACTTTCGATCAATGATTTTAAGCCATTTTTAAAAGTGTATTTGGATCTTTTTTCACCCGTTTTAACCCCTAATTATACCAGACCAGAGC
Organism: Capsicum chinense; assembly: GCA_026120095.1. Taxonomy (NCBI): domain Eukaryota; kingdom Viridiplantae; phylum Streptophyta; class Magnoliopsida; order Solanales; family Solanaceae; genus Capsicum; species Capsicum chinense. The sequence goes on along the minus strand of JAPEIP010000008.1, from coordinate 165,646,843 downwards.
TTATAACTTCTTTATTCATCTATAACACCAAATTAGGGTTTCTCTCAAAGACCAATCTCCAAGAACAAGGAACCCTAGATGTTTAATTCTAAGTCAAGAATTCAAGTTTTCCTCCGCCAATCTTAAATCATCCACCCAGGTATGTAAAGTGTTGATTCATGGGTTTCTTTCACCCATGAAGCTCAAGAATCCCATTTTAAACTCATGAATTGTGATTTCCATGTGGTGGGTTGATTTTAATTATATTGATGTGGCAGTATGAATCCTAAGTTGGAGTCTTTATGTACTTTTCATGAAATTATGCTTGTATGTGGGTTGAAAACTTTTAAATGGAGTTGATTAAAGTAACCATGATGTATGAACTAGTGTATATGCATAAGCCTAAAGTTATGCATGCAATGTGTTTGATAAAATGCCCAAGAGAACAAGAATCATGCTTTAGGACTCAATTATGACCAAATTGATGAACCCATGCTTTACCCTTATGTTCAAAATTACTTCCATATTATTGTTATGCATTGAAATTGTTTGATGGATTGTTCATGAGATTAGCCTATGAAATTATGACATGTTTATATGCATTCCTATTCATGTGCTGAACCATGATAATCAAGCGCCTCATGAAATTCCCTAATCATTGTATTATAGATTATTGATTATGGTCGTAAGTTCAGGAAGTGTCATGTCTTGTCAGTTTCATGCTATCGAGTCCTGGGGTTCTTGTACCCGATAATTTAGATGTGTGCCTACAGCCAGTGTCAGTCTTAAAGATACTCTCAGTCAAGCCATGCTCAGTAGAATTCAGTCAGACTCATCACTCAGGAAAACTCAGAAATCCTAGTAATCTCAAAAATCTCAGTAACTCAGTAATCTCAGTAGTATTCCATCAGTCAGCGAAACTCACTGAACCCAGTCCATTTTAATTTTGTTAATCATGTTTCAGTGTCTATTCAGATGGGAGTAGGAATTAGCACCGAGTGAATCCAAGGATGAGGGCACATACTGACAGTTGAGGGTGTGATCTATAGAAACAATCCTTGTGTTCCAGAACTATGTAGTCAGCATAGGTTGAGACATTAACACTAACAGATGAGGGTTGATGAGGTGGATTAACACTGTCAGATGAGGGTTCCACCATTCTCTTTTGGTGACACTATCAGATGAGAGTCACCCACAGTTTGTCCTTACCAGTGGCGTGGTATTCACCCTTCTAATTGGGGTTATATATTGGACCCCAACTCAGCTATAATAACTTATTTAGGGCATGTCAGTTAGATGACTACTTCCCACAGTTACAGTCTTAGTCTCAGTAATAGAACTCCGATAGTTCTACAGAATTCAGGATTGTCAGATATAGTCACCCAGTTCAGTATAGAATTCAGCTAGTTCCATCAGAAATAGGAATATCAGAAATAGTTATTTAGATAATAGTATATTAGTTATACACAACTTATGTTATCAGTATTCAGATTCAGTGATGTCACGATCTCAGTTACAGTTCATATATTCATGCATGTATTCTCATGTTTATGTTATTCAGTCAGTTAATATTGTTCATGCATATAAACCCATTGCATTCAGCCTACCTCACTTGCATACCAGTACATTCAATCGTATTGATGCATTTGCACTATGGTGTTTTATACCATAGATTTAGAAGCACGAGTTCCAGAGCATTCTTAGTAGATCAGACATTTAACATCTAGACTAACAGTGAGTCCTCATCATTCGAGAATAGTATGATTATTTTATTACTTTATTATTTCAATAGTCCGGAGTTAGTTGGGGACATATCCCATCAACTCTATAGTTTTTAGATAGTTTAGAGGCTTTCAGCCTAGCATGTTCAGACAGTTATTTCAGTTTTGGTATAGTGATACCGCATTATTCAGATGTTATGTTTTATCAGATATTTGAACCTTATGGCCCTTCGGTCTTTTATTCTATATTAATACAGTATGTTATGCAGTGCTCAGTACAGGTATCAGTCATGGGTTAGTGTAACACCTTGATTTTCTAAACCGAAATGCTACATGGTGCTCATGACCCCGAGTGACCACAAACTAACCCATGACTGATATTTGTACCTGTACATTTTAGTATATATCATAATAGTGCGGAAAACATAAACATATAGGCCATAAGGTTCAACTAAATAAAGAATCTGGTAAAATAACATCCATATGGGTGAAAGATACCCAAAATAACTAAAATTGAATCAAATCTAAACTAAATCTGAACTGTATCTGAAAGCCTCGAAGTACTGACTGAATAAGGAGTTGAAGGAACATGTCTCCAACTAACTCCGTAAACTGAAAACTAACTGAAATAATAAATGAATCAAATCATATCATCCTCGAATGAAGAGGACTCACTACAGCTCTGTATACTGGAATGTAAATGCTACTGATGGTCTGAAACTTGTGTCTCTGAATCTATGGTGTAACATGAAAATAAAGCACCATAGCGCAAATGCGTTAGTACAACTGGGGTACTGAGTATAGGAGTAAGGTAGGCTAAATGAAAAGGGTTTACATGCATAAGCAATGCTAACTGACCGACTAATATGAACGAGAGAGTACAAATATACATACATAATAACTAGAAACATAAATACGTAATAGTGGATCTGTACGCTAATATATGATTTACTAATTTTTGACATGACTGAAACTATGGTTCTGTCAACATGGGTGACTGTCTGACAGTCCTGGGTCTGATGGAACTATCTGAGTTCCATACTATAACTGAATTTAACTGTATCTGGCAGTCCTGGTATACTGCTATCTGAAGAACTGTCTGAGTTCTTTTACTGAGACTGAGCCTGAAACTGTGGGAGGTAGTTGTTTAACCGGCATGCCCCAATAATGCATATAGCTGAGTTGGGGTCCAATCTCTGCCCCGACTGGAGGGATGTCAATACCGCGCCACTGGTAAGGACAGTTGTGAGTGACTCTCATCTGGCAGGTACTCAAATAAGAACAATGGAAACCCTAAATTAACAGGTTAAGCCACCTCAGCAACCCTAGTCTGACAGGTTAAGATGTCTCAACCTACGCTGGCTACGTAGTTTGGGAACACAAGGATGACTGTTAAGAATCACACCCTAAACTGGCAGGTGAGTTCCCATCCTTGGGTTCACTTGGTGCTAACTTCTACTCTCATCTGAAGAGACTGAACATAATTTAACTGACTGTACATGGACTGAGTAACTGACCTCCATTGACTGACGGAATAGCACTACTATCTGAAATTTTTTTGCTGAGATCATGAGATTTCAGAGGTTTCCTGAGTCACATGCTGACTGAGTTCTATAGATCATGGATTGACTAAGATTATCGGGATAACGTGACTTGACTCTAGGCACACAACTATATTTTTTGGGTATGAATACCCCCAGGACTCGATAGAAGGAAACTGACACACATGACATGACTTGATCACCAGATTGGAGTTCACAATTCATAATATCATAAGTAGGGGATAATATACCACATGTAGTTTTCAACATCTCGTGCATGGTAGGGAGTGCATGGGATATATATCATGTACATATTGTATCACTTCATTATCATAAACGCTTCATACCACAACAATAGCAACAAAATAATGACATCGAATTCATATTGAATTATATAATTAACATAAACTTGTCATGTAGATAATATGGGACCATGTAAACATGAAATTTCTAGAATTCTAAGCATTTTATCAAACACCTTTCATGCATTCTTTAAGGCATAGGTGTGTTCATGAATTTTACCATATTAAACTACCAAAATTCATGGGTTCTAACTACATGATCATAACCTTCATGAAAGTTCATCAAATTACTACTCCATAGCATAAACAACAACCACCAACATGAATACAATCATATCACCACAAAACATTTATGGTTTGGTATTTAAAGATTGATTCTTGAACTCTACGGACAAAAAGAATCCGTGGATGAACACTACATATACCTGACTCAAGGTTCTTGACATTTTTGAACTTGAAGGGTTTGAAATCCTTTGATTCTTGAAGAAGATTGGGTCTTGTTCTTGGAGATTAAATTTAGAGAGAAACCCTAGTTTTTTTGTTTGTGAAATAATAATGAGCATAATGGCTGAATTCGGACTTATCTGGGTATATGTAGGCGAGTGATAAGTGACCAAAATACCCCTGTTAAAACTACCTGGAAATAAACTGAACATGGCATGTGACGGTCCGACTGACGGTTCGTCAGACACTTGATGATCCATCACTTAGCCCGTCAGACGTGGACCAGAAATGGGGTTCACTGAATAAGAGTTGACGGCCTGGATGACGGTCTACACAATTTTGACGGTCCATCAACTCGTCTGTCAGTCCTTATCCAGTATGTGGCTCAACTGCCTTAGCTGTGACGGTCAAAGTGGTGGTCCATCACTTATGTGGAGGTCCGTCAACTTGGCCATTATACCTGGGTGTTTCTGATAGTTTCAAGTAAAACGTCCATAACTTCCTCGTCTGATATCGGATTTGGACAAAATTGGTACCGTTGGAAAGCTAACTCAATTTTTCACGTGATAGAAAGTGAAAATCTCAAAAATACCACGTGTACAAAGATAGGTTTACATTTCAAAGTAAGTACTAGCATCCTTGAGATAATTTCTAGCTAGGAAAAAGGCATGGGTATTACAGTTAGCTTGTGGTCCTTCGGGGTCATGAGCACCGTGTGGCGTTCCGGGTACCAGATTTGGGGCGTTACATTTAGTAAAATAAATCTTTAATAAATTTTTTCTTAATGGTTGTACCAAGTTTATAGAAGCCAACTAATATAAAACGGAGGAAGTAATTTGACCTCCAATTAATTATTCTATCCCACCCAATTTTTAAATCTGACCCACCCAATTGTTAATATCCAACAAATCAGCTCCTATACCCTTTCATCTCTCCTCACTTTACCCATCAGAAAATATATTAAAAGTCATGATAGATTGGATACAGATGTTATGTTATCATTAAAAAGAACCTGTGTTTGCCCATAAATATAATTGAAGTTACTTCAAATTTTTGTAAGAAAAGTGAGAGAGAACAAAATAAAAATAAGTTTACTTGGTCGAATATAGTTGTATTTTGAATTCTCATGATCAAACATCAACTTGAATTTACATTTGGAATAAAAAGAAGAAAATCTAGAAAAAAAATCTCATGATCAAATAAGCACTTAATTAGACATCAAATTTTAATTATGATGAAAATATATCAACGTAACACCGTATTACTAATTCTCCTATATAATAAGTCACGGTGTGGCAGGTGAAGCACACACCACACCGTCGACATACCTGCTTGCCATCATTAGACGTGCCTATTCCGTGATTTTTACTATATCACCCCTAATTAATTATTATATGCCATTTACATATTAAAAATATTAATTATATTTAACAAACAAAATAAAAGAGACATTTATTACATGTCTTCTTCAGCTACTTCAACGATAATTCTACTATAGATTCCTAATTAATTATTATAAATCGCATAAATATTACTCCCTCCGTTTAAAAAACAATGACCTACTTTGACTTGACACAAAGTTTAAGAAAATAAAGAAGATTTTTGAATCTTGTGGCCTTAAATTAAAGTTGTGTTAAATGTACCAAAATGTCTTTTAATCTTGTGGTTCTAAACATGTCATGTGAAAAAGTTGAAATTAAAGTATTGCCAAAAAAGAAAAGGGATTATTCTTTTTTAAACAGACTAAAAAAGAAAGAATGTCATTCTTTTTTAAAACGGAGGGAGTAAAAAAAAATAATATTTATTATTAAATTAACTTAACATCTTATTTGAAATTCACTTAATTTTTTAACAGATATTTTTTATAATAATTTTGCTATATCGCTTCTAATTAATTATAACAAGTCATTTTAGACATGTTTGTACTATATCATCCCTAATTAATTATTATGGTCATATAAGCATTGTGCTACTTAAATTATAATAGAAAAAAATATTATAAATCACAATAATTAAAAAATAAATTATTTTAAAAACATAATTGACTATTAATGCC
>JAPEIP010000008.1:165613028-165635249 GCA_026120095.1 Capsicum chinense | reverse complement strand
AAATCTGTTTACTTTTCTCTGTTTTCTATTACTTGTGGGTGTCGTATTTATGTTATGCCATCTTGTTCCATGCTTTACTATGTATTTGTGTAGTATTCGGTGTCTCGAGCCGGGGTCTATCGGAAACAGCCTTTCTACTTCTTTAGAGGTAGAGGTATGGACTGCGTACATCTTACCCTCCCCAGACCTCACTATGTGGGAATACACTGGGTTTGTTGTTGTTGTTGTTATTCTTTCCAAATGTGCCTCTTAGATTTCAATAATTTTTTGAACAGGTAAGTAAAGGATATATTAATAGGAAAAAAACAATCTCTGTATAATATAAACTTCATTATTAACACTGCTATTTAGGAAACTCTATAAGTGAGGTCACTTATAGTTTTCAGGTTAGCTGTCCCTTATATGTTTTGGTTTTCTCAACACGTATTTCGCTACTTTTGTTTTCTAATCTTTATCGTGCAACTACGTTCAGGTCATGTTGTGTTTTTTTTTCCTTGTTCTTGTATACTGTGTTTATGTGACTGTAGCAAATTGAGTAAGCACTTACTGAGTATTCTCTTGACCAATTGATTCTTCCTGAAGTTCATTCCCCATCCATTCCCAAAGTTATTATCTTAAAGATAACTATGATGGATGTATTTAATTGAAGCAGAATAGACTAACGACTTCAACATATCTATGTCTTTATCTACATCATTGTTTTTTACTCTTGCGCTCTTTTCAAACCTGTTCTCGAACCGATCGTTTATCGCAAACAACGTCTCTACCCTTCAAGCACAAGGGTAAGATCTGCGACTGCGTACACCTCACCCTCTCGGCCTCACCTGTAGGACTATACTTGAAAATGTTGTTACTGTTGTATTTCTTTATCTACATTAAGTAAATCTCTGTATAGAAATTGCTTGGTTAGTAGTCCGTCTATCTTTCCATTTAGTCTTTGAATAGATATATTTACAAACTCACGACTTAAATGAATGCCAACCATTATTTTGAACATCTTTGATAGTAAATCTCTGATGACAAGTAATCTAAGTCATTTCATAGGCAGACAATAACTTTATTCTGATAAATGATTAATTAATTTGAATTTTGCAAATCCAATATTTTAAAGTAGTGGATATCTCTCTTCTGCATACTACATCAACATTAGGATATTTTTTAAATATCATATCATTTGGTGAGAAAAATAGGTCAATTTTTCATGAAAGTGAAAAAAATAAATTAGCTGTACATTCTGAGAATCTTGTATTTATATCAAAATACAAAAATGTAGTTAAGTCGGCTGATTATTAAAGGTTAGTATAGAAGATTAAAATGTAGTTGTTCATGCCATACTATGTTGCTAAACTTGGCTGCGATGAACATTGGGCAATTGCTACCTATATTAAAATTTTGTGCAACTATAATCAAAGATGTGGTTAGTAAATTCTTCTGTAACATCACACTGAATAAAAGTTTTTGGTACATAACAGTGAATTGTATGTTGTGTACAGTTTCACTTGCTAATTACTTGTGTGCTTTTTCTTAGTCAAGAGGGCTTCAGGTGAGCATGCATGAGGGCAGACATTTATATGTGCTATTGGATATTTACTGTGATGCTACTTTTAGTTTTGTTGTTGCAGTTTGTTATAAGTATGTGTATGTATATTAGTGTCATTCATCAACCATCAAAATTTTATTGGAGAAGCTGTAGAATGTGAGAGCAAATTAAATATTACCTTTACTGTTTCTTTGTTGGCCCCAGACCCCACTAGGTGGGAATACACTGGGTTTGTTGTTGTTGTACTGTTTCTTTGTTGGAATGGGTGGTTCAAACTTCTGTGTGATATAATTAGATGAGTTATGTTAGTAGTTAACTTTGCCTTCCCAATTTTCTTTCCACAACACCAAAGCCCGGCAGCTTCTTCTGCCGCAATGAATTCTTCTCCTTATATAAACATTTTGCAATACTGGCAACAAGATATCAGTCAACAATCGTAACAAATCCTCAGTATGTACAGGTTACTATACTGATGAACTGGTATACATTAGCTTGCTCCCCCTTACTAACGTTGTATAAAAATATTTTTACTATTTAACCTAATCTTTTTCAGGGTGAAGCACAACGAATAAATGTTGCTATTTTACACTTTAAGAAGCTCATCATCATCCTCGCTAAATCTTGTACCTATTGAAGATCAAGTACTATCTATATCCACCATTCTAGAGTTGTTATCTATGCTTAGTTTACTCCATAAAATATACATGTACTAATTATTTCCGTACCCGACAAAAAATGAATAACCTTACATATACAACACAATCACAAACAAAAATCTATGCCTACAACAATGTTCACGTAAAATATCTTCATAGAAGTTTCTAATGTTATTCTACATTAATACTGCAGGTACAAACTTTTCTTATGGAAGCCAAAATATCACTTCCTAACCATCTCCAGTCATTTTTCTTGCTCACCTGCTCAAACTGCTGTCACTTTGTACGCACAAAAACAAAAAAACTGATTCGATGCTTCATCTGTAAGCTAGAGCGGCTATTAGTTCGCAGGTAACTACTGCAACTACCACATCCTGTGTACACACTCTACTGTGCACTTTCTTTTTCCTCCCTTCTTTGGTAAAACTTGAAAAAGACTCTTACTAACAACTGAGTTTAAAAGTTTCTAGGACAACAATGTAAAATCTGTCTGATATGATTCCGTGAGCCTCCAGCAGTGGGTTGTGGCTCTTGACCTGTGATACTCGAAGATAATAAAATTGATTATTATCCGTCTGACTAACAAAATCAACCAAATGACATGAAACCCTAAATTTCAGACCACAAAACCTGTACCTCTGTTAATACTATTAGTACTAGCTTGTCCAGTGCTGCTACTAGATGAAAATTGTGATTGAGGCTGCCTCAGTACTAAATACAGTGTCTCCCCATTTTTTGCTTTTGAAAAGAGTTGAGGTTCGACAAGAAATCAAAAGATCGTAGATGGAAGAGGCTTTATTTTTAGCAAAAAATATTATCTAATCATGTAAATTTGTTAAATCTATTTAAACAAAACATTGAACTTTCAACTAATAAGTTGGTCAAATATAGCTCTCTGAAATTAATCATAGAACATGATAGGACTTAAGAAGTGAGAGATCAATCAATTTATTAGATGAAACCAACTGACAAAACTTAGTTACCAATATGGACACCCTTCTACATAACAAAGGAAAATGATCAGTGAAGATATCTCAAGGTACTTAAGATTGTGGTAGTATCAAATGTCAACTAGAAATGAAAAAATCCTAGAAATCACCTCAAGAAAGCTGTAAGAAGCTAAATGCACATATACAAAGAACTTACAAATAATCATGTCCAACAAGTTTAAAGAGACGAAAAAATTTCCAGCAAAGAGTGCTCGAGTTGCAAAGACAAACTGTCTTGTATGTAGAAAGGAAAAATCTGATTTTCAGTCTTACCTAAAACTATATAAAAGCACTGCTATTTGATTTTCCCACATCTCAGATAGTTGTTTCAGTTACGTTTTTAGATATTAGTGCAGTTGAATTATGGAAATACTTGTAACGAACGTAGGATATGTCACATTCTCTTTTGGTTAAGTAAATTCGCTATGTCGGCATACCTACACGGCTGAAAGTTTGCTATTCCTACTTTTTATCTTTTCCTTTTAAGAACTGGTCACACGAGTTTTGTTTCTATTTTAATCGCAGGTGCCACTTCGAGCTTGACATCATGGATGCCAGCGATACGATTATGGTAACAATCTCAAAAACTCTGGGTGAAAGAATGTTTTCCTTAACTATCGAACAAATATATGAACGTGTCACTGTCCAGGTACACAAATACATACTACTAACAATAGAGAATTCATTTTCTGAAAATTTGATTCTATCAGTAAATAAAATTTCTACATTAGGCAGACTTCTACTTACTGTGCTCTCTTTTTCCTTTTTAACTTAGCAACGAACGTTGTCTATTGCCCGTATAAATCACCAGCTTGCTCATAAACTATTTATGCTCCAACTACAAAAGCCACTCTTCAGATTTTTGATCAAAAATCTGGTTTGCTAGCTATCACGTCCTTCACTAAAGCAGAAATTCCACTTTCTCCCCAAGAGATCGGTACGAGGCAGAAAATCAATCTACCTACCCCAGCAAAAAAAGATTAAAAGTAACAATACTTTCAAAATTGACTTTACTAATGTACTCTACATCCCCTTTAACTGAACTCAGTTAAGTGTTGTAGTCATCACGCCTATTCATGTAAGTTGATTATCTCCACGTCATTTCAAATCTCAATAGGTCTAACATATAGATTATCAGAAATTTCAACAACTACTTTGAAATATTCTACTCTTAAGTGAAGTTTTTTTGAACTATGTATAGTTGCAGAAAAATGACATTTTGTTTTTAACATTTGCATCATCTCAATCTCAACAGGTAAATATAATACTCATGCTCCCCTTTATTGCATCTAGTTACTCAATGCATTCAGGTAACTAGAATGATCTTGCTCCCTTTTATTACAACTTCTCAATTCTCTTAGATTTCTATCACAAGTGACGACTACTCGCTTAGGCGGTATAGCATGTACAACTACATTTTGGTAGCCTCTACCAGCTTCATCACATGATATAGCTTGTACAGATGAATTTAGCTTGTCTATACCAGCATTATATAGTTGGCTACATAAATAAATTTTTTGTGTTTTGATGTAACAATCACGGTTTAGTGTGCCAAACCTGCATGTTAATAGTTTTTGTATGTAACTAGTTCATAAATAAAAATTAGCTATGCTTCTATAAATTATTTACATATTATTATGCAGTGTCTTCCTTCCAGTAATAAAAATGATAAAATTCACAGTTATTGTTGGGTCCATGCTTGCACGGGCTTTTCCATCTAGTTGAATAATAAAAATAGAGACATAAGATTAATAATTAAATAATAAATATGTAATCAGAGGTGAATGATAAAGACAAATATATATATAAAAAAATATATGGCAAAAGGTAAATATAAATTCTTTTAAGAGTAAAAAGACAAATATAAATTTTTACAATAGACTCGACGTGACATCTTCATGTGCTGGAAAAGTAATATTTTTTTTTTTTTGGCTTTTGATGGAGTTAATTCAAATGCAAATTAAGTAGAGTGACATGACGAGTTTGGTAGCGGAGGTGTAGCTCCAGCTAAAGTAGTGCTAGACATATCATTGGCCACAGCCCCGCCAACTAGGTCAAAGATAGTTCGATTTACGATTTTTTTAAAGGTAGTTTCCTTTTTGTCCGAGTCTACAAAGGTCAAAACATTATCCGATGGAGACAACAAAATAGTTGTCACACCAACTTGCTCCGCTTGCTACCCTCCTTAGCCAAAGCATTCGCCACCTTATTTTGCTCCTTGTAGATGTGGCTGACTCCTGCTGCTTCGAATGGACCTGCACTCATGAATGATGTTAGTGTACATGTTGTGCCCATGGATCATTGCTTTCACAAGTTCCGAGTGAATCTGAGAAAAGTAATATTGTTAACACCAAATTGGTTGCAGGTGTTGACAAAGAACTTTAGGTTCCTTCAGTCGACGAAATAATTTTTATATTTTCAAAATAAATTATAATATATTTTTTTGGCTCAATTTATATGATGTAGTTTGACTTGACACAAAATTTTCAAAAAGAAAAATTTTGGTCTAAAATGAATAATAGAAAGTTGTGTTGCTTCGGTAAGAGTAATATGAGTAATCTCTTCATCCATCTTTACTTGTCTACATTTTCATTGGCACATGAATTAAGTAGTAAATCATAGGAGTAATTTTATCATATTATAATTTGAATATAATAAATTTAATATTTTAAAAAATGTATTATGAATTGTATTTAATATTAAGCATAAATTGGGCAAAAATTAATAAATTATTCATTATTTTTATAAGCTAGACAAGTATTGATGAACATCCTAAATAAAAAAGTGAACAAGTAAAGATGGAGGAGAAAGTATTTTTAAAGATAAGTTATTACTCTCCCCGTTTAAAAAAGAATGATCTACTTTCTTTTTTAATATGTTTCAAAAAGAATAACCCCTTTTCCATTTTTGGCAATACTTTACTTTCAAATTTTCACGTGGCATGCTTAAGACTACAAGATTAAAGAACATTTTGTTACATTTGACATAACTTTAATTTAGGACCACAAGATTCAAAAGTCTTCTTTATTACCTTAAACTCTGTGTCAAGTCAAACTAGATCATTCTTTTTTAAACGACGGAATTACTAAATTTAAAACTGTTTTTTTTTTTTAATATACTAAAAGGAAAAGTGTATCATACAAGTTGGGATAGATGGATGATTATTTACTCCCTCTATTTTTTAATTGCTTCCCTCATTTTTCGCGAGTCAATTTGATTAAGTTTTAAAGCTAAATTAAATTAGATTAATTTATTTTTTAAAATTAAAATTTAGATATTCAAAAATTAATGAAAAGATTTATAATTGTAATTGTTTTAATTTGATTAAAAAATATATTTTAAAATATTAATTAAAATTTATATCGTTTTACAAAAAAGTAAAGAAGTAATTGTCATGATTAATAGTCATTGTCGGCAAACATCAAACATAACACACTTTCACCCCACCTCCTTACAGTAATTGAAGTGCAATAATGGAAGAACGGTGTCTTGATTTGAATATGAGTATTGAGTTTAATTAATTGAAATTCCATATCAGTGTTTCGGTTATTTTGAAATATAGATTGATGCACCATGAGTGAAATGAAATAAGACCATATGAGTGAAATGATAATGGACGAAAAGGCAATTACTATTTGAAACTTAATAAATTATATGGAGTTATAATGGATGAAATGGATGAGGATACTTAATATGAGATAAAATTCCCTCATACGTTAATGCTGACACTAGCTTATAGTCCTCATCTGTTGTACGTACTGGGCATGTTCTTATAGCATTTGCCATTCAAAACTCGCTCAAAATTGCCGTCCATTTTTGCTACTGTTTCAGAGTTATGGTCTAAAATTCTACTAAATTTTGTACAATTTTAGTGGCGGAGCTAGTCATTTTGGGGCATTGGAGCAAATTAGAGCTCAGGGTATCGATGACTAGCGTGTGTTGTATATTTTGGATTACACTGAGGCTCAAATGAAGGACCAGATTGTTAGAAGTATTTTGAAGTTTTCGTGTTTCAGTAATGACAAATGAGACCGCAGAACATTTAAAAAAACTAAAAACAGACGCATTGTTAACATATTACAGTACTATTTTCATTTTGGCTAACTGTTTAGCGTCGTTTTGGGACAGTTAGATGTTTGTAGGTCAAAAGCATGCATTACAGCTTTAGCTCCGAATTAGTAGTAAATGTTTGCAGAAAAATAAATAACATAAGCGAAAGACCGAACAAACGGAAAAAGCCAAAGATTTAGAACAAATTTGTAGCGATAGCGGAGTACTAAGTCCTTTCAGCTATAGAAAAGATATGACCGAGCTTGAGTATAACAATAAGAAAACAGTAACACCGCTAAAGGAAAATATAAAAAGCTTCATAACCAAGGTAGAGATTTTATATTGCTTATAAAATAATGATGAACAAAGATCGAATCCTTTATAATAGGAAAGGGTGTCTATTTATAGGGTACAAAGACTGTCTTGTGTTCAATAGAATAACATTATTCTCTGGACTCGTAATACCACGTCCATTTGATTGATACCACTTGCCCTCTTGGAGGATGCCAACCCTATATTGTGTGTTTGACGTGGTTCAGTTGAAAGTCGCTTACGCACCTAAATAATCTAACACATTATCCCTCTATCTTTCTTTTAAATAGAGTTGCCATCGTTAGTGCTCCCGATGTTATATTCGAGTACAAAATTTGTATATTTTAATATGAACTTCAACACTAAGTTCAAGAAAAACTTCAAGAACTACAATAAAGTTCCAACAACTTCAAATGAATAGTCAAAAGAACTATCAAAATGAAGTGTTCATCAACTTTAAGAAAAGAAGATAAAGCAGAAAAAGACAGAATCAAGCCCACCAAATGCACGGTGTGTCCTTAAGGAATTTATTCCCTCACGTACCCGAAGTTAATGGAATCTTTCCTCCCAGGATAAAATGATTCACTTTCAGAAAATAGCGGTACCTCAAATTTTCTAAAACTTTAAACTCACTCAACGATTTGATGATCACACAAGAATTTTTAACAGCAGAAGAAGATTGTTATTCAACTCAAAATTGTACCTTTACCTGAGGAAAAATTCAGGTATTTATTGTCATAAAATGTCTATTCAGAAAGGAAGCAATGGTTCACGAAAAGAGATAATTTTTCTAAAATGTCAACTACCTGCGTTGGGTCTATGCTGTACCTGCGTCGGGTCAGCGTTGGACCTGCTCCAGACCTGCGATCGTAGGTGACATTTTGCACATTCTAGCGATGTTTGCATTGGACCTGTGCTCTCAGGCTACCAGGTGTGCGTGCAGGTCACTTTTACGCGAGAAACAGTATGTCTCTTGCCTCAAAGGGTCACGTCCCTTCAAGGTGCGTTGTGACTACATTCGCACTTCATTCGAAATCCATCTCTATAATGCCTTGGGTTTTTGGTCCTTGAAAATTTCTACAATTTTATCCTCACTGTCCTAACTACGACTCACTCTATGAGTCGAGGGTGTCTTGGCGGGTTAGGTGACCCTAGTCGTAAGGTGTCCAGTGAATGGTGTTTGAGTTAATGTCCTGGGTATAACTTGGGGACATGAGTAGTAAAGACCCATGACGAGTCATTGGGATCAAATCGTAACCAAATTAGAAATTTAGTGTCGAAGTTCTGCTCTGAGTACGAGTGGCTCACTATGAGTCATAAGGATTTGTTATGAGTCGTTGGGTGCAAATCTTAGGATGTCCAGTGTTTACCCAGTTGGGTTCTGTATTGATTACGACTAGACCTTACGAGTCATAGGGTCCCATGATGAGTGGTACCAGTTGAGTCATAGGGTCAACAGTATGTGGGTGTCCTAGGAACTGTCTTAGTTACGACTCAGGGTATTGAGTCGTAATATGTCTATCTAAGTCGTATAGTGACGCATAGCTATTTGCGATAATTTTTCAGTCTTTTCATTAAGGGCACTTTGGACATTTCCTTTAACCCCAATTGCAACCCACGACTTAAAACCCTATTGGGGACCCCATTAGCATTGTTAACTCACTAAAACACTTTCAAAAAGCTTCTTCAATTCTCTCAAGCTGCCATACTTAGGGTTTCTAAGAAGTAGGTCATCTAAGGGCTTAAGGGTTGAATTCCTTCCGTGAAACTTGTTATTTCAGGCATGTTACTCTTCTCTCATTGTTAATTGTAAAAACATGTGATTTAAATTATTGCTCATGAGATATTTACGTTGATTTTGAAACAAGGGTTGAGGGTTTTGAATGGTTATTGTTGAACAATATTTTTCATGTGATTATTTATGCTTTCATTGTGGTTTTGAACTGTGGGTTCATGGGTATGGTGAATGAACTAAGGAATTGTATGTTTCCTTAAACTTGTGACTTTTGAAGTCGTTATAACCTTAACCTTATATTGTAAAGTTGGTTTTAGATTTGAGAAATGGGGGAATTGAATTATCCTTGAAATAATGCATTATAGTTTTGAATTGAACCTTATGGGTTTTGTGTTTTCTCAAACTATTGCATAATTGAACCAAGGGGGTTGTGAATTCCCCCAAGTGATGTAATTGTTTTGGCATGTTGTTGTTACCTTGCAAGTATAGTTGGTATGAAGATATCAACAATGTATACCTAAATGTTTATTATGGTTCAATGAATGGGATTGTGTGATAAATGTTTTTAATTGGGCTTTAATAGGGTTTGTGTAGCTGAGTTGTGAAAGTGGAGGTCCGAGTGACCGATACTAGAAACCGCCAAGCCTATGCGGGAGTCTAATTGACTAGGGAGGTTCGAGTCCTCCTCATTATTATTACATGATTATGGATGTTTGAATCCCCCATACATTATTACATGATCGAGTGCTTAGGTCACCTTAGTACATGATTGGGAGGTTCAAGTCCCCCATGCATATATATGAGATTATTCTTCGGTTCGTGCAGCTACACACACTTTGGCCCAACTAGGGGGTGAGAACTGGGGCCCATATAGCCTGTGGGTACATGTTATGACGGTTGAGATACACAACCCAGTCTAAAGTTTTAAAGCGCATGTTAAGCATTGTTCTTTATCCCGGCATATGGTATATCTATATGTATATGCATTTGATTATGTGCATTCATTTTGAACTATTGATCATGACATTATGTTATCCTTATCCCTGAGTTACATGCTAGTGTTCATCCCACTAACCATTTCCAGGTGTTGTATCCTCGATGTAGGCACCAGAGCTTCTTCTACTTTTCTTATGCAGAGTTAGGTCTATCAGTTCAGTCCGTTGGTTTGTGGTGAAGTGGTGAACTTTCATTCCCCGGAAGGCTTAGGCATTTCACCAGCTTTCATTCTTATAATTGAGTCGATAGTTACCTTTATTATCATTAACATTATCATTTTCATTCTCATTGTCATCTGTAGAGTCAGGGGATGTCCCGACCAAGATTGATTTTGGTTTTTTGTTTATAAGGCGTTATTTATATTACTATGGATATTGAGTGGTGTTGGTCAGTTGTTTGGCTGGTCATCGGTCATCGGTTATAAACTTTTTTTTTTACTTTCTTTAAGCTTGTAGCATTCTATCTTGTTATATGTTCGGAATTGATCCGATATTGGGAGATGTTGTATTTTGTTTGGTTAGGTGTAGGGTGTGATCTATGATCCACGTGGGACTTGAGACACTTGTCAGGCAAGGCCCTGATTCAGATCGTGATAGTCCCTAAATGGAAAAAAATATTTCTATTGAATTTTCTTGGATTAAAACTACATTCATATCCAAGATTCAAATAAATTTTATCCAAAAGATTAATCTCTCGATCATTTGATAAATCCAAATTCTAATCCAAATCCGAAGTAGAACTTGAGCGAGCGATGATAGCAACGGGGAGAGGCATCTCTTGTTCTTGACTCACAATCCATATGAAGGAATGCTTCTCAATATAAGCACAAGAAAGTTTCTTTCTCCCACCAATGTGGGAGAACTTTACTTCCTTAAATAAAAGTTCACTTCACTTTTCTCTCCAAGTTGTTTCCTCCTTATTTTCATTCACATATTAGTTAGAACCCAACAATCCCCCACATGAAAGGAGAATGACTATTTTATCAAAAAAATTACGGACAAGTGTGTGATCAACAAGAAAACACTAATTGTATCTGGATAAGTAGATTTTCATTTGAATTTTTCATAGAGAATTTGCAATTAATCTCTTGATCTATTATTTGACAAATCAAAATTCAAAGTCAAAGTCGAGTCGAGTGCGCAACGGCGACGGTGTGAGGCATCTCTTGTTCTTGCCTCACTATCCACATGAAGGAATGTTTCTCAATATAAGCACACGAAAGTTCCTTTCTCCCACCAATGTGGGAGGACTTTACTTCCTTAAGTGAAAGTTCACTTCACTTTTCCCTCCAAGTTGTTTTCTCCATTTTCTATTCACACATTATTTAGAACCCAACAATCTCCCACATGAATGGGGAATGCCTATTTTTTCTAAAAATTTACGGACAAGTATATGATCAACAAGCAAACACTAATTGCATCTGTATAAGTAGGTTTCCCTTTGAACTTTTCATTGTGAACATGCATCAGATGAACTCGGTTTATCGGTAGATGTGGTATCTTTGAACCATCAAATTTTAATATACACCTACATAACACAAGTTACACAACCAGTTTTTTACCATTTATGGTTCCCATAATTTCATTCATTTCAGCCATAAACATGTCCTAATTTCACGAGAGCTTAGAGAATAGGCCTTTACTATCAGTTTCCTTGAAGCGACTTCCATTTCACACTCACATAGGTGATTCTTATAAGTTTAATCCAGTAGGTCAAACTATTTGGTCAAATATGCCAAATTTAGAAACCACTAAGAAACTTCAAACCATAAACCTTATCCTTGTTTCCTGAACACTGTCTTCATCATGAGAATGTGTTGAGTATATTGACAATTTTGAAGCATTAGTTACAACTTTATTTGATATCCTTGAACCTAGCTCTTGGATCCCTAGTCTACTAGGTAGAGTTACCGCCATGATGTAATCCCATTTCCTTCGATGATTTCTCAACTTCCTCTCTAGATAGGCCTTTTGTAAGTGAATTCGACACATTATCATTTGACTTCACATAGTCAACTGTGATAATTCCACTAGAGAGTAATTCTCTAACGGTATTATGTCTTTGTCTTATATGATAAGATTTATCGTTTTACATCATGCTTCCTGTCCCACCTATTGCTACTTCACTATCACAGTGCATACATACTGGTGCCAAAGGTTTGGGCCAATAAGTAATATCTTTTAAGAAATTTCAGAGCCATTCAGCTTCTTCACCGACTTTATCTAATGCAATACATGTCTATTTGAATGATTTTCAAGAGAAGGATTCTCTACCAAAAGTAAATACATATCCACTAGTGGATTTTACTTCATTCGATCTGGGGATCCAGTTTGCATCACTATATCCTTCAAAATTACCGCTGGATATTTGTTATAATGTAAAACATAGTCTTGAGTATATTTTAGATATTCTAAAACTCTTTTCATTGCCATCCAATGAGTTTGATTGAGATTAATCTTGTACCGACTTAATTTACTAATAAAAAATGCTATGTATGGTCGCGTACAATTAATAATATACATCAAACTTTCCAACATTCTTATGTAGTCCAACTTTGAGTCACTTTTACCTTCATTCTTTTAAAGTTCAAAGCTCGCGTCTAATAGAGTCTTGGCAATACAGAAATCCAAATGCTTGAACTTGTCAAGTACTTTTTCAATGTAATGAGACTGTGACAACGCTAATCCTTATGGAGTTCTATGAATACTTATTCCTAAGATCACATCAGCAACTCCAAGGTCTTTCATATCAAACTTGCTCTCAAGCATCCTTCTATACAATCTGTTCCCGTGGTTAGTGAATTTCTTAAGGTTTTCCCTGATGACCTTACTGGTGTTCCTCCCGATAGGAAAATTGATTTTGGGATTGATCTTATTTTGGACACTCGTCCTATCTCTATCCCTCCTTATAGAATGGCTCCGTCTGAGTTAAAAAAAATTAAGGATTAGTTGAAGAATCTTTTTGACAAGGATTTTATCCGTCCTAGTGTGTCTCCATGGGGTGATCCTGTTCTCTTCGTGTATAAGAAGAATGGTTCCCTTCGGATGTGTATTGATTGTCGTTAGTTGAACAAGGTAACTATGAAGAATAAGTACCCTTTTTCTAAGATTGATGATTTGTTTGACCAACTTCAGGGTGCTAAATATTTCTCTAAGATTGACCTCTATTTGGGCTATCATCAGTTAAAGATTAGGAAGAAGGATATCCCTAAGACAGACTTTTATACTCGTATGGATATTTTAAGTTCTTGGTCATGTCTTTTGGATTGGCCAATGTCTCAGCGGCATTTATGGATCTCATGAACTGGGTTTTCCATCAGTTTTTAGATTTGTTCGTGATTGTATTTATAAATGATATCCTAGTATATTTAAAAAGTGAGGTGGATCATGACAATCACCTCTGAGTTGTGCTGCAAACCTTCAAGAATCAATAATTATATGCTAAGTTTTCAAAGTGTGAGTTCTGGTTGAATGATGCTACTTTTCTGGGTCATGTTATTTCTAGTGAATGGATCATGGTAGATCCATAGAAGGTTGTAGTGGTTATGAAGTGGCCTAGACTCACAACTCCAATTGATATTCGGAGCTTCTTAGGTTTAGCGGGTTACTATAGGAGGTACGTGGAGAGCTTTTCATCGATTGCTGCACCTTTGACTAGGTTGACTCAGAAAAAGGTGAAGTTTCTATGGTCTGATGCTTGTGAAGGGAGTTTTGAGAAGCTAAAAGATAAATTGACTTCTGCTTTAATTTTGACTTTGCCCGAGGGTAGTGATGGCTTCGTAATTTATTGTGATGTGTCTCGTGTAGGACTTAGTTATGTATTGATGCAGCATGGAAAGGTGTAGCATATACTTTTAGGCAGTTAAAAGTTCATAAGAATATTATCCAAGTCATGATTTAGAATTGTTGGCGGTGGTGTTGAAGATTTGGCGGCATTATATATATGGGGCTCATGTTGACATCTTTTCATATCATAAGATCCTGCAGTATGTTTTCACCTAAAAGGAGTTGACTCTCAGGCAGAGAAGATGGCTTGGGTTGCTCAAGGACTATGACATGAGTCTCCACTATCACCCAAGTAAAGCTAATGTAGTTGTTGATACTCTTAGAAGGTTATCTATGGAGAGCCTGGCTTATGTGGGAGAGGAGAAGTGAGATTTGGTGAAGGATATTCACCATTTGGAAAATCTTGGAGTTCGTCTCTTAGATTTTGAGGATGGTGGTGTGTTTGTGCAAGAAGTCGTAAAATCATCTCTTAGTGCTGAGGTAAAGTAGAAACAGGTGCTAGATCCTATCTTGATGCAAATCAAGAATAATGTGGGTGGGCAGAAAGTGATAACTTTTGAAATTGGTGGTGATGGTATCTTGAGGTACTAAGGGAGTTTGTGTGTTCCCAATGTGGATGGGCTACGAGGTAGAATTTTTGCCGAAGCTCATGGGTCGTGATATTTGGTTCATCCTAGTTTGACAAAGATGTATCACGACCTTAAGGAGATCTATTGGTGGAATAACATGAAGAGGGACGTAGCTAATTTTGTGGCCATATGCATGGTATGTCAGCAAGTGAAAGTGGAAAACTTGAGACCTTGTGGGTTATCTCAAGAAATAGAGTTGCCTGTATGAAATGAAAATGATAAATATGGATTTCGTTGCTGGTCTTTCGCAATCTCGAAACCAGTTTGATTTTATTTAGGTCTTCGTGGATAGGATAACTAATTCTGCTCACTTCTTGCCAGTGAGGACTAATTTTTTAGCTGAGGACTATGTGAGGTTGTTTATTCAGGAAATCATGAAGTTGCATGGCATTATGGTTTCCATTATTTTCGATCGGGGTACTAAGTTCTTATCTCATTTTTGGCGATTGTTTCAACTAGGTTTGGGGACTAGAAAGACTCTTAGTACCGCTTTCTACCCATAGATGGATGGACAAGCCGAAAGTACCATTCAGACTTTATAGGATATGCTTCGAGCTTTTATAATTGACTTTGGTGGCAGTTGGGTTGACCACTTACCTCTTGTAGAGTTTGCATACAATAATAACTATCACTCTAGATTGGTATGACACCGTTTGAGGGTTCATATGGTAGGAGGTATAAATCCCCTATTGGATGGTTCAAAGTTAGTGAGGCGAGGTTGTTCGGTCCTGATTTAGTTCATCAAGCTATGGTGAAGGTGAAGGTGATTCGAGATAGGCTTAAGACTACCCAAAGTTTCCAAAAGTACTATGCGAACGTGCGGCGAAGAGATTTGGATTTTGATATGGGTGATTAGGTGTTCTTGGAGGTGTCTCCCATGAAAGGAGAGATGCATTTTGGAAAGAAGGAGAAGATCAGTACCCATTACATTGGTCCTTATCTAATTTTAAAGAAAATAGAAGTATTGCATATGAGTTAGAATTGCCTACGAGTTTGGTAATTATTCACCCTGTGTTTCATCTTTCCATGCTGAGGAAATACGTAAGTGATCCTTTCTTTGTGGTGACTATTGAGAAGTTTGATGTCTTGGATTTCATGTCTTACGAAGAGGTTCCGATAGAGATCTTAGATAGACAAGTTTGAGGTTACATACTAAAGATATATCATTGGTAAAGGTCCTTTGGATGAACCATAAAGTGAAAGAAGCAACTTGGGAAACGGAAGAGGATATGAAGGCTGAGTATCCATTTCTTTTCCATGTGACAGATGAAGAAGCTTGAGGTATGAATTTTGTTCTTCTTTGTTATTATTCGGGTTTATCTTTTGATTTTGATGTGTTGTTATTATTCTCGTGCGAAACGTGCCCTGGCTCATGATTCGAGGACGAATGATCCTAAGGAGGGATAATGTAACACCCTCAAAATTTTGGGCATTTTATTTTGGCCTTCCCATGCTTGAAATATTGATGATTGACTCAAATTATGTTTGAGGATGTTAAAAGGGTAACCTGGAAGAGTTTCAGAATTTTTGAATGGGGTTCGGGGTAGTTTTGGTCACACAGAGAGTAAGCCTCTGCGATATCCCATGACATAGAAGGTAATAATCGCTATAGGGTCCGTGTCATAGAGGCTAGCCTCAGCGATGAGGTCCGCGACACAGACCTATGCTATTTTGCGGTTGTTTTGTTTAATTAAAAAAAGAAGAGGGATAGTGAGTTCTTTTTACCCATACATGATTTTTAAACATCAAAGACCAATTCTCATCAGTTTTTCATTATACGAAGGTCGTTATTCACTCTTAAACATCCTCTCTCAAAATCCTTTTTTCAACTCAAGGCTAGGGTTCAAGAAGGTGATCATCTAGGGTCATAAGGGTGTGGTTTTCTTTAAAATTCTTGGCAATAAAGACATGTATCTCTTTCCCTATACTTCTGTATTTTATTAATGGAGTGAAATTGGTTATTGTTCATGGTTTTGATAATGGGTTTGAACTATGGATTGAGGATTGTGAATGTGATTAGTTTAAATGTTTTTCTATGGTTTATTATGTAATAATTATTCTTTATTTATGATTTTAAACATTGGGGAATGCATGAGAATGGTAATTAAACTAAGGAGTTATGGTTAATCCCCAATTTGATGATTTTGCCTTGATATATGGTGTTGGAAATGATGTGCCCTCAACATGTTTGTGAAATTGACAATGAATATGATTTTATCACCTAGTTTGACTATTTTTGCAAACCCTGCATTGCATAAATGATAATGGAACATGAATTAGTTTGGTTTGGTTTTCAAATGGTTTTGTAAAGGCCCCGGTGACAACAGTTTTGGTTTTATTGGAAACTTTAGTGTCAAATTTGGTTTAATGATTTCATATGGTATAAAGGGATAAACTTGCAAACTCTAATTTTGGTATGAAGATACCAACGGGAAATGACTAATTAAAAGACTCCTCGTAAATGGTTGAGAATGTGTAAATGATTTTAATATGGGCTTAAAAGTAGTTGTGTAGCAAAGCCATGGAATGTGGAGGTCCCCGGGGGACCAATACTGGAAACTCATATTTACCGACGTGAGGTTTGGTCATGGTGACCATGTGCATGAGACGCACTTTATATTTTAGGGATGGCATTAGCCTCCTCAGGTTTTCTCCGGTACGTGCGTCTAACACGTACTAGGGCCCTTTCAGTAAGGGGAGCTGAACCCATATAGCTCGTAGGTGCCTTTAGGATGACATAGCTACACAGTCCAGGTTAAGGTTTTACTCTCACACTAAGACTTGTTCCTTTCCCCGACATATATATGTGTGTACTTATTACATATGATGTTGGGCATTGGTTTTTTTACTGATTTTCATATTATGGATTATGGCATTACTTTATCCCTTTACCCCTGAGTTATATGCTAGCGCTCCAATCTCTAATCATCTTCTGACACTGTATCTCCACGCAATACAGGAACTAGTTATACTTCTACCTTTGCTGCACAGTGATCAGGTGTTCATAGTTAGATCGAGAGTTGACTTGAAGTGGTGAGCTTCCATCCTTCGGAAGACTTTATTTCTTTCTTTGTTTTTCCTTGTCTTTGACTTTATTTTAGATTTATTTAGCTATGGTCGGGGGCATGTCCCGACATTTTTTTTAGTATTCAGCTTTGTTAGAGACTTTGTTGGACTAATATGAACTTGGGAATTATGGTTGTCATTTGGTATTGGTTTTGGTATTATGGATAGTTTTGGATATTGATGTTATATAGACTTTCAAGTTTATCTTTCATGTCTTGCTTTATATTGGTATCCATCCGCTGCCAGGTGTTCTTGGTTATAATGGAATACACTTAGGGGGCGGTCTTCAGTCCTCGATAGACTTGAGATGCCCGTCGCAACTAGGACCTGGTTCGAGTAGTGACATAATCTTTACCTGCAGATACTTTTGCTTTGCTAATTACAACCTTATCAGAAACAAATACATATTTGAATCCATTTTGGTTCAGAAGTGAAATAAAAACCAAGTTCTTTCTCAACTCTGAAACATGAAGGACGTTGTTGAGTGTCACCACCTTGCCTAATGTCATCTTTAAGCAAATTTTCCCATTTCTTGAACTTTTGTTGTTATGGAGTTAGCCATAAAAATCTTCTCCTCATCTTGAACCACAACATATGAAGCAAACAACTCCTTATTGGCACATACATGATGGATGACACCAATATTAATCCACCACTCTCTAAGATTACCAACCATGTTGCATTCTGAAAGCATAGCACAAAGATCATAAACTTCATCTTTGGATTCATCCATGTTGGCTTGATCCTTTTTCTTGCCTTTCTTAGGGGCCCGATAATCTACCTACTTATGATTATCCTTGCCACAATTAAAATAATTTCCTTTGAATTTCTTCTTTGGAGGATTACTTTGTTGTCCAGGCACTTTCTTTTATTTCTTTGCCTTATTAGGGTCATCCTCCACAATATTTGTTCCACTAATTGTGGAATTCTCTTTTAACCTCTTCTTGACTGCTTTGTTATCTTATTCAATATGTAACCTCACAATGAGGTCTTCAACTGACATCTCCTTTCTCCTATGCTTCAAATAGTTTTTGACATCCTTCCACAAAGGTGGTAACTTCTCTATTATAGCCATTATTTGGAAAGCCTCATTCACAATCAAACCTACATCAAAGGTCATGTAATTATTAAGAACAAACTTAATATGTTCAAATAAGGTATTTACTATGTTCATACCTTCTAAGACGAGATCATGGATGATTACTTACAGTTCTTGAACTTGAGAGACGAGAGTGTTACTGTCTATCATCTTAATTCAAGAAATCTTGAAACAATGAACTTTTTCATTCTTGCATCATCAGTTTTATTATTTTTCCAAAGCATCCCACAATTCTTTTAGAGGTTTTCATACTGTTGTACACATTGTACAGGTCAACTTGAAGGCCACTCACAATATACTTCTTCATAAGAAATCTGAGTGTTTTAAAGCCTCTATTATAATAAAACGTTGCTTTTTTGGTGTCTCTTCAGGTAATTCTGAAGCATTTTCAGAGATGAATCTTTGAAGACTAAGAGTATTCAAGTAAAAGAACACTTTTTGCTGCCACTACTAAAAAACTGTAAATTACATAGGTATTTTACCTAGAAAAATATATCGCAGGAAATACATGCGAATTTACCTACGAAAATATTAAATTCCTTAACATTAAAATATATTACCTATGAACTATGTATTTGCAACAAATTTTCTAGGTAAATTTGGCGCCATATTGCGCAAATTTCGTACTTGCGACATTACCTGGGAAATGTATCGACGGGTATTCTATCTCTAAGTAAATCCGCATATATATGGATAAATATGTATATTTTTTAAATTCATAGAAAAATTCTCAGGTAATTTATCCTACAGATTACGTAGAGATATTTTGGTGAAAATGTATGTAATGGATTTTATTATCTAGGACATTATTTGGGGATTTTGTGCTGCAAATTTTGCTAGAGATTTATTCTTGGGTATTTACCTGCAAAATTATTACTTATGATATTACCTGGGGAAATGTATCGGCGGGTATTTTATCTCTAGGTAAATTCGCAGATATATGGACAAATATATATATTTTTTAAATCCATAGGTAAATTCCCAAGTAATTTATCCTACGGATTTACGTAGAGATATTATGTTGAAAATTTATGTAATGGATTTTATTACCTAGGAAATTATTTGGGAATTTTGTGCTGCGAATTTTGCTGAAAATTTATTCTTGGGGATTTACCTACGAAATTATTACTTGCGACATACCATGGGGAAATGTATCGGGAGGTATTTTATCTCTAGGTAAATCCGTAGGTATATGGACAAATATATATTTTTTAAATCCATAGAAAAATTTTCAGGTAATTTATCCTACGGATTACGTAGAGATATTTTGGTGAAAATTTATGTAATGAATTTTATTACCTGAAAAATTATTTGGGGATTTTGTTCTGCAAAGTTTGCTGGGGATTTATTCTTAGGGATTTACCTGCAAAATTATTACTTGAAAAATTATTGGGGAATTTTGTTGCTACAAATTTAGCTGAAATTATTTTTTGGGGATTTACCTATGAAATTATTACGTGAAAAATTATTGGGGGATTGTGTTGCTACAAATTTAGCTGAAATTATTTCTTGGAGATTTACATAGGATTTTTGTGACTTAAAAAATTTAAATAGGAAAAGGATAAACTTGGAGAATAAAAAACATAAAATAAAAAAAGATTAGACATTAAATCGGTGGACACGTATAATCAAGTAAAAGATGCTCAAGAAATTAAAATTAGTTTGTTGACATAGATGGTATCACAGATATATTCAAGACAAATAAACCTTAGCTTGACTCGTTATGTTATCACTAAAAAATTAAAGAGGTAAAATTTCGTTGGCCTAAGATAGGGCGAAGAACGACTCAAGGATCAAATAGAGCGTGTTTTTCTATTGGTTAATTTAAATATAATTGTAAGGCATCATAATACGCACGGCAATATGATATATCAATATAATGTACATTTAGGAGTCGTTTGGTGTGACATATAAGGTATAATAATCACGAAATAAAATAAAAAAATAATTTATTTTACAATGAGTTGAAATTATTAGGTAGTTTCAGAATTATATATATGATGAGATTAGGGGTTCACATTCTGTTAGTTCGATTTACTTATTTAATATCGATTCGTTTTTTCGATTTTTGGATTGACGAAAATGACAGCTGTAATCAAACCAAAATAAATTCGATTTGATTTGATCTCTATAATTCAGTTCAGTTATTTCAAATTTTTATTTCGATTTTGAAGATTAAAGTAGTGAGTGTTTCTTTATCATGACCGGAAATTTAAAATTTGTGATTTTTTTTTTAGAAAAAAGTAATTTTTTTCAAATCTATTTTTCATTTTCAAATATATATAACTCAACATGGATGAAATGAAATAATGAAAAAATATTATTTATACTAAATATATAAAATAAAAATATATATATAACTATATAATTTATATGTATAGTAAAATATATATATTATTGTTATTGTTGATTTTAAAGTAATCTATTATGTGTCGTATTTTTAGTTACACAATTTATTCATAACTAATCTGAGAGTAATTATATTATTTATTTTACTATTATTATTATTATATTAATTCACAACCTTAGTGAATTTAATTTTTCAGTTTATTTATTTTCTAGTATGATTTTGTCAATTTGTAACAATTTTAGCTTAATTTTATCCAATTTATTACAATCCTAGCTCAGGTTGTGTCCAATTGAACTCAATTTTAAATTTCATTTAATTTTTTTAACCAAATACTTAATCTTTAGTCTCACCCGTTGATCAACATTTATTTATTATTATTATTATATTTATTTTTAATATTACTTTTATATATTTACTATATTTATTAAATATTAACCTAATTCAATTTCCTACTTTATTTAAATTCTAGCCATTTTATACTCAATTTGTGTCAATTGAGTTTAATTTGACTCAATTTAAATCTTCAATTCAATTTTTTTAACCCAATATCTAATCCCAATTTGACTCATCTCCTCAATTTTAATCTCAATCGTTCATCATATTTGATCAACGGTCAATATTAAATCAACTTTCACTAATATTTTTCTTGAAATTGGACAGCTTCAGACTATTTTTCTTGAACCGATGGTCCATTGGAAACAACCTATCTACCTTAGCAGTAAGGTCTGCGTACATTGTACCCTCCACGGACCCCAATTTGTTGGAATAAATCGAGTTAGTTGTGTTGACACCCAATTTTGATCTCTCGATACCCCTCTTAGGCTACTATTTTAGCAAAATTATTAATTTTAAATGTTGATTTATTTTTACATCAAATAAAATTAATGTGTCACATTCATGATTTGAAATTATACGATTATTTTTATATTATTATTTTTTACATTATATAATATTTTACATAATTTTGCTAATATTTATTAAATTATTTCCACAATTATACATGCCCATAATTTA
>JAPEIP010000008.1:165528973-165591041 GCA_026120095.1 Capsicum chinense | reverse complement strand
ATATATACATACACACACACTCTATGAAGGTCCGTTGTCAGAGATCCAAATGGTTTATGGACCTCGCCACTCTTCTATAGTCCCTACCTCAAAGCATACCATTGTAGAGTGGGTGTGTATTGATATACATTAGTCATTTTATATTATTGTATTATATTGCATCATTCTTTGAATACCATTGTGTAATACCTTGAATTTTGAAGCTCTAGACCCCCTCAAAAGATAGGCCACTAAGTTAGCTTTCCAACGCTTCAAGTCTCGCTCGAATCCGATATCGTGGCAAAGAGTTATGAAAATTTTATTCCAGAAATCTGTCAGCTGGCCAGTGACCACAACTAACTTGACGACCCATAAATATACCCTAAGAGTCGTTATAAGGAGTTATTGTCACAACAATAAGAATCCTAAGTTTCAGCATAGTGAACACGACTCCAGTCCACGATACGTAATCAGACATTACAAGTCATTACGTGGGACTTGTAGTTATAATAATGTTTAGCCAAGAATCCTCTCCAGTAGTTATGAGTCTAGAACACAACTCATAGTCTGACCTTACGAGTCATTGTGCGGACTCTTAGCCTGACCAGTAGAGGATCTAAGAATCAAGTCTCAGACTCTAACTTTACACAATGACTCGTAGTCAGTTATAACGAGTCGTTAGGAGACAGTCATAGCCATACCAAAATGTACCCAGGATCCCAGGACCCCAGGTTATGACTCAGATCACGACTCCTGACCAGTCATAGCGAGTCATGAGGTGAGTTGTAACGACTGGGAGCTTGTTTTCCTGTATGTTTTTCCAGGGACTTTTAAGTCTTTTTCCACTCCTTTTAAAGCCCAACACACGTTGTTTAGGCTTTTAAAAGGGGGGAGGGGGTATAAAATACCTAAAACCTCAATTATAATCATTTATCATAATCTAACATAGAAACTAAAAAAGGACAGTTTTCTCTTCCCCCAAAAAGCAATTAGGGTTCATCAAGCAAGTCCAATTTTTAAGGAGATTCATCCAAGCTTCTACTTCAGGTATGTGGGATATTCATCAATGGGCCCCTTTCACCCATTGAGTCTCAAAGTTTCACTAATTATCAAGTTTAATTCCTCTTTTGTTTAGGGTTCCATGAAAAATATAAAATTCCATGATTTCTCTATGTAATTCTTGGATTAAACCATGATAGCATTTTCCCATAACTTCAAGTATTATTCCATACTCTAATCATGATAACTTGTTATATTGGTGAAATTGTTGGATCTTGAGTCTAAGCCATGAAATTTCCTATCATGTCATTACATTGAAATCATTATATTTAATTATATAATTTTCCATGTTGGTGGGTTATGAACACCTGATACTTAGATGATCATGCATGCTATAGTTTTCAAGATTTCAAGTTATACATATATATACTATGAAGTTTATAGCATCGTTATGTTCAGTATTATCAGTATTGAATCATGTTAATCAATTTTCATTACTAGTGTATGTCATTCAGTTTGGAGTAACACTTAGCACCGAGTGAATGCACAGATGACGGCTTCCCCGTCAGTTAGGCATGAGTCGTTAGTAATAATCCCTAAGTTCCAGACCTACGACACCAATGTAGATTATGAGGGGTACCTTATTAGTAGAGGCACGACACCCTTGTCCTTTGGGACATCAGTTTAGCGGATCCATGCCAGCCAGTGTTGGTACCCCTATCAAGGTACCAATATCTTTCCTACTGTGGTTACAGGTTAAACCTCGACTAGCTTAGATTAGGGTATGTCGGTTATAATTAGCTCCCACAATTTCAATCCAGTATGCAGATTATACCAGTTTAGGTTTTGCATGACCAAGTTTCTAGTCTATCAGTTATTCAGTTGATCAATTTTATGGGTTATTTTAGCACATGCTTTACTTGGTCTTGCATTCAATTTACATGTTCATGTATTCATGCTCAGTACCACTATATACACATATCAGATAGTCCTTATCTCACATACCAGTACATTCGAAGTACTAATCGTATACTCTCTTTTGAGCTATATTGATTTCATAATATAGGTTTAGATGCTCAGTTCCCATATCACACTTAGTCCATTCCTGTATTACTCAGCAGCAGTCGTGGTGAGTCATCATCCTTCGAGAAGAAGTTATTCATACTTACTTTTAGTACTTTTCATTACAGCCAATCAGAGTTAGTTGGAGGTTTATCCCATCAATTTCTTATGTTAGAGGCTTCCAGATAGTCAGACTTGATTTTAGTTTTATCAAATATTCAAATACATTGAGTATTATTTCCGTGTTATATCTTATTACTTTTTCATAGTTTGGCTTTTGTATATTATGTTATTTTATTATTATCTTAAGTGCTCACAGAAGATACCAGGCCATGGGTTAGCTTGGGGTCACTTGTGACTCTAAGAACCATGTTATGACTAAGGGGTAGTCTCTGTTCGTGAAAAACTTGGTATCAGAGCACAAGGTTTAAAATATCCTAGTGGGTCTGAAAGCCACGTGAAGTAGAGTCTTGTTCATGGGTGTGAAGTGCTCCACACTTATGGGCTAGAGGCTATGCGATGTTTTTATTCTTTCAATGCTCTTTTTATAAGATAGAGTGTGGGATCTATTGAATTTTCTCTTCAAACTCATCCTTCATTTATCTACAAAAAATACCTCCCAGAAGGGTAAATGAAAGGAGAAATGGGGACCAGCCCGTACTGCCACCTGTTTAGGAAGACTCTCTGAATGAACATATCTTCTATGCCAAATTCAGGCCCGCTTTCATAGTTATGGTCTAGTCTATGGCTGCCTAGAATAACCAGTAGGCTATTGCCCCAGCTATTTCAGTAGTGAATATGATAGCTGCTAGGATCTATGACGCTAATCGAATGAATCCTCCATTATTGTTCGAATCCAATTCTGAGGAGGATCCATAAGAGTTTCTTGATTATGTCTAGAAAGTGACTTATTTCATGAGTATTATTTTTAGCGAGAGTACAGACTTAGCTGCTTACCAATTCCAAGGGGTAGCTCATACTTAAGTTAAGCAATGGAAGAAGAATAGAGGTACTGATGTAGGGCCTATAGAATAGGATGAGTTTGCTACTGCTTTCTTGGATAAGTTTTTCTCACTCAAGCTGAAAGAGAACAAGGTGCAAGAGTTCATCAATCTAAACCAGGTTAATATGAGCGTGAAGGAGTACTTGCTCAATTTCACTCAGTTAGCAAGTTATGCTCCAACTATGGTGGCTAATTCCAGGTCCCGAATTAGTAAGTTTGTGTCAGGAGTTTCTAAAGAAGTAATCAAAGAGTTTAGAACAACTATGTTGATTAAGGTTATGGATCTCTCTAGACTGATATTTCATGCTCATTATATTGAGGAAAAAGATCTCAAAGAAAAGGAAAGAGAGAATAAGAGGGCCAGAACTGGTAGTTTTAAATTTTCTCAACAAAGATCTGATGGATTAAATCATTCTAAATTCTGCCAAAAATCTTCAGCCCCAGCCCCATCTTCTGCCAGTGCTTCAATGCCTAAGTTTTGGCTATATACTCGTGATAGAGTTCCAACATCTTAGTCCCAGGGTAGTGTGAACAGTGGCTGCATAAATCTTGTCTGCAAGAGATGTGGTAAGACCATAAATGCGAGTGTATGGTTGATAGTGATGTGTGTTTTAGGTGTGGAAAGGCAAGCCACAAGATAAGGGATTGCCCAATGGGTATATGGAAGAACTGGAATGATCGTCTGTAGGGCCAAACTAATTCTTCAGCAGTACCAAAAGGTTGCTCTACTCAATGGGGTGCCACTTCTAGTGCAACTAGTGGTCAACGCCAAAATCGGCTCTATGCCCTCCAGACTCGACAGGATCAGAAAAGTTCTTCAGATGTAGTTACTGGTACGTTACAAGTTTTCCACCTTCATGTGTATACATTATTAGACTCTGGAGCTTCACTTTCCTTCATGACTCCTTATATAGCCATAGATTTCGGCGTCAGTCCTAATATATTAGAAGAAGTTTTTTCAGTGTCTAATCTAGTGGTAGTTCCATTATAGCCAAGCGGGTGTACATAAATTATCCAATCATAGTGTCCCAGAAATTTTCCTCAGTAGATCTTATAGAATTAGAGATGACTAATTTGGATGTCATTCTCGACATGGATTGGCTTCATTCCTGCTATACCTCAGTTGATTGTAGAGACAAAATCGTCCAGTTCCAGTTTCCTAATAAGCCAATCATAGAATAGAGGGGGTAGCACCTCAGTACCTATAAGTCTATTTATCTCCTACCTTAAGGTAAGGAAAATAATTTCTAAGGGTTGTATTTACCATCTTGTCCGAGTCAAGGACTCAAGTATCAAAACTCTAAGTCTTGAGTCAGTTCCAGTAGTAAATGAGTTTCCAGATGTGTTTCCTGATGATCTTCCTGTAGTTCCTCCCAAGAGGGAATTCAATTTCGGAATAGATCTCCTTTCAGATACCTAGCCTATTTCAATCCTACCTTACAGAATGGATCTAGCTAAGCTTAAGGAATTGAAAGAACAATTGAAAGATCTCTTAGATAAGGGTTTCATCAGGCGTAATATCTCTTCATGGAGTGCTCCAGTGCTCTTTGTGCACAAGAATGACAGTTCTCTTAGAATATGTATCAACTATCATTAATTGAACAAAGTCATAATCAACAATAAGTATCCTCTCCCCAGGATTGATGACTCATTTGACCAACTTCAGGGAGCAAATTATTTCTCTAAGATAGACCTCATATCCAGCTATCATCTCAGAGTCAGAAAATGTGATATTCCAAAGACAACCTTCAAAACTTGGTATGGTTACTTTAAATTTGTAGTTATATCTTTTGGACTAACAAATGCCCTTACAACTTTCATAGCCTTGATGAACAGGGTGTTTAAGCAGTACTTGGACATGTTTATCATAGTCTTTATAAATGACATCCTAGTCTATTCTCGTAGTGAAGGTGATCATGCAGACCATTTGAAGATTGTTTTGCAAACCCTTAAGAATCATCAGCTATTAGCTAAGTTCAGTAAATGCAAATTCTAGTTGAAATCAATAACTTTTATTGGTCATATAATTTTTGGCGATGACATTAGAGTTAATCCTCAAAAGATCAAAGCAGTGAGAAACTAGCCTAGACCCATCTCTCCATTTGATATCAGGAGTTTCTTGGGCTTGACTGGTTACTACAGGTAATTTATTAAGGGATTTTCTTCTATTTCCTTTCCCATGTCTTGAATAAATTAGAAGAAAGTCAAGTTTCAATGGTCAGATTCTTGCGAGAAGAGTTTTAAGGAGTTAAAGACTCGACTCACTTCCTCTTCAGTATTGACTCCACCCGAGGGTTCAAATAGAATTATAGTTTATTGTGATGCTCCCAAGGTTGGTCTTGGGTGTGCATTGATGCAGCTAAGTAAGGTCATAACCTATGCCTCTAGACAACTTAAACCCCATAAAAAGAATTACCCTACTCATGATCTTGAGTTGGCAATAGTTGTGTTTGCCTTAATGATTTGGAGGCATTACCTCTAAGGTGTTCATGTTGATGTGTTTACAGATCACAAGAGTTTACAGTACGTGTTCACGCAGAAAGACCTACATCTTTGTCAGAGAAGGTGGCTTAAATTATTGAAAGACTATTATATTAGTATGTTCTATCACCCCTAGTAAAGCTAATGTTGTGGGTAATGCCCTTAAAAGGTTGTCTATGAGAAGTTTTGCCCATGTTGAGGATGATAAGAAAGAGTGAGTTTGCGAGGTCTATCAACTTTCTAGATTGGGTGTTTGATTGGTTTATTTGCCTGAAGGTAATTTATGGGTTCAGAATGGTTCAAAATCATTGTTGATTTCTGAGGTGAAAGAAAAGTAAGACAAATATCTTTTTTTTTAGCAAGTTGAAAGAGGCAGATTAGGATCAGAAAGTTAAGATTTTCTCCCAAGGGGGAGATGATGTGTTTCATTGTTAGGGTAGGTTATGTGTTCCAAATGTGGATGGTTTGAGGCAGCGAATGTTAGTAGAAAGACATGGTTCGCGATAGTCTGTTCACCTAGGAGCCATAAAAATATACCACGATTTGTGGGAAGTCTATTGGTGGAATGGTATGAAGAAGGATATTGTGAAATTTTGGCTAAGTGTCAGAATTGTCAGGAGGCCAAGGTTGAGAACCAGAAACCTAGTGGTAAAATTTAGGAGTTCAACATCCCCAATTAGAAATGGTAAGTGGTAAATATGGACTTTGTTATCGGCTTGCCTCGTACACATCGTCAGCATGATTCTATTTAGGTCATTGTGGATAAGATGACCAAGTCAACTCATTTCTTGCTAGTCCATACTTCATATTAAGCCAAGGATTATGCTAGACTCTATATCAGTGAATTGGTAGAGTTGTATGGAGTTTTGTTGACCAACATTTCAAATAGAGGTACCTTGATTACTTGTTATTCTTGGAAGGCTTTTCAGAAGGTTTTTGGCACCCAAGTTCATCTAAGTACAACTTTTCACCTGCAGACAGATGGTCAGGTTGAGAGGACCATTCATACCTTGGAGGACATGTTGAGGGTTTATGTTACCAATTTCAAAGGTAATTGGGATAATCACTTGTTGTTGATTGAGTTTGCCTACAATAATAACTATTACTCCAGTATTCAGATGGCTCTATTTGAGGCTCTCTATGATAGGAGGTGTAGATCTCCTATTGGTTGGTTTGAGGCAAGTAAGGCTTCTTTGATAAGACCAGATTCAGTATTTAAGGCAATGGAAAAATTTTAATTAACTCGTGAAAGGGTAAAGACAACTAGAGCCGTCAAAAATCTTATGTGGACGTAAGGATAAGAGAGCTTGAATTTGATGTTAGTGACTTTATGTATTTGAAAATTTTTCCCATGAAAGGGGTGAAGAGGTTAAGTAAGAAAGGAAAGATTATGCCCCGCTATATTGGACCATATCGAATTTTGATCCATTGTAAGAAGGTAGCCTATGAATTATATTTGCCTATAGAGTTAGCATCAGTGCACCCAGTGTTCCATGTCTCTTTTTTAAAGAAATGCATTGGGATCTATCTTCAGTCGTTCCTTTAGAAAGTGTGGGTATGGAAGATAGCCTCTCATATGAAGAAGTACCAGTAGAAATCCTTGACTGCCAGATTCGTAGGTTGAGGAACAAAGAAGTTGCCTTAGTAAAAGTTTTGTGGAGAAATCAGTTCGTTGAGGGAGCTAATTGGGAAGTATAAGGTGATATGCGCACCAAGTATCCCAAATATATTCTTCACGAATTTAGATTCAGCTTGAGGTAATGGTTCTTTAGATAAATTCTCTCATTCTCTATTTGAGCTATCTAACCATCTTCATGCCATAACATGCATTCTTGAATTCAGTTTAATCCATGCATCATGTTTTTAGATTCAAAATTTAATCATGACTCAACTCATAAGTATTTAATGCATTATCTCAGTCTTCTTAGTACTTCAAATCATCTAGTTTCATTCGAGGACAAATGATCCCATGGGGCAATATATTGTAATACCCTAATTTTTCAATATCTATCCCCCCTCGAAAGATAGGCCACTAAATTAGATTTTCAATGCTTCAAGTCTCGCCCAAATCTAATATTGTGGCAGAAAGTTATGCAAATTTTCTTCTAGGAATCTGTCAGCTGACCAGTGACTATAACACACTTGATGACCCATAACAAGACTCTATGAGTCATTACAAGGAGTCTTAGTCATAATAGTAAGGTTCCCATGTTTCAGCTTAGTGACCACGACTCCAGTCCATGATTCATAATCAAACATTTTGAGTTGTTGGCTGAGGCTCGTAGTCACACCAGTGTTAAGCCAAGAATCCCTTCCAGTTGTTATGAGTCTAACACAAGACTCGTAGTCTGGCCTTACGAGTCTTTGTGTGGATCATAGCATGACCAGTAAAGGATCTAATAATGAAGCCTCATACTACGACTTTATGCAATGACTTGTAGTAAGTCATAATGAGTCGTTAGGAGGAAGTCGTAGTCAGACCAGAATGTACCCAAGATCCTAGGACCCCAGGTTACAACTTAGATCATGACTCGTGACCAGTCATAACGATCCGTGAGGTGAGTCTTAATGATTGTGAGCGTGTTTTTCTACACATTTTTCTAGGGACTTTTAAGTCTCTTTCCACTCCTTTTAAAGCCTAACCCACGTCGTTTAGACTTTCCAAAGAGGGGTATAAAATACCCAAAACCCCCAATTCCATCATTTATCATAATTTAACATAGAGAAACCAAAAAGGGGAAGTTTTTTCTTCTCCCAAGAAACAATTATGGTTCATCAAGAAAGTCTAATTCCCAAGGAGATTCATCCAAGCTTCAACTTCAGGTATGTGGGATATTCATTAATGGGCCCCTTTAACCTATTGAGTCCCAAAGTTTAACTAATTCTCAAGTTTAGTTCCTCTTCTGTTTAGGGTTCCATGAAAAGTATAAAATTCTATGATTCATCCATGTAATTCTTGGATTCAACCACGAAATATTATTTCCCCATAACTTCAAGTATTCTTCCCTACTCTAATCATGATAACTTGTTATACTGATGAAATTGTTGGATTCTTGAGTTTAAGTCATGAAAATTCCTATCATGTCATTACATTAAAATCATTATATTTAATTATATTATTTTCCATACTGGTGGGTTATGAACATTTGATACTTAGATGATCATGCGTGCTATAGTTTCAAGATTTCAAGTTATACATACATACATACATATATATACATACATACATATATATACACACATATATATATATACACACACACACATATATATACACACACACACATCATGTTTACACGATGAAGTTTATAGCATCATTACATTGAGCATTATAAGTATTGAATCATGTTAAGCAATTGCCATTACCAGTGTCATTCAGTTAGGAGTAACACTTAGCACATGCTCAACGCCCAAAGATTTCAAAGTTGTTTCAAAACCTAGTGAATACTATGTTACTTTCTGAATTACAATTCAAAATTCATATTTTTAAGATTTCTTTATGAAGTTACGAAATCAATGTTAAGGAATATATATTTTAGGTGCAAGAATTTTGCAGATAATTTATGACATGATATTGAGCATAGGTTCATCAAATTACACTTTTACAAACAAGTTGAGCACATATA
Organism: Capsicum chinense; assembly: GCA_026120095.1. NCBI lineage: Eukaryota > Viridiplantae > Streptophyta > Magnoliopsida > Solanales > Solanaceae > Capsicum > Capsicum chinense. The sequence continues at coordinate 165,581,891 of JAPEIP010000008.1, read as the reverse complement.
CTTTTGAGAGGATTACTTAGCACTAAATGAGTATGAAATCAGATAACACGTGTCCCATAACTATATGCCACAGTACGTTTTAGATTAAGTAGCTTAGTTTCAATTCCACACGTTATCATGATTTTTACCTTTACCTAACTTTTCCAGCGTAAGTATAAGACACTGGGTACCATGAGATCACATGGTGTTGTCTAGTTATAAGAAACTGTCACAGATTTATGATTTATGAATCCATTATCATGTATATGAGAGGTCCCTTTTTATGCTGATTTTAGAAATTATGTTTTTTATCAGATTTTCAACTGTTATAAGACAATTTAAGCGATTTTGTTAAGACTCATGATTGAGCTTTTGAATCTTGTTTAAGCTACTCTTTATAAATATGTATACATACACATACTCACATATGTTTGTATATAATCTTTCATACCAATACATTTCATTGTATTGACTACATTTTCACTATGTCTTTTCATGATGTACGTAGATTTAAGTCGCTGCTAGATATTTGGTAGCACATGAAATTTTGTGGATTGGTGAGCTTTCTCACCATCCCAGAGACATAGATTTAACTTTAGTATCATATATTTCAGTCTCTTAGATTTTTGGTTAGTTAAAGTTATTCGCGGGGTCTTATCCTGGTTGACTCTGATATTTAGTAGTCGGGGTTTCACTAGATAATAATTATGTTGTATTTGATTTTCACTTATTTTTAGTTATGTATTAATAAAGATTGTGACTTTTAGATTAATTATCATTATTTAAGTTTTCAATTCAGTTTTTGATGTTTATGTTATGATAAATTCAGATCATGACAAATTAGGTATTACTGCATTAGGTTTGTCCTAGGGTATACTATGTTTAGTAGAGTACTAATTATGGGTATGAAGATCACCACATTTATAATTGAAAGGTTACGGAGCATTTAGGAGTATTTCCTTTTTTCATGATCTAGTTCATGAGAAAGATTGTAATTCTATATATCTCTTCTAGCTCATGCTTTACGTGCGTGCAGATTATGACTCTAAAAAGAAGCATTAGTAGAGGGCCTCTGCTAGTGCTTGGGTCAATTCTACTCTGGTATCTCGATCTCATACTATGTAGATCAGGAATGGGACACGTTCCTTGGGTTAAAATTATATTATTGAGAGTCCATTACTACTAACTGCTACACAGTGGGGGTTTTGGTTCATCTTCTGCCAAACCGTCCTGTGATGGTAAAAAATATGGAGTTTAGGGATACTATTTAGATATTGACTTATTTTATGGAGACTCAGGTTAAACATTAGGGCATATCCCCCACCAACTTAAGTTTTTAGGCACAAATATCTCAGAATGAACTCTCCAGAATTTTCAAGGTCAAATTTTGATGAGGATCTATAAAATTTTATTGACAAAACTCATAATATTCTCTAGATGATGCGTGTTACACATATTGAGGGGGTCGAGCTTGCTCTCACCTTCTTAAAGTATGTAGCGTATCTATGGTATGATTAGTGGAAGAAGACTATAAGAGAGAATGCAACCTCTGTAAAGTAGGCTAAATTTGGGGATGCATTCTTAGGGTACTTCTTTACCCAAAAGTACATAGAGGCTAAGACATGAGAGTTCATCAATTTGGAACAGGGTTCTTTGAGTGTTAAAGAATATAGTCTCATGTTTACCCAGTTGTCTTGCTGTTCCCCTTATATAGTATCCAATACGAGGAATAGGATTATTATGTTCATGTCAGGGTTTTGAGTGATTTTGATTAAAAAGGGTAAGGTGATGATGTTTATTAAAGACATGAACATAGCTAGACTTATATATTATGTTCAACAGGTTAAAAACATAAGTTAAGAGAGAGGGATGGCCAATTGTCACAACCCGAATTCACGAGTCATGATGGTGCCTACTTTATCCCACCAGTAGGTAAGCCTAACTATAGTTCGGAGTTGCAAGCAATGGGATAGTTAATGGAAAGTGGCACAAGTACTGGAAATGTGCAAATAAGGAATTACAAGCGATAAGTCAGAGCATAATACTATAATGAAAGAGAAATAAATAGAATTAATAATGTCCCATGACCTAGTAATATTGGTATAAGAGCCAATAATCCAAAAGAATATGAGTACTATACAGGTCAACAAATACAAAAATATAAAAATTATGCAAAAATAGAGGATGGAGAAATGGTCAACTCCAGCTCCGAGAGCTTACTCTATCTCTTAATTTGACCAGCACAAATACAACGTCAACGGCGAAAGCTAAAATTTAGATCTACACCAAAAAGGTATAAAAGTTTAGTATGAGTACCAAAGCCATGGGTACTTAGTAGGTATCATCAGACAGACTGAACTAAATCATAATATAAATATAATAAAATTTGAGATAAATAGGATGATTAAGGAAAAAGGACAAACCTAAAATAATGCTACAAATGTCGAGGGTAAACCACAAAAAAGAAAATAATAATAATAAAGGAAAGCATAACTATCTCTACATAACTGGTCCCTATAAGCCAGAAGGTGCAAATAAAGTAAACAATCTATTGGGCCCCCATAACCTCGGAGGGTGCAATCAAGGAGAACATATAATAGAAACTATACTAATTAATCATGTCGCAAAATCATAACTATGGATCCTTTCATACAGCAAACACTAAACTCGAACTGATAGCATAACGATCATAAATAACCTCTCAATGCTGGACTTGAGCCAGAGCTAGTATCTCAAATGTCGGACTTGAATCAGAACTTATGCCATCATTTGCCGGACCTAAACCAAGCTTATATCATAAATAATGTCCAAATCAAACCGATCTTATTATCATAAATCGCCGAACATGAATTGGATCTAACATCATATCCCAAGTATCAACGAAGAATAAAGAATCATATATCTAAACCTTTTCAAACTAAAGTATGTAACTAAAGTAATGCGTAAGGCCAATCTATTTTACAGGGAACTAATAGAAATCATGGCCTAAGGTGGGTTGGAGGAGCCCATTTCTAACATTGAATTTCATTCTAAGGAAAATTGTACCCCAACTAGGCTAATGTATCTAATTTAACTACTAAATATTAATACACCATAGTTCAGTCCTAAGATAGCAACTATACCTAAAGAATGAGTAGTTAAGTTAATTATGTCTAATTACGGGTCCTTAATCTACTAACGGATCCAAGTCACACTAAATTTACCTACAAGACCTACTTCCCATCCCAAAAATAACACAATATCATGTCAATTCTATAATTAAGCCCAATCAAAGAGAAAATTAAGCCTAACCTATCTTGACTCCAAAGAAAGCATGGTGAAGTCGACTAAATCGATGATTCCCCCTGTCAAAAAGCTTTTGCACGATGCCATACTATCAAAATCATAATATACTCATCAATGCAAGAATAATGGTATTGATTTTGTATTCTTATGCTTCGGGTTCAAAATCGATACAAAATCCCATGTGGGGCCCCTGGCAGAATTGCACTTTTGAAACTATCAACATGTCCTTCTATGCTTAAAGATTATTTATCCTCAGGAATGGGTAAATTCCAAGCTCCAACAATATTAAAATCAACCCAACTATAAATAGGGAATTGGGTCTAAATATAAGAATTAAACCTATAATTAGAAGGAAACGTACCAAGATTTTGACGAGGGAATGATAAATCCAAGCTCACAAACACCCGTAAATCTCTTAGTGATCACTTTCTAATTTCCACACTCTCTAAGGTTTTAGCTTTAAGGTTTTGAGAAAAATAGTAGAAATTCAAATAAGAGAGAACTTAATGGTCTCCCAGGTGCTTCTTAAGCAGCCATTTGAACGCTTAAGCGGTCACCACTAAAGCGAACATGTACCCCTAAAGCGGTACCTGCTGGGCCTGGCCTTTTCGCTAAAGTAGGCGGGTTGCCACTTAAGCACCCTACACTTTAACGACTTGGTTAGGAAATACATGGTTCCTTAAGGGACCGTATGGAGCTAAAGCGTCCTCCACTAAATAGGCGAAAGTTCCGCTTTAGCGGATGCACCAACCAAAACATGGAAAATTCTAATTCTCTACCAACCCCCTGGAATTTATTCAAAATCCCGTGAATGCAAATGAACTATGCTACCTATCAAATTTAACATTTCAAACTTAATGGCATGGTTGAAATTTTCATCCAGGGTCACTGCAACCAAATAAGGACCCCACATCCTTAGGTCATTTTATTAATTTTTGACCAATAGCCCAAAATGAGTTCGAAAGCCTTGGAACCCGAACCAAAGGTCCTCTTAGCCTAAAATCAATGTTTTAGAGTTGATGAAACTATCAGAATTGGCATATAAGGTCATTAAATTGAAATTTACACCGGATAGCCAATTCTTACCAATAAAGACTTCAAATTAGGGAATTGGCTCTAAAAACCAAATGAACTACCTGATAACTGAACTGTCAGCTCCAGCAAGTCACCAATGACTTAGGGAAGATATAAGAAAGCTCTAAATAGTCCAACTTTGTGGGTATTTGACACGACCCAAAATTGGGCCATATTATATGGGCATCTCAAACCCACATAAATCAGAGGTCTCCATGATAACCCAACCTAATCATCAATAACCATCACAGGGGTCGGGTTAATCCTGACCATATAATAAGATATCAAAAACATACTACAAGTCATAACTTAAACATGTATAAATACTCATTAGATTCATCATCTAACCAATATACCTAAGTCCACAGTCATACATAATACCTCTATACAAATCGATGTTTAGAAATTTATATGTCGGGACAAGCCCCCGACAATAGCCAAAACAAGTCAAAATAAGACCAAGTCTAAAGATAGGAGACCAAGAAGAAATGCCTTTCGAATTAAGGAAGCTCACCACTCCTAAGTCAATGCGCGGACCACTTCTATCACCTAGTCATTGCGCAGGAAGAGAAGATGTTACTCTGGTCCCTATGTTGCGTGGGGACATAGCATCCGAATACGGTTAGTGATTGAAGCGCTAGCATGTAACTCAAGGATAAGGAGAAAATAACATCATCAATAAAAAACAAATCAATATATATCATATTCAACCATATTCATTACCTTATCCATACATATAGATATGTCACATGCTAACAAGTAAACAAGTCATAACAACATTCTCAAAGCACTCAATCATGAGACATGAAGTGGAGGACTCCAACCTTCCACACTTAGATTCAACAATTCTTATTAGGTATGGAACTTCAACAATATTCACATATCACTTTGGCTAAGGACTTTAGCCATATATACACTCATTAAGATAGGGACTCTAGCCACATACACACCCAATCAAGCAAGGGACTTTAACATTCATATAGGAAAGAGACTCTAACCACATGCCAACTCATTAGGCAAGAGACTCTAACCTCATGTCATGATAGATAGGGGACTCTAATCCAAGCCATTTCATTTGGCGAGGCACTTCAACCTCAAGAGATCTCATTGTTTAAGGGATTTTAACCACAAGCAATTTTATTAGGCAAGGGACTTTAACATTAAGCCCTATCATTAGGCAAGGGACTTTAACCTCAAGCCATTATGATTATCATTAGTTGACATTGGGACTCCAACTCTTTATCCATACATCATCATCTATTCAATTCACACTCAAGGAATTTAGCCTATTTAGACAACTCCACACTATACATGACCACATTGTCCTCAAGGCAGCCTTTGTTGCTCAACCATTTCAATAGGCCAATGCCTTAATTCAATTTATCATACAATTCAATCTAGGGTCATCTATACCTTCAAAAACTATTCACATTTGATTATTAATCTTATACCACATTCATACCACACTTTAGTTCAACACATAATTCAAGTTCATTTTCATGTTTAGGGACTTTAACCCCTCATTAACTATCACCCAAAAAGGCAATAAATTTTACCGTACATGGCTTATAATATCTTTAAAATATCATTTAACAAATATTCACACTTATTGGGCCATTTCCCTAGTTCAAAAAATCATCAACAAAAGACTAGACAATTCACTTAGACATTTTCACAAACACCTTATGTGCGTGCCTTTACGAAGGCTATTTTCATGGTAGAAATTATCAAGATTAGAGTTGCTAAAGACTCACATGTTATACCACATACAACAAGCACTCATATGTGCAAATAATCATCAATAACTTGTATAAACACCGGTCTAAGCAAAAGTCCACATTATTCATCATTGGGCAACAAACCCTTTCATTTGATTTCAAAATCACCATATACACTTACTGGTCCAAGTGTAAAATACATGGGTTTAGAGTTATTTATCAAGGGGAAGAGTTGCATGCCTTAGAAAACTTGATTCACCAAGAGTCTTGACTTCACTTTGCCTCTTGAAGATCACCCTTGATACCCTAGCCTCTAATTTTTCAAAGATCAGTTAGAGAGAGTGTTTAGGGTGTTTGATCTATCAAAATGGATGTTTGAGAGGCTACAATCACTTATATAGTAAGGTGAGGGGACTTAGGGTTTTAGGCATAGGAAATAACCACAAGGCCCTTAGTTAAAAGCTGAAAAATAAGTTCAGGGGTACAACACACTAGAGAAACCATACCCTAGGGTATGAGTGGTACCCTGTCTAGTACTCGTACCCTAGGATTCTCATAGGTCACCCAAACTATTAAGGGTACGGTCACACACCCTTGAGTCGTATCCAAAGGGTACGATTCAACCCCTAACTCGTATGCCTCATTTGTATAGAAAATAGTCCACTCAAACTTCAAGTCCAAACTCTATACAACTCACTTGTTAAGACATACCCTTTGGTATGATTGAGGAGGGGATCATTCGCACCTAAGACAGTGAATAGCCCTCACCACACTTCCTACAATACAAGATAAGAAGGGAAATAGGATACTACTTGTATCCAGGGGGTACGACTCATGCCCATAGTCATACCCAACTCAGAGACACCGGATGAAGTTCTTCTCATGGTTCTAATACCTAGGTATTTCATATCTCCCCCACTTGGATCATTCATCTGCGAAGGACGGGCAAGGAAACTTTAATGTAAGTTAACACATTATTATATATCAAAACAATCTTCAAACAAGTTAGAAAAAAGCACACAACAAGGATACAACACAACACATATCATGATCATCATCAAATAACCATTTCATTTCATTGATCTTGGGACTCAAACCCATTATTTATCAAAGGCATTAGTTCATTTCAAAGCTTGGGTACTTAAACCTCGTACTTATAAACACTTACTCATTTCACAACTTAGGTACTTCAACCACCTACTTATCAAGGATACTTGCTCAACTTAAAAACTAGGGACTCGAACCCATTATCTTTCAAAGACATGAATTAACTCAAGGTATTAGGGACTTAAAACCATCACAACCAAAACACACATGATTTCAAAGATTAGGGACTTGAACCCATGGTATAACACGACAAAAATCAAGTCAAAACTTGGGGACTTTAACCCATTATCTATCAAGACATAAATCAAGGTAAGGAGATTGACACATACCTCTATCATAAGTGTTCCAGAATGGGAAACAAATGCGGATACTTGGACTTCATGTCCTCTTCTGCTTCCTCAGGCTTTTTGTTCCTCCATAGAACCTTCACCGAATGTACCTCTTTCATTCACAACCGGCTAACTTGCCGATCGAAGATCTTCACTGGGATTCCTCATAGGAAAAAAATCTGATATACCAATATACCTCAAGGGAACAACCAACGAAGGATCACCCAACACATTTCTACAACATAAAGACATGAAAAACTAGGTGAATAAAGTTCATACTAGAAGGCAAATCCCACTCATAAGCAACATTGCCAAACCTTCTTACAATCAAGTAGGGGACCAACAATACCAGGGACTAAGCTTCCACCTTTTACCAAACCATATCACTCCCTTCATGGGAGATATTTTCAAGAATACCCAATCACCAATGCTAAACTCTAAGTCCCTACGCCTCTTATTTGCATAGGAATTTTGGTGACTTTGACCAATTTTCAACATATCATAGATTACCTTCTCCTTCTCTAAGTATTGGTGACCTAAATTAGGGCCAAGCAACTTACCCTCACCAACTTCATACCGGCCAATATGAGATTGATATCTCCTACCATAGAATGCCTCAAAAAGGGCCATGCCAATACTAGAGTGGAAACTATTATTATAGGCGAACTCAATCAAAGGAAAGTGGTCATACCAACTACCACCATAATTAATCACATATGCCCGCAATATATCATCCAATATTTGGATGGTCCTCTCCGCTTGACCATTCGTTTGCAGGTGGAAGGCGGTACTAAGGTACACTCTAGTACCCAAACTTTTTTGGAACGACTTCAAAAAGGGGGATGAGAACGGAGGACCATGATCCGAAATAATCAAAACTGGAGCACCGTGCAACTTCACGATCTTTGCAAGATACAACTTAACATAATTTTTCACTGAGTAATTTGTCCTCACCGGCAAAAAATAAGCGGACTTGGTCATTCTATCAACAATGACCCAAATAGAATCACGCTAATTCTGAGATTGAGGAATATTGGTAACGAAATCTATATTAATTGCCTCCCACTTCTATTTGGGTAATGGAATCTCTTGATATAAGTCCCCGGGACTCATGTGCTCAACTTTTACTTATTGGAACACCATACACTTGGCCACATAACTAGCCACCTCTTGCTTCATATTACCCCACTAATAGAATTCTCTAAAATTATGATACATCTTGGTTGAACCAGGATGTATAACATACTGATATTTATGAGCCTCGACCATAAGCCTTTCCCTCAATGCATCAACGTCGGGAACACATACTCTACCTTGGACTCTAAAGATACCATCAACACCAATCACAAAGTCCGCAACTTTATGTCGACCCACACTACGCTTGATCTTTATCAAGTCTGGGTCCAATACTTGCTTTTTATTTATCTCGACAATAAGAGATGACTAAAATACTGAAAGCAAAAATACACCACCATCCTCGAAGTCTATAACTCGAACTCCAAGATTAGCCAAATGGTGAACGTCCTTCACTAATTCCCTCTTGTTATTATCCATATGGGACAAACTTCCCATGGACAATCTACTAAGATCAACAACGACTATATTAGCTTCATCGGGGTGGTAATGAAGACTCATATCATAGTCTTTCAATAACTCAAGCCACCTCCTTTGCCTGAGGTTTTACTATTTTTGGGTAAATACATATTAAAGACTCTTATGATCGGAAAAGATATCAACATAAACCCTATAAAGGTAATGTCGCCAAATCTTTAATCCAAAAACCACGGCTAATAACTCTAAGTCGTGAGTAGGGTAGTTCTTTTCATGAACTTTTAATTTCCTAGAAGTATAGGCCACCACCCTACCATGTTTCATCAAAACATAATTGAGACCAATATGAGAAACATATCAATAAACTATAAAACCCTCATTACCCTTGGGCAAAGTAAAAACTATAGCTGAAGTTAGTTTATATTTCAACTTCTCAAAACTAAACCTCAAACACATCCAACCATAAGAACTTGACCTTCTTTTAGGTCAACTTGGTCAATGGGGTAGCTATGGTCGAGAAACTCTCTACTAATCTTCTATAGTAGCCGGCTAGACCCATGAAGCTCTGAATATCGATTGGACTTGTAGGTCTAGGACACTTCTTAACCATACAACCTTTTGGGGATCTACCATGATCCCTTCACTAGAGATGACATGACCAAGAAAATCTATGGATTTCAATCAAAACTCACACTTGGAGAACTTGGTATACAAATGATAATCCTTCAAAGTTTACAACATGGTACAGAGGTGATCGACTAAGTCAATAGTTACACAACCAATGACATCACCGACTAGGCATCAATATCTCTAATCATCACAATACCAATTCTATTATTATCAATAGCCATACCTAGCCTATTATCATCATTAGCCCATACCAAGCATAGGTACTAGTTACCATATTTAACTAGACAAGGTTCATGACTAGTATACCAGGCTTCTACCCATCTAGTAAAATGACCATTTCATATGAACAACTAGTTCCCACATAATCCATTTATTCTAAGCAAAATTCCCTAATCAATCCATTCATTCAAGCCAAATATGTTTACTAGGTGAATCCTTAACTCTACACTTGATTATACGTACCTATTAGTCTTAACACAACAATTGGTATATTCTACTTCTATTTACTATTTAGGCCTTAAAAGAGCCACACCACTTAACTAGTGATTAATGGAAGAGAATTATAGACAACTTTCCAAGGAAACCATCATATCCTAAGGACACTGAAGGACTAAACCATTCATTATTATAACCACACATATACCGACACATTCATACATACATACCATATGTAACATTACCATAACATTAGTATATCCTATGGGTTTATCGGGCATCAACATAACATCAATACCTATTTCGAATATACCCAACATCATTACATCATCAATATATCCTTCGGATTTACCGGGCATCATCATAACATCAATACCTCTTCTGGATATACTGGGCATTATCACACCATCAATATATCCTCCAGATTCACTGGGCATCATTATAACATCAAACCTCTTTTGAATTTACCGAGCATCATCACATCATCAGTATATCTTCCAAATTCACTGGGCATCATCATAACATCAATGGCTTTTACGGATATACCAGGCATTATCACATCATTAATATATCTCCAAATTCATCAGGCATTATCATAACATCAATACCTCTTCTAGATATACCGGTCATTATCACATCATCAACATCATCATAACATCAATACCTCTTCTAGATTTGCCGACATCATCACATTATAAATATATCCTCCAAATTCACCGGACATCATCATAATATCAATACCTCTTTCGAATATACCGAGCATCATGACATCATCAATATATCCTCTGAATTCACTGGGCATCATCATAATATGAATATCTCTTTTGGATATATCGATCATCATTACATCATCAATATATTCTTCAGATTCCCCAAATATAATCATGACATCAATACCTCTTCTGGATTATCGGGTATCATTACATAAATAATTATTATGACAATAATAAATACATTCATATAGCCAAAGAAATAACAAGTACAAGCCGTAATCAATAGAGTGTAAGAGTGGTGATAAAATACATATCGAGGTACGTCATTAATCATCATCGCATTATATGAGTAGATGAATGGGCATGCATATCCCAATGTCATGAACAATCACCACCTTTCCTAGCTTAACATGATTATCAACTAGTCAATTATAATTCATGGGTATGACTTATAGAATCCTTCTTTTACCCACATGGCTCACAATACAAGCATAAGAGATTATTTTTCACAACCATTTGTTTAGTCACTAAGGTTGAATCATTATAAGATCTGTAGCATACTTCAAGGCTCACATAGTAAACTAGCCAATAAGCTAAGTGATAGCATAACCATATATGTAATTCATGAGACTTTCCATGCTATCCATATCAAGAAAACACGATAATCAATCAAGTATACACATTATCCCATCATTGACAACATGTATAAACCGTTCACCATGGTTAACCATCATATCACCAAAAGTATATTCTAGGCGTTCAATACCTATCTAGGTCTCTAAGAAGTTACATACTTCAAGATTAAGGCGGGTCAAGTTCTTCATCTAATAATCCCCAAAGTTCTCTTTTTACAAGTCTAACTTCTACCCAGAATTAGACTAAGTTATCTAAATCATACCTTCAGGGCTTACCATTCACCCTAGTTCTATAGGATAATTCTTCTTCAGGTATTACTCCTAAGTTACCCCAAGCACTTAAAGTTATTCCATAACTAAGCATATCTAGGTCAGCATACCTTTAAGGTGAGTAAACAAGGTCACTCTTATCTCCTAGAGAAACTAGAGTATCCTCATGCTATTCATGAGATTACAAATCCAACTAGCCAAGGTTTTAGGCTATGAATCAACTGTCCCACTTAATGGATTTTAAGACCTAAGTGATCCAACTAGTCCCAAATACTTCCATCTACAAATTCAACATCTAAAACCCTACCTAATATTATCAAGATATTAAAGTCATATAATAATAAAGCTTAATCTAACTACAAGTAAGCCTAACCTACCTTGAGTTTGAATAGCTCACAAACTAATAATTTTTGCTTTTCTTTTCTCGAAGCTTCTTTGATGAGACAAGCTATCAATAATATAATCTAGGAATTATTACGAGGATAACAACACCCATATTGCACCATTATGCTTTGGATCCAAAACAATACCAAAAACCGCCAAGTGGGTCCCACATATGAAAAATATATTTTTGAGACCAACTTATTGTTAAAATACCATAAGGTAGTTATAACCCTCAAGAAATTTGTGCAAAACAAATATATTTGGGGCTAAACTCAAGCCTCAATTCATTAGGGGTCTTAGGCCTAAAAGTCAAGAAATCAACACCAAAATTTAAAGGATTCATACCTTAGATTTGTAGTAAAACACAATTACACAAGCTACTCAAGCTCCCAATCAACCCACAAGACTCACTTGAAGGATTTTACACTTTATTAGGGGTTTAGAGCTCAAGAGAAAGGCACAAATGACAAAATTTTGGCAAAAAATAGCTTTTAAATGGACTAATCTAGCCGTCAAGATGTGCAATCGCGTACAAGCATTAGTCCGCGATCGCACTCATCGCGATCACACTCATTAAACCATGATTGCGGTATCTCCATGCATGACAGGCAATGAATGAAGCTTGGAATTTAACCCCAAGCTTCAACCAATGCCTCAAGTGTCTGAAGTCCTACACTAGCAAATGAGATATGTAACCATATAGATTTCAATATTTTAAATGCTTTGGCAAAGTTGGATTTTCCATCTAATATTAATTTACTAAAGTTTTTGCTTAATAAATATTTAGGACCAACGAAGATTTCTAAATGGGAAAATAGTTCTAACAACCATACGAGCTACCAGATAACTGAACTATCAATCCCAGTAAGTCATAAATGACTTGGGGAAGTAATGGAAAAGCTCTATCAGTAAAAGTTAGCAAGAATACAGAAAATAACCTAAAGGCTCATTACATGTTCATTATAGTAGATTTTATTAGTGCTTGTGAGGGAAAGCCATGGGTTTTACCATACTGGTTTTCCATGTAAAAATCCTTGTGTTTATACTGTTTCTGCACTATCCTTTACTACTTGGTTATTTTTGTGTACTTTTCTTGTGTTTGATTCTGAGGGACCTGGTCCCTTACTATGCAGAGCAACCCTAAAGGGTTTCAACAATTGGTATCAAATCCTGGTCACTCAGAAATATTAACACCTAGAGCTCTACCTAATCTAGAAGCATAAAAATATACAACTAGACCACCAAGATTCAATGGGCAATATTATGGGTGCTGGAAAACTAGGATGTTTGACTTCATTATGGCTGAAGATAGTGAACTCATAGAAATAATTCTTGATGGTACAGTTGTTCCTGTAAAGAAGTTAAGGAAGGATATGTGATGAGAATTGTCATAAAAAATAGGAGGGAGTTCAACGATGAAGGTAGAAGAAATATTGAGAAAATTTACAAGGCCATGAAACTGCTAGTTTGTAGAATAGGTACTGATGAATACAATAGATCTCAGGCTATAAAAGTGCTAAAGATATCTAGGACTACTCATGAAGGCACTACTGATGTGAGAGATCCTAAGGTAGATATACTAACTAGCTAGTATAAAACCTTTACCATGAAAGAAGGAGAAACCATCCAACAACCATAGCAGATTCACTGCAATAACAAATGAACTTTAATGTTTAGGAGAGGTGATCCTAGAGTATAAGCAAGTGAAAAAGATTCTTGAGGTTCTTCCTAAGTCTTGGCAAAGCAAGGTGGATGCTATAACCGAGGAAAGAAACCTCAAAACCCTTACCATGGATGAACTCATTGGCAATATAAAGACCCATGAGCTCAAGAAACAACAAGAGATGGAGAAGAAGGTGGCAAAAATGGAACAATCCTTGACTTTGAAAGCTTTTAAATATAACACAGATGTTAATAAAGATACTGATATTTCCTATGTAGCAAACATAAATGTTAGATCAATGAGGTTGAGTAGATAGTACCTAAGAAAGGGAAACAACAGAGAAAATGAAAACTATATTGAGACTCTAGGAGACAAAGAAAAGAACAGGGACTAGGTCCCTAATAATTCAGGAAAGAAAGAACCGACTGAGTATGCTGGAAAGCAAGCTCGAGGAACATGGGGAGATTCTTCTAGTGATTAGATAAAGTTGAGAAGAATACAAATATTTTTATGCTAGAAGTAGAATAGAGTTCAATTATCTATGATTCCTTTTTTGTACTTAGGTCAAACACAGAAGATTAAAAGAAAAAGGAGGAAAATCTATCCGATATTAAAGAAAATCTAGATAATTACACTGATAGGAAGATAAAAAGGCTTGCAAGTGTTTTGTTAGACCTTGGATATGAATTAACCATTGAGAAGAAGGAATTGGAAGAAAGGGTAGAGAATCAAGAGAATGAGTTGATTACTCTAACTCTTAAAATTTCTGAAACTGAAGAGCTGTTCTAAAAAATAAACTCTAAAAATTTGAGTCTAATAAGAAATCTGAAGAAAGTAAATGGTGTTGATAGTAATGGGAAGAAGGAAGCCTCCATGATTCAGATTGATCTTGAGGAGAAAATGAAAGCTTCACAACAACACCTCATAGCAGCACTAAATAAGAATAAAGAATTAGAGAATGACCTAGTCCTCCTAAAGGAAGAGTTGAACTAGTCTCTTAAGTGGACTACATCCTCACTAATCCTTTCTAATTCACTCAGTAAAGGATCTAATAATGTTAGAGGTTTTGGATACCTAAAAAAATTCCAACCCAGTAAACCTACAGGAAAGGCTGCTCATGATGACAGAAACAATGAGAATAATCCCTTGTGCAGTCACTATAGAAAAAATGGACTTCTAAATGAAGAATGTCAGCACTGGATTAAGGCAAAACTATGGAATGCTGAATACACTTAGCAGGAAAGTACTCATCCTAAGGGCTTCGAGTCTTTGAAAGAAGTAAAGAAAAACCCATCACTACCTAGGTAGGCTAAGAAGAATTTTATCACTTTATTTCCTACTACTGGGAACTTAGATTCAAGTGAATTCCCAAATCTGATAAGTGATCATGATTCTTGGCATAAGAAGGGAATTATAGTCAGGACAAGCTCATGGATGAAAAGTTTAACTGTATTCACTCTCTCAAGATACTTATGATGAAGATGTCATATATGAATTAGCATTCCTATCTAAAGAAATATCTTAAAAAAGGTGGCAAGTCCAAAATAATACAAAAGTAACTCTAGACTTTTGAAGAATGTAAAGTCTAGAACCAGGTCCTCAGAACTATTTCAGGAACAAACTAGGATATTGTGAAGTGAAGTGAATCTAACATGATAGTGATGCGATTGATCAAAGTAGCCTGACCTACTATAAAATAAATTAGTTTCTCTTCACAAAATTAGCTGTGTCTAGTAAGAAGGCATCCTTAATAAAGTGGGTGTATTTTAGTCTAACTCAGTACTATACCATTGCAGGTATACACCTATGGGAACAACTTAGGAAGTGGACAAAAGTGATAAGCACAAACATCAAGATTCACTCAAAAGAGAGGTATCTGACTTTTTCTCATAGGTTAGTATCACTACAGTATGCTTTAATAATACAAAATATACTGTCTGAGAAAGCCGTGAATCTTTTTCTTCCCTCACAAAAAATATCAATTCATTTACAAAATGAAGAGCGACTCTTATCAAAACAAAACATGTCATTCTTTGATGACAATGGTCACCTCTTCAAATTGCTAAAATAGGATACTTCCCAGTGAGAGTCTCAACTTATAACTCATTACCTCCACTAAACAAAATTGATACTTCTTATTCTTTTTTTTCTAGAAAAATCTAATTGAATATACCCTCATAAAAAATCTTGATTCTTCCACAACTAGAGCCATAAAAACCTTTGTATTAGGTCCTCAAAGTCAAAGTCTTACAACCCTATCGAAGTGAGGTTGAAGTGCATAAGCGGTGAAAAGGAAGAAAGCCTCTAAGGGACCTGGTCCCAAGAAAAAAAAGTTGCTATTGAAAGGATAAAGGCAACTGATGAGACCAAAGGATCAGATTAAAATTTGAGTGGTTAAAAAAGTAATAAAATATTGATGGTTTAGATAGTTCTCCCAGGAAAGAACTCTTGATTCCAAAATATTTAGGAAAAAAGGAGATATGAAATGCCATACGGGTACCTCCTCAACAAAGCATTTCATCACTTTAGGTACTTGGGAAATGGAAATCATATGGGATAGCTAAGCTGATATTCAGTTTGAAATAAACTAGTGGAGAATATATACCAAGTATCTGAATTACTGGCTGTTCAAGAAAAGTTGGAAATTAAAATGGAGGAGTTAAGAATCAAGTCAGCTGTTAAATATGCTAGATGAAATGCATTTTACATTGTTGAATCAAAGGCTATCCTCTGAAGGACTAGATACCACGGATGAATATGCAGTTAGAAATGCAAAACTCCAGGCAAGAATAGCCAAACTAAATGCTAAAGTTAACATCCATACGTAACAGTTAGTGGATACTTACTCTACTATAGGTGTAATAATGGAGTACTGTTAAAGTCCTTTTCACCCAATATTCTTTCCATCTGAGCTCGAATGTCCTCATTCCCTCATCAACCTTGTGTTAGTTCTACATCCTGGTTATCATAGTGGCTTTTAAAGATAGTTATCTTATGATGAATATGTAATGCCCCAGGAGTATACCCTAGATGCCACATGGTGCTTGTAACCACTAGTGATCCCAAGCCAACCCATAAACTGGTATACTACTGAGTAACCAATTTAATATGTATAAAATTGCTGAGTTTATTGTGCAGAAACATAATCATGGCATAATCTGGATAAATACAATACTGATAAATCTAAGAAAGAACTCAAGTTACATAACTGACTCTGACTGACATCATGAAGCCTCTATGATATGACTATAGGTACTTAGAACATGACTCCAGCTACCACTAATCAATACATATGGAAAATATTAATGAACTATATATGAACTAAAATTGTCTGGATTTACCAAAATGAGTGAACTCATCACCTACTGGCTGGAAACTATAATTGTCTAATCATAATATGTGGGCTACAAATGGTACCTACATTATGAAACAATGTAGCCAAATAGACGTATATACAGATTAGTACCTCTGGAATATACTGAGTATGCAGGGGTGAATGGAATAAGTAAAACTGATTGTATATATGAAATCTTAAAGCAAGCATGCTAAGTGTGAGTAGACTTACCAATTAACTGGAGTAAACTAAAAGCTGAAAATATCTTAAAACATGAGTAAAAAACATAATATGAGAAGATGGTGAATCACTACACTTAGTTTCTTAAAACTTTCCTTTTATAATATAAATAGGACAGAAGCTGGGATATGGTAAAACATGAATACATAAATGTTTGAAAACAAACCTATATGTACTGAACTGATCTGATTAACTAAATAACTGATGCCTGGGTGACGAGATGAGTGAAATCTAAGAAAAATGATTACTAGTGCCTATACACTGAGTAGCTGATGTAAGAATACAAACTATTAATATCCGAACACTGAATAGCTGATGACTGAATGTTAATCATGAAACACTGAACTGAATGTAATCTGAATAACTAAACTAAAATAGTAAAGTACTATGCCTATGAGATAAGGACTGACTGAACAACATGAGATGACTGAGCATGAATGCAAGAAAACTGTAACATCTGAGAATGCATGACCAAGCATAATAAATAATTCTGATATAGTTTGTAAACTGAGATACTAAAATACTGATAACTAAATAACTAATGACCGTATGCTATGGTTAAGCAAACCTAAAACAAAACTCTGAACTGAATACTAAATTAAGACTGTGGGAGGTTTCATCTAACCAACATGCCCCAATCTGAGCTAATTAGGGTCTAACTTGTAACCCCAGTTAGAAGGGTGTCAATACCATTCTATGGGTACTAACACTAGCTGTGTGGACCCACGAAAGTGAAGTCTCGAAGGACTAAAGAGTCACCCACTACTGGCAGGTGCTATAGTAAGATATATGTCAACCCTCAGCTGGCAGCTTAACATCTTAAACCTACACTGGCTATATAGTTTTGGAATGCATGGATTGCTACTAAGAGTCACACCCTCAACTGGCAGGTGAGCCCCCATCCCTGGGCTAGCTTAGTACTAAATCCTACTCGCAACTAAACTAACATAGATTACTAATTGGTGCATACACTGGTAACTAATAAATGATAAGCTCAGGTTATGGTATTCTGAATATAATGATACATATGGATTCTGAGGTAATTATTAATGTATAAATTGATACTGAAGCTGAAACTGGACTGAGCTAAGCTTAATTGGACTCACAACTGACCATATTATAGACTGAATGATATTGCTCATGTTATAACTGAAATCATTCTGTAGATGCTGAAAACTAAGTAAACAGCTTAATTTCGGGCCTTCATAACCCCCAGGACTTGATAAAAATAACAATAGGACATAATAAATATTCAGGATATAATAAGTAGTCAATATTCAAAACCCAATCCTTGGGGAATTTCATCAAACACTGGGGAATCATGAACTTGAACATAGAAATGTATTAAACATGGGAGAATAGCATGATTACATGACTAAAATCATGAATAAGGGATTTTCATGGAATTCGCGTGAAATGGGACATGGGCCTTTCTTCAAAACGTGTAAATATCATAGCTTGAACATAAAAATGTCTTAAACATGAGGCAACGATAGAGTTACATAGAAAAATTCATAACTTGGGGATTAATCTTGAAATTAATTGAATATGAATGGAAATTTATTCAAGCATGCAGAAAACATGAATTTAAAACATAGGAATATTGCTAAAAATCATGAATATAGAATCTATGAATTTACTTGAATAACGCGTGGGGAAGCTCAAATTCATGGCATAAGGAATTCAAAATCTTGCATGGAATTAGACATGGACTAAATTGAATTAAAAACACCATGAAAACATGAAATTCAATCTTTCCTTGAATATACAAAATAACATATTCCGTCTTTAATTGAAAGAAAAGGGTTTTGGGCTCCATGGGTGAAAGGGGACTCATGGATGAACTCCCACATACCTTTAAACTTTAAATCTTGAAGAAGAAATAAAATCTTGAGAGCTTTCTTAAATTAGAAAACTTGAAATCTTGATTTTCTTGAAGAGGAGGTGATGGAATGGATGATCTTGAAGGGGATTGTTTAGGGTTTATTCTTGGGAGTAAAATAGGACACTTATGGAAAATAATGCCCTAATGGATGCTTAAAATTATGTTTTTACCACTTGGGTTGAGGTGGGAAAGGTCCCAATTGCCCCTCATTCATTTAAACAAAAAATTCGTAACCTGAATTATGGTTTGAAGACTCACCGCGATGTAGTGTAATCGCTATGGTTTACTTCCTCACACAAAAAATGCCATAAACTTTCACTCGGGCATTGTATTAAGGCGATATTGGTATAATTGTAAAGCTAATTTAATTATCTGCAACTTTGTAGGTCTTAAGCTTAAAAAGTCTTCATACATAAAAAGTTATACACTTTCAAATTTGACCCTTGTAGAATAAAATACCAAACTTTGGATGAATCAAAGGATCTTTGCTCAACTTGCCTCTAAGTGATTTATATGAACATTCTTCCACTAATAAGCACTTCACACACTAGGATAAAGATCATGACACATGCATTCAAATTATGAATCAAGAACATGATAAATACACCTTCACCATGATGCGCTAAGGTTACCACCGCTAGAGCCACGGTGACGCGCCATAATCTCGGTGACTTGTTGTTTGGAAATCCAAGCATGGTCCAAATACCATCTAAAAAATCCAAAACTTACTCGAGACATACTACTTACACCCCTGAACATGAATCAACTCAAAAACTTATGTCTCGGGGTCGGGAAGGTCACTTTAAAAATCGTCAAAGTTAAGAGGCTAAAACTTAAGCTAAGTCCCCAACACTAGCTAAATTTTTAGGGTTTTAGCCTCTTATGCAAGCTCTTGGAACTGAACTGAACTAAGAAAAGTATGGGGTATTATAATATCTCCCCCTTGGGAACACTCGTCCTCGAGTGAGACTGGTCAGACTGAGCGTGTTCTACTAAGGCAACTGAGGTCATATACTGAACATGCACAACTGGAAACATGATTACATAACTGAGTATGAAACATAGTGCATGAACTGAATATCTGAACTAAACTGATTCCTTGAACACATGAAATGTCATGAGAATGGTTGTAAGGACGAGATAGAAGAAAGAGAGTCAACTTATAAGTAGCCATTACTCTAGGCTAGATCTGGTTTTTTTAAAAAAAAGTAACAGATTTAGGAAATGACAAATCGAGGCAATCTCCCCTTTGGGATACTTCGCCCCCAAAATGTAGTGATTTGGCTAAAATACTAAGGAAAGACTGAGATGATGCACGGGGAACTTACAGACTGAATCATAACTGAATATCTGGAATCTAAAACTGATGCATGATGCATGAACTGAGCTGAATTTGTAATTTGCATGGATATGAATAGTTTACCTCATGGAATGGCCATATTCATGAAACTCCAGATAGTAAGACTAGATGGAAAGATGGAAAACCATAGGAACTTGCCTGTCTGACTGCTAAACTGTATTACTTGCTATACAGACTGAATTATGCTAAAAGCTTATACTCAACTATCTATCCCACTTGTACACCAACATGACATTCTAGCCTATATCCATAACCACACATAAACTTGTAGGAAAACAACCACAAAAACATCTTTATCATATTATCTAAACCTCTATCCTTAAACTTCCATGCACTACCCCAAGAATTCATACATAGAATTTTAACTAATTATGACATAAGGAAAGGTCACTGAAAGGTTAGAACATGAGGTCTTGAATCATGAAAGAATACTATGCATAATTGGGACACTTAACTGAGACCTAAAGAATAAAGTATCAATATAATGGATCATCAAAGAGGTCTAAACTAAGGACATACATGACATAAACTAAATTTTGCTGATCCTTAGGAGTGTAGCATGAGTACTGGAACCGAACATAATATAAAAAATGAGTACATGAGCCACATGACCCGAGTTTGGAGTTCATGAATTCATAGAACATGATTCGTACTCATGAGTGAACCGGAACTCCTCATACTAGAAATTGAAAAAGTACATGATTCTATAGAAAGTGCACGAATATGAGCCATGTTCATGGAACTAACATGTAAAGCATGTGTAGGTATCATGATGACTGAAAACCTTTGCACTGAGATAAGAATGGGTTGGGAATCATCCTCCCTTACTACTTTTCTACATATACTAGCATTACTACTAGGATCAGAAAGCCTGACTTGGTTACTTGTTCTATCATCTCTACCTTAGATTAAAGCCATTATTCTAAGTCTGTGGACCCCTTCAAAATCTCTAAACTAAACTACAATCACTTTACTCTAAGTTCACACCATCTAGAGCTTCAATTTTTTTTTTCTATTGGCTTAATTTTCAAAGATTCAAACTTAGATTCTAACACTTAACATTGATATTCCCAAAACTTCAATGAACCATACTAACTTCCTTTATAGCCTACTAACATCATATATAAACCATGAGACTTACACCAACATACCCAACATCAATAACATATACTTTTGACTCAACAAACTTAAATTCCTGTATATACTATTTCAAGCCTACTGATCCACCCTTCATACAACTAGCCCCATGAATACAACATCTGCTCAATCCATATAACATTATCCCAACTCTACTAATGCTAAACTTCTAGGTTCATGCTCATAATTCTAGGTCATATGCAATCATAGGATTCCGGAGAGGGATCTGAGGGCACATCTGACTTTGGATTAGTGCACGAGTTTTCATAATCATGTATGAAATCTTTAAAACTTTGGAACATAATGAAATTGATAGGATACTTTTGATCCTGCGTGCAATCCCACAGTCATCTGCGGGGACTATTTGAGAAAGCTTTAGCTGTAGGAATTTGGGCTTTACTGTTTCTGTTACCTTAAAAGTAAGGTAGAGTTGATATGAGTGGAGCATGATGAGAATCTACATCAGTTTCTTAGAGAACCTTTCTATAGCACAATCTAAGACATGAAAGAGGGGAAATATTTCCTAAATTCCCTGTAGTCTCTCAAAGAAAAGTACAGACGTCTCCATACCATTTCTCAAGACTCTACTAGACACGGCTTTAGAGACACCCTAGGACACTTGAACTCTGTGCTCTGATACCAAGTTTGTAATGCCATGGGAGTACACCCTGGATGCCACATGGTGATTGAAACCACAAGTGACCCTGAGCTAACCTATGAACTGGCATACTGCCAAGCAGCTGATTTAATATGTATAAAATAGCTGAGTTTACTGTGCGGAAACATAATCATGGCATTATCTGGATAAATACAATAATGATAAAGTTTACAATCTGATAAAAAATCTAAGAAAGAACCCAAGTTACATGACTGACTTTGACTAAAATCTATGAAGCCTGTACTATACTGACTATAGGTAGTTGGGACATGCTTTCAACTACAACTAATCAATACATATAGAAAATATAAATAAACTATACATAAACTAAAACTATCTGGAGTTCCCGAAATAAGAGAACTCATCGCCTACTAGCTGGAAACTGCAACTATCTGATCATAATATGCGGGATATAAATGGTACCTACATTATAAAATAATGTAGCCACACAGAGATATATGTGGATTGGTACAACTAGTATGTACTGAGTTTGCAGGGGTGAATGCAATAAGTAAAACTGATTGTATATATGACATCTTAAATTATGCATGCTAAGTGTGAGTAGACTCACCAGTAGGCTGGAGTAAACTGAAGGCTAAAAATATCTTAAAACATGAGTAACAAACATAATATGATAAGATAGTGAATCACTACACTTAGTTTCTTAAAACTTTCCATTTATAATATAAGTAGAACCGAAACTGGGATACGGTAAAACATGAATACGTGAATGTTTAAAAACAAACCTATATGTTCTAAACTGATCTGATTAACTGAATAACTGATGCCTGGGTGACGAGATGAGTAAAATATAGGGAAAGGATAACTAGCGCCTATACACTGAGTAGCTGATATAACAATATGAACTATTGATATCCAAAAACTAAATAGCTGATGACTGAATGCTGATCATGTAACACTGAACTAAACTTAATCTAAATAACTGAACTGAAATAGTGGAGTACTGTGCCTATGAGATAAGGATTAACTGAACAGCATGAGATGACTGAGCATGAATGGGTGAAAATTGTAACATCTGAGAATAGATGACTAAGTATAAAAAAATGATTCTGATATAGTCTGTAAACTGAGGTACTAAAATATTAATAACTAAATAATTGACGAGCATATGCTATGGTCAAGGAAACCTGAAATAGAACTCTAAACTTAATACTGAACTAAGACTGTGGGAGGTATTATCTAACTAACATACCCCAATCCAAGCTAATTAGGGTCCAAGGGTGTGTGGGTATCGTGCCGCGGGTACTAATACTGGCTGTGTGGATCCACGATAGTGAAGTCTCGAAGGACTAAAGAGTCACTCTCTACTGGCAGGAGCTTTAGTGAGATATATGTCAACCCTCAACTGGCAGGTTAATATCTTCAAACTATGTGGGCTATGTAGTTTTGGAATGCAGGGATTGCTATTTAGAGTCACACCCTCAACTGGCGGTCGAGCCCCTATCTCTGGGTTCGCTCGATGCTAAATCCTACTCCCAACTGAACTAAGCATGTGCTGATAACTAATAACTGATAAGCTCAGGTCATGGTATTCTGAAAATAACAGTGCATATGAATTTTAAGGTAATTATTAATGTGTAAATTGATACTAGAACTGAAACTAGACTGGGCTAAGCTTAATTAGACTCACAACTAACCATATTACTGACTGAATGATATTGCTTATGTATAACTTAAATCATTCTATAGATATTGAAAACTAAGTAAACAGCTAAATTTTGGGTATTCATAACCCCCAAAACTCGATAATAATAACAATAGGACATACTAACTAGTCAATATTCAAAACCCAATCCTTAGGGCATTTCATTAAACACTTGAGAATCATGAACTTGAACATGAGAATGTCTTAAACATGGGAGCATAGCATGATTACATGACTAAAATCATGAATTGGGAATTTATATGAAATTTGTGTGAAATAAGACATGGTCCTTTCATCAAAATGTGTAAATATCATAGCTTGAACATAAAAATATCTTAAACATGAGGGAACAATAGAGTTACATGGCAAAACTCATAACTTAGGTATTCATATTGAAATTAATTGAATATGATATGGGAATTTCATGAAGCATGCGGAACGCATAAATTTAAAACATGAGAATATTGTTAAAAATCATTACTATAGGATCTATCATGGAATTCACTTGAATAAAGCATGGGGAAACTCAAATTCATTGCATGAGGAATTCAAAATCTTGCATGAAATCACACATGAGCTTAACTGAACTAAAAACACCATGAAAACATGAAATTCAATCTTTCCTTGAATATACAAAAACACAATTCCTTCTTTAATTGAAAGAAAAGGGTTTTAGGCTCCATGGGTGAAAGGAGACCCATGGATGAACTCCCACATAACTTAAAAATTTAAATTTTGAAGAAGAAACAAAATCTTGAAAGCTTTCTTGAATTGGTAAAGTTGAAATCTTGATTCTTTTTTGAAGAGGAGGTGATGGAAAGGATGATCTTGAAGGGGATTGTTTAGGATTTGTTCTTGAGAGTAAAATAGGATAATGAGGGAAAATAATGTCTTTATGGATGCTTAAAATCATTTTTAATAACCTGGGTTGAGATGGGAAAGGACCTAATTTCCCCTCATTCATTTAAACCAAAAATTCATAGCTCGAATTGTGGTTTGAAGGCTCACCGTGATACAGTGTAATTGCAGTGGCTTACTGCATTACAAGAAAAATGCCATATCTTTTCACTTGGGTATAGAATTAAGGCGACATTGGTATCATTAGAAACTAATCCAATTATCCATAATTTGGTGGGTCTTTAGCTGAAAAATCCTACAAATATTAAAAGTTGTGCACTTTCAAAGTTGACCCTTGTAGAATCAATTACCAAACTTTGGATGAATCAAAGGATCTTAGATCAACTTGGCTCTAAGAGATTTTTTTAAACATTCTTCCCCTAATAAGAACTTTACACACTAGGATAAAGATCAGTACACATATTCAAATTATGAATCAAGAACATGATAAATACACCTTCACCATAACGTTCCACGGCTGCCACTGCTATAGCCACCATGACACACCACAATCACAGTGACTTGCTATTTTGGAAATCCAAACATGGTCCAAACCTCATACAAAAAAATTAAAACATACCCAAGACATGCTACTTACAACTCTGAACATGAATCAACTCAAAAACTTATGTCTCGAGGTCAGAAAGGTCATTTTAAAAATCATCAAAGTTAAGAGGCCAAAACTTAAGCTAAGTCCCCAATATTTGGCTAAATTTTTAGGTTTTTAGCCTCTTATGCAAGCACTTGGAACTGAACTAAGCTAAGAAAAGTATGGGGCATTACAAATTATTTTAGCTTGTTGTACTAGTAATGGCTATTATGAGTGAATGAATATTTAGTTTGTCTATCTGATTTGTCTCCTTTCTTTAGAGCTGTTCTATATGTTAGTGTTTCCCCAGTGGCCATGAGTTAACTAATATGTACTTATCTTTACTGTAACTAATCTGTGCTTATCTTTACTTTTGGTTTACTGTTAATCCTTTTCAATGATGCAAAAAGAGGGAATACTGAATTGAGATACAAATCTGTAGAGAGTCATACTGACAGAGAAAAATATCTAAATTCAAAGGAACCAAATGAAATAAAGGTGCACAATGATAGGGGAAAGTTTTTACTAAAAAATGACAACAAGGGACCAGGGCCGTGTGTTGGATGATGAAAAATGAAGCATGATTATAGGGGGAACATTCATATTCATGTGGTAATCACTCTGATTAGAATGTGCACTAATGCTCAAAGTTTATGGTTTGGTGTGTCATCATCAAAAAGGGGGAAATTGCTATATGTAGTCTTGATGATGAGCAACTAAACTATGAGGGACCAGGTCTCTGGACGTTTAAGGTGCAGTATAGCTGCCATGCGCTTTTGGCATATTTTTCTCATCTTGGGTAACAAACTTGCAGGTGCTATTTTGTACCGACTTGGACAAATGGTCTAATGATATTCCATCCCTAATCATCACCCAACTATAAAAGGAAAGATATTTCTCTTCAACAATCCTTTTTTTTCAAATTAAAAGAGTGAAGTGAAGTAGCAAAAACCCAGTTCAAAAACTGCTCAAGTTCTTAGCTAATTATGTGAGCTTAAATTGAAAATGTTCTTGAGTGCTGATTTGTAAAAGTGCTACTCATGCTATAAGAGTAGTGATTTCTTATTGAGAGTATTTCTTAGGTAGAGTTGCCTAAGTATAAAGCTGATTAGAGTTAATCAGTGTAGAGGGAGTCTTTGGTAGAGTTACAAAGATAAACTTGTAGTAGAGTTGCTACTTATACAAGGAGCCTAGAGTTAGGTTAAAATCCATACTGTAATAAGAGGTTGATTATAGTGGATATCATTGGTGCTTGTGAGGGCACGCCATGGGTTTTCCCATTCTGGGTTTCCACATGAAAATCCTTGTGTATTTTACTCTTTCAGTACTATCCCTTACTCCATAGTTATTTTCATATATTTTGCCTGTGTTTGATTTCGAGTGACCTGGTCCCTTACTGTGCAAAGGAACCCCAAAAGTTTTCAACAAATGCATTCATAAAAACATGAAACAAACATCAGCCATAAGTCATAACTGAAAATTTATTTCTATAGTTGTATCTAATATAAATATTTGAAACATAAATACTTGGAATCTATCCTGCTATTCAACCCGAGATGTTTTTCTATAAATGCCTATTGTGTGCGCTAAAAGCACAAGCACTGCATGAATTTGAACACTTATTCTTGTAAAATTCTCCACCAGACTTTTCTCTTTCTCTATTCTTTGGCCTCCGAGGTAGGAGTTTGTATTTTTATGGCAGAACAATATAAATGAATATATAATCTGGTATCTACCATATAGAGTGTCCAGCGGGGAATATATGGGAACCTCATATGTACTCAATACTAGTATTGTCTTGTAAAAGTCAGAATAATAATTATCAGTATCAAAGTATTTTCTGTTCAATACTAAACAATCATATGCACACCTAATTTCATTAACTTGAAACCTATAGCATGAACATATCTTCTTCTCTAAGAAAATAATAAACCACCTATCTTCATGTAGTACAACATAAACGTTGTCTATTGCCGGTATAACCTACAATGCAATATAGTTATATAGATATATATTCAAAAATAAGATAGAAATTATGTATTTTTACTATCCTTATCCTCATATATGTACTTTTTGCCTCATTTTTCACAAGTAGGTCATTGTATTTTTTGCAAACAGGGGTACATGTGAATGTCCCAACCTTTCGATTATTGTGATTTCACTTATCAAACATCTTTCTAACTTCCTCTAAGAAATTATATATTCCCTTGCTTCCTTATGATGCTTATTTATATTCTTTGTGATGTTTGATGTGAACATACACCACTGATTTACAGTTACATACACCCTAGTCCACTAGTCATAACCGGCCTACTGCAAGTAATCTTTTACCCTAATATTAATCTTTTCAACCTTCTTTATTAAATTATTGCCCAAAAAATGTATATGCTTTTACCATTGCATAAAATGCATCTGATAACTTTACATCTGACTTCCTGAAATTATTTATGACATTTTTCCACAGATTCCATATGCAAGTATAATGTGAAATGCTATCATATACCTTTGATACTGCCTTTATAATGTTCTCATTTTATCCATAGACAATGTACATATTTGAATTTATCCCATGAGCTTCGTTGATCTGCTCAAAGAACCAACTTCATGCTGCATAATTCTAAAGATCCAATATTCTTTAAGCTAGTGGAAACATATGTCCTACACACCACATATAGATATGCAATGTCAGTACGTAATTGAGCCTACTTTCATCATTGTTATTTTGAAAAATTGTATTCGACTAACAAATGTACATATTTAGTACCATATGAAAAATCTTAAAAAATAAACCATAATTGAAATGCATTTAACCTGATCCATCAAGGGTACTTACTGCGAAAAAATCCAATTATATGTTCCCTTGAGGTGAGTACCATCAATGACCAAAATTTATCGACATGAATAAAATGCTATAATTAAAGAACATAAAATATAAACGCATATAGGAATTCATTCTTTGGTGTTTTTTTGTCATTCATATGTGTGAACTAGGGTAAGTATTTTTCAATAGGTATAAATATCTTGACAGTTTGTTATAGGATGCATATGTTTTCCCCCCAATTAAATCAAAGCTTTCTCCCTAGACGTCCAAGTCATCTTCTAAGTCAAATCCACCTCGAGCTCATTCTTAATATTCTTCTGGATATTTTTCCATATACATTCTTTTATGGTTGGACAACTTTTGTTTCACAATACCTCATATCAATGTACTGCTCACATGTTTCTTCTCATACACACTATCCTTTAAAGGAAAAGTATGCTCCTATTGAAACTTTTGAATCTTAAGGAATTCAACCTTGTTAGTATTGGAAGCCATTAGAAACCAACTACATGCCTTTGATTTACACATCAATGTATACCTATTGTGAAATAAGTATATTGTATTGATTTATACAAAAAATAGCAAAAGTTTAACTATATTATATATGTAATTATACACACTTACCTAACTATATTAGATATGTATATACAAATGTATTCTGAATGTATATAATGCAATTTGGAGGAGCATAACAACAACAACAACAAACTCAGTGTATTCCCACATAGTGGGGTCTGGGGAGGGTAAGATGTACGCAGTCTATACCACTACTTCCGGAGAAGTAGCAAGGCTATTTTCGATAGACCCTCGGCTCAGGACAAAGAATAGTAAACAAGTTTGTAAGAAAGAATGAAACAAGATGGCAACATGAGGAAAGAATAGTAGTAAATCCGTAATAAAGCATGGAATACGATGGAATAACAGAAATAAGATGAACCAAATGCACCGCCATACTCTCCTACTCGCAGCTCCAACCTATGGGCATAGCCCTAAGACTACCAACCTGGGTACCCCAAAGCTCTCCTAATTACTGATTACAACCCACCTATATGCCCTAGCCTTCTATATTAATTTGCGTCCTCCAGATCTTCCTATCTAAGGTCATGTCCTCAGTAAGCTGTAACTTCTCTATGTCATGCCTAATCACCTCTCTATAGTATTTCTTTGGCCTACCCCTACCTTGCCTGAAACTATCCAGAGCTAGCCTCTCACACCTACGAACTGGGGAATACGTGCCCCTGCTCATCACGTGACCAAACCATCTCAACCTGCTTTTCCGCAACTTATCCTCTACCGAAGCCACTCCAACCTTCTCCCGGATATTCTCATTCCTAACTCTATTACTCCTAGTAAGCCTACACATCCAACATAACATCCGTATATGTAATTATACAAAAACAGTAAAAGTATAACAACTATATTATATATGTAATTTTACAAATTTCTTCTACACCTATATTAGAATTGTAATTATACAATAATGTTCTTAATATATGTATATACATATAATGCAATTTGGAATTAAAAATGCACTCTACTAAATATGTCAACCTAAAACCTAATCTCCAATCATCCATGATGCCAACCACCTCCGATAGCTGGCGGGACTTTACATCCACTGTACATATCCAACCCTTACAAACCAAGACTAACCCTTTGCAAAACCCTTGACCAATTGACTCCTAAGGAACGCTATGCAGATTTTATTAAAAAGGAATGGTATTAAAGATAAAGAATATAAGAAAAAATAGATGTTAAACCTATTCCATTGAAGAAAAACTGTATTCATATTTGGCATTCCTATAGCCAAATGGACTGAACAAGAAGTAATTAGGATGAATATAATAGAGAATTTACATTATGTTGTGGTTGAAAAATTCTCATACGTTGGCTTGAGATTTCAAAATTAAAGAAATTTACTACAAAATAGTGTGGCATTGCAAGTGATTATAAAATTGGTTTATGAGAAAATAAACATGTTTTAATGCGATTTGAGATTGTTGAGAACTTTATCAATATATTATATAAAAATGCCAATTACATAATTACCAAAGA
This sequence comes from Capsicum chinense, assembly GCA_026120095.1. Classification (NCBI taxonomy): domain Eukaryota; kingdom Viridiplantae; phylum Streptophyta; class Magnoliopsida; order Solanales; family Solanaceae; genus Capsicum; species Capsicum chinense. The sequence goes on along the minus strand of JAPEIP010000008.1, from coordinate 165,551,476 downwards.
TGGATATGCATATTAAATGTGCCTTTTTATAACGATGCTACATTTAAAGCGAATGAAGAAACATCATGGGTGACTACATGGATCTCATTTCCAGATCTTCTTTCTACATTCTTTGTCAAGAAAATTAATAGTTGACTACTTGGACGTCATTTCTAGATCTTCTTCCCACATTCTTTCTCAAGTAAGTCTTGCATTCATTGGTCTCAGTTGTTGGGAAACTTTTTCATTTGGATGTTGCAACCATAAATAAAACACACCCTAGTTTTGATAGGTTAAAGATTCATTCTGAATTGCTTGATGAAAAACCTAATTATGTTCAAATGGAAGTTGAAAATGATACTAGTTAGGAGAAAAAAATATTAAAAGTCAAGATTCAGCATGACTCCCTTCCTTCCTATTGTAAGAGATGTAAGCTACAGGGGGATAAGAAGGATGAATGTAGAGTACTTCATCCAAAATTACAAAAAAGAAAAGAAAAATCAGAGGAGGCAGAAGTTATAGAACACCATGATAAAAAAAGATTTTATAATAGTGCAATGATTAGTAAATGGAATCCCACAAATAGATTCTTTATAAAGAGAAAACAAGAACTTATAAGTGACAAGGAAATAGAGAGAAGTAATGTCATTGACACAAACAAACCCTTTTAAAGTTTAGAACCATAGGGAACAAGAAAAAAAGAAAGATAATTAGGGGGATGTAACTAACCAGAGTTCCCAAAAAGAAGGTAGCACTAAAGATTTGGTTGAAAAGGCTTTCCATAGAAGCTTAAGTTCAAATGACACCACACCAAAAAGGAAAAATCACCACAACAGTTCACCAAATAATGCCAATGCCACACCTAGGAACACAAGCAATAGTAATCAGAGAAAGTCATCTGGTAAAAATGGAACCAACATAACAATGAGTGACAAAGTAATGGAAAGGCGAATAGAAGTTTTATAAACTGATAAAGAAAACATTAGTGATAAATTTTCTAAAGGAGAGATTCAAAGTGATAATATAAAGTAGAAGTAGAGGTAGCAGTGTCCAACATTAATAAATGAGAAACAAAAGTAAAAGAGTCTATTTTTTAGGAGTCACGGGATAAAGAAGAGAATACAATATGTATTTGAATCCAATATCACACAAAACAAGGAGTTGGTAGAGAAGATATACATACAACAACAACTCGCACAAGCCACAAATCATAAGACACTATAGACAGATAATTCTCTGGAATTTACAAAGTTGGTAGGGTTATATCTGAGATAACATACAAGATATTGATGTTGGATGAACAAAAGTTGGAGAATGAAACAAAGCAGGAGTTATCAATCTCCTGAACAAAATCAAGTTATGAATTAAACCTAATATAAGTGGCAGCCACAATACTCAATAGTAGGAGAACCAACTATCCTGAATGATAATACCATAATTGACACTTAGATGAAATAAAAAAATAATCAATAAATATATCATCCAATCTAAAACCAAACAACCGAAGGGGAAAAGTATTTATGCAAAAATCATTCCTAGGACTTAAAAGTCATCTGTACCAAATAATCTAACAATGTCAAGAGGGGGATGCACCCTAAATTGAAATATAAAATATAAGTTTAGGACTAGATAACTATGCCAATAAGTAAAGATTCCATGGAATCTTGAATATGCTTCTCACCCTGAAATATATAGACAACTACTGAAATTACAAGTGTGATCTCGTAAGATGTTGGAATATATGTTGCACTTATAAAAATTAATGCAAATATAATATCAATAGACAAGAACAATAGTGTACTAGTAGGGTCATTTGGTGAATCTAAGATGAGAATATGAACATATAACTGACCTATAGTAAAATAAGTTGATCCATGATTAACAAACATACACTTAGAAATACAAGCAACAATAAATAATAAGGATTCAAACAAGCAAGTCAACATATTTTCACCAAGTCAAGTTTAGTCAAGAAAAGCCAAAAACAAGCCAGGACAATTTATTAAGTGTAATTTCCTGAAGATCCCTCCTTTGATGTCACATGGGTCTTGGAACTTTGAGTAGCTTAAACTAAACCATAATATTGGATAAGCTCTGAACACTACTATATAAACTTGAAACATGAATGGAAACTAAAGAAATTTATAATTGAATTCAATTAAATAAATAATCTCAACCAAAAAATGATTACTCCATAACTTTTAAATCTACGAAAACTGAAAGAAACACATAGCCTGACTAGTCTTGACAAGCCTCTAACTAAAATTGAAGAGTCACTATGACAGACCCCAGCTGACATAAACTAAAAACTGAATAACTGAAATGATAACCATAAATATTTGGAAAAGACCAATGCTTAGCCCTCAAACTATAAGGACTCACCAATTGTCTGAATATATAAAGTATTATACGTGGTTAATTGTGATGCTGGGTACGAATACCAGAAACTACATTATGAAATAATGTAGCCACACAGACATATGTGGTCAGTAGTTTTGAAATGTACTAAGTACATAGGGGTGAATGGAATAGGTGAAAAACATTATATGAAAAAATTGAAAACATGCATGCTAAGTATAGATGGACTCACCTTGATCATGAATAAAATCGAAAGATGCAATAATCTAAGCAAAAATCATGAAACAATATTTGAGTAAAACTTGTGAGACATTACACTTACTTTCTAAAATCTTTACTTTTAGGAGATTCTCATAACCAACATAAACCCTGTGAGCTAGCATGGAATCTAACATTTGACCCATACTGAGGTGGGATATTCTACCCTAGCCATCAGAATAGAACCTTAACTCAAAGTTATCACTAAACATGAGCCTATTTAGGCTAGGGGAACACTCTCTAATGAGGCCCCTAAAGCCTATAGTGGCACGTAGTTTATTGGAAATAGGATTTGCTGAACCCATATTTCCCTCTTGATGCTAAATACTACTCCTAAAAATTATAATTATGCTCATACTTAGGAAATACACCTTGAAATAGATGTAGGTCTATAAACTGAAAGCCAATTATGCTTTTCTTGCTTAAAATCATGCTCATGAAACTAGTGAATTTCATGTCCTGACTAAAGTTATAAGATCAAAACTAAAGCTTAAGTCATGTTATAATATCTTGAAACTTAAACTAATAATCTTGGACTTCTTGTAAAAGGAATGCATGATACTCAAAATTATAATAAATTACCAACTCATTGAGAATCATGTCAAAATAACTAGCTCAATGCATAAAGCCTCTTTCTTGGATGAAAATAGAAGTAAACATAGAATATGTGCTAAATAAAACTTAATTCATGTACAAACATCAAATTCTTGAAGCATAAGGAAAGTGGGTATGAACCCTTATAGTTCAATTCTTTAAATTCTAGTAAAAATTGAAATTTTGGGTGTAAGGATGAAATAATATCCTTGTTGAAATATCATGTACCTGAACTTGTTAGATTTCTTGAGGGAAACTTGAAATTGGACTTTGGAATCTTGAATTTTGATAAAAAACTCTTCCTTGGTGTTTTTGAGGATTTTGGGAGAAGAGAAGTCATTTAATATGAGTTATGAGGATAGGTTTTGTGTTTGTTATGCTTTGGTAGTCATTTAATAGGTAAAACACAAAAAAGACCTTAACCCAAACTAATAAAACATACTCTGTATTCTTGTACCCTTGGAAGGGAACACCTTTATTGCTCAACTCTAAGTGTGTGGCACACCCTTATCGCTGTAACCCCAGAGTGCGTCATACTTGTATCGCAGACCATTACTGGTTTGGGGTCTCATTATGACCCCAAACACATTGTGAAAACATTAAAACACTTTTTAATGGTCTCATTATCATTCATTATCATAATTCAATTCAAAAATCATAAGAAAACACAAAGTTGATACCAAAATAAAATGGTTGAAATTTTTTGGGTCTAACATCATCTCCTCCTTGGGACCACTCATCCTCGAATAAAGGTCAGAAAGGAATAACGACTCTCTCGTAGGCTTGCTAAGAGATGATATGAATCTTTTTTTACTTCAAGACTAAAATCTCTCATCTCGAGTAGTAGTTTAAAACTATAATGACTCAATGGAAGTGAATTCATAAGGTAAGAGTAGGATATGCAGGAATAGATTAGACTTGGATAAGTTTCTTACATTATACAGAATTTGTTTTTGTGAATAGGTGCAGATATCAAATCATTATGCCTTCCTCCTCTTGCAAGGTCGCTCTGTCAACCATTTGATTTCTCCAAAGAACTTTCATTGATGCAACCTTTTTACTCCTTAGCCTCCGAGTATGTCAATCAAGGATCTGAATAGGAATCTCATCGTAGGACAAGCTATCTCTTACCCCCATACTTTCCATTGGCATTAATAAAGATGGGTCCCTAATGTACCTTCTTAACATCGACATACGAAAAACTAGATGAACAACTGCTAAGTCTGAGGGAATGTCTATTTTGTAAGAAACTTCTCCAATGCACTTTACCGTTTCACAAGGACTAATATGTCAGGGACTAAGTTTTCCTCTATTTCCAAATCTCATAATTCTCTTCATGGGAGATAATTTTAAAAATACCCAATCAACTATTTCAAATTTTAGTTCTCTCTCCTTTACATCTGTATATGATTTTTGATGACTTTGTGCAGTTTCAACCTCTAGCAAATAAACTAAACTTTCTCCATAACTTCAAGAATGAAATATGGACCTACTAAAGTTATTTCACCAACTTTGAACCAATCTATAGATGATCTGCATCTATGCCTATACAATACTTTTAATGGAGGCATTAAAATACTAGCATGATAACTATTATCATAGGCAAACTCGATTAAGGGTAAATGACAATCCCAATTTTCTTGTAAGTCTGTCACACAAGATCTCAAAATATCCTAAAATGTTTGAATCATACGCACAACCTTAACATCTGTCTACGGATGAAAATCTTACTAAGCTTCACCTTTGTACCAAGGCCTTTCTGAAAGGATTGCCAAAATTGGGAAGTAAACTATGTACCTCGATCAAAATAATGAACAAGGGGATCCCATGGAGCCTTACCAACTTACGAATACATATATTAGCATAATCTTCCACTATATCTTAAGTCTTAACAAGTAAGAAATGGGCTGATTTGGTCATCTGACCATGATAACCCAAATTAAATCATACTGACATTTGGTGCGAGGAAGTCCAGTAACGAAATCCATATTGATGACCTCCCACTTCCAAGTAGGAATATAGATATCCTAAAGTGTATCTTCAGGCCTTTGGGGCTGAATCTTTACCTACTGAAAATTACGATGCTTGGCGACAAACTCTGCTATGTCCCTTTTTATGCCATTCCTCTAGTAAATTTCTCATAGATCGGGGTACATATTGGTAGCACCAGGATTAATCAAATATCTATAATTATGAGCCTCGACCAATATCCTTTCTCTAATTCCATAAATATTGGGAACACATAACTGACCTTGATAGTGAAGGACACCATCTCCCCCTTGTGATAATACCTCAATCTTCTACTACTGAACTGTATCTAATATCTAGCTAAGTGTGGGATCACTATGCTGCATCTTTTTTATTTCCATTACAAAGGATGATTCTGAATCGTTCTGAACCACTACACCCCCATCATTCATATCAAGCAACCATACATCTAAATAGGCTAATATATGTACTCCTTCGCTAGTTCCTGCTATTTCCTTTTCACATTATACATACTACCCATAGACAAACTACTCAACGTGTCTACTAGCACATTCCCCTTACCTAGATGGTAAAGACATTCATGTCATAATTTTTTAATGATTCCAACCACCTTCTCAGACAAAGATTCAAATCCTCTTACATAAATACATAGTAGAAACTCTTATGATCAGTGAAAATATCAACATGTACACCATACAAGTAGTGCTTACAAATCTTCAGAGCGAATGCAACAGTTATTAACTCTAAATCATGGGTCAGAAAATTCTCCCTATGGTATTTAAGTTGTCTTGAGGAATAAATTATTTCCTATCTATTTTTCATCAAAACAACCTAGCCCATCTCCAGAGGCATCACAACATACCACAAAACCATTTAACCCCTCTAGCATAGCTTACATGCGGCTGAAGTCAACCTATCCTTCAACTCTTGGAAGCTTTTCTCATATTTATCCGACTACATGAATTTCACTTTCTTTTGTGTCAACTTAGTCAATGGTGCAGCCATTGAGGAAAAATCCTCAAAACCTTTATATAGTAATCCACTAAACCCAAAAAAGTTCCCAATATCAGATGGACTAATTGGCCTAGTCCAGTGCCTCACTGTGTCAGTTTTCTAAGAGTCTACATGAATACCGATACCCAAAATCACATGCCCCAAAAAGGTAATAGACTCCAACTAAAATTCACACTTCTCAAACTTTGCATAAAGATTACGATCCTTAAGAGTCTGCAACATTATCCTTAAATGGTCTGCATTCTCCTCCCCACTCTGAGAATATACAAGTAAGTTATCTATATAGATAATGATATATATATCCAAGTACTACTTGAAGACCCTATTTATTAAGTCCATATAGTACACAGGAGAATTTGTTAGTCCAAAAGGCATAACCATAAATTCAAAGTGACCATACCAGGTTCTAAAAGAAGTCTTCAGGTTGTCACACTCTCTAACCTTTAACTAATGATTCCTAGACCTGATATCAATATTTAAAAACTAATAGGCTCTCTCAAGATGATTGAATAAATCATCAATCTTGGGAATAGGGTACTTATTCTTGATAGTGACTTTGTTTAACTGCATGTAATCTTTACACATTCTAATAATACCATCCTCTTTGTACATGAATAAGACTAGTGCACCCTACAGAGAGATAATAGGATTGATAAACCCCTTATCTAAGAGGTCGTTGAGTTTTAATTTCAACTCTTTAAGATTAGTTGGAGCTATTTGTAGGGAGGAATAGAGATAGGCTGGTTACTAGGAAGAAGGTAAATTCCAAACACCATTTCTATACCGGGAGGTACCCCGAGTATATCTTCTGGGAAAACTTCTTGAAACTCATAGACCATAGGAACTGACTGAATCGTTGGGACTTCATACTTAGTACCTTTAACTCAAACTAAGTGGTAAATACACCATTTTGATATTAACTTTCTGTCTTTAAGATAAATGATAAAATGACATTTGGGAGATACTATACCGCCCTCCTATTCAATAACTAACTTATTAGAAAATAAAACTTCACCACTTGGGTGCAATAATCAACTAAGGCATAACATGAATGGATATAATCAATACCAAGAATAACATTGAAATTTATGAGCCAATCCATACAAAGAATAACATTGAAATTTATCATTTCTAGCTCTATTAAATCTATTAAAGTGACCTTAAGGAAGACTTTAATAAGGCACTTTATGTAAATTCATCTGTGACAACTGACACACCCACTGGAGTGAAAACTAATAAGGGTTCAGAAAGACTCTTGGGACTTTTATTAAAATTTACTGCAATAAGTGGGGTCACAAAAAAAAGTTTGAAAATAGATCTAATAACACATAGACATCAAGGAAAAAGGAACAAAGCATAACAGTGACTAAATATGGGGAGCTCTCCTACTTCTAATGAGATTGTATTGCATAAAAACACTAACGCCGCTGGTGTTGGATGATGTACCTTGTTATGGAGTCGGGTGGACTGACTAAACTGTTGAATTTATAGATTGAGTCTAAGGATGAGCATCTGAATTTCCTTGCTTATAAAAGGGAATTCCTTAATCCTATGGATTATTTTATCCCAACCAAAACATCCATCTCTACCCATAAATAATTCTCTCTTATGAGTCTTACCACACTTTGTACACGTCCGATTAGTCCTTCCTCAAAAAATGCTACCCTGAAATCTAGTAGTTGTTGCCCTCCCTCACTGCTCCTACTTAGTATTGGCTGCAGAGGCATAGTCCAAGAATGGTATGGGTACGAATGAGTGACCGTAAAACTGAGAATGATTTCCACCTCCTGATCTCAGCTGATTGTACTTAAACTATCTAGTCTTAGCCCTCTTGTTCCTTCTTGTTCTTTACTTTAGATTCTTAGCCTTAATCTATTAACCATGAGTCATAAAGCGGGCAATATCCATATATTCAATAAATATGGAGGTACTGTACTCTTTGATTATAAAGTTAGACACACCGATGATGAACTTACTCTTACAAGATCTAAACCTTGGCAAAAACCTTGGTGTAAACTTAGCTAGCTAGGTGAACTTGAGGCAATACTCCTTCACTGACACAAAGACCTACCTTAGATTCATGAAACCTCTACCTTAGCCTCCCTCATATCCATAGGAAAGAACCTATCCAAAAAAGATATCAGAATATACCCTAACTGATAGGAGCTACCTTGGAAAGAACCTATCCAAAAAAGGTATCAGAATGTACCCTAACTGATAGGAGCTACCTTCTCAAGCCTACCTTACTTCTATATAATAACTTAGTTATAAACAACATCATTCAATTGATAAGAAGCTAATTCATACTTTTCTCTTCAATAACATGCATAATTAGGGTAATCTTCTTTTCCTAATCAATGAAAAACTGAGGATCCTCATTCACCTTCAGTCCAAAGAACTCAAGTGGATTCATCCTCAGGAAATCTCAAACTCTGGCTGTAACCAAATTACTATTCTGCTAAATTTAAACCACTTTTGGCTGATTGCCTTGATCATTAGTATTCACAGCCTAATATAATACTTAGAAAGAAATCAAAAACTCAACATGTGAAATATTCTCATTCAGAGGGTCCATAGGTATGGGTGGGGCTAGTTGATTTCTATTTCTTTATGCGTAAGCTCTATAAGGAGACATTATTTATCATATAAAAAACAAAATAGAGTAGATAAAGATCACCTCAAAGCATGATAGAGATCATGAAAGAAGGGATGGTTCCTAATATATTTTGTAGACTCTTCCCCATAAGTGTGACATATTTCACACCCATGATCAAGACTATACATACTGTGCCTTGTTAGTCTCCCTAGGATTCTTAAAACCTCAATCTCTAATACCTAGTTTGTAATGCCCCGAAGATACCCCTCGAATGTCATATAGTGCTTGGAATTACGAGTAGCCTAACTATCCCATGATATAATTAAGCTCTGAACTCTACTATATAAACTTGAAGCATGAATGGAAACTAAATAAATTTATAACTAAATTAAACTAAATGAATCATCTCAACCAAAATACAGTTGCTCCATTACTTTTAAATCTACAAAAAACTAAAAGACACACAGTTTGACTAGTCTTGACAAGCCTCTAACTAAAATTGAAGAGCCACTAGGAAAAATCCTAGCTCACCTAAATTAAAACTGAATAACTAAAATCATAACCTTAAAAATATGGAACAGATCAAACCTTGGTCCTCAAACTATGATGTAATATCCCATATTATTCTTAGCTCAGTTAAGCTCCTAGTTGCATGCATAATAGTCTTAAAACCTAAAAATTTCACTAAGTGTCAGGGACGTAGTCATATTCTTGGTCTCTTAACTTTGAGTATTTTGAAATTGGTCTTCTCGACCTGAGACATAGGTTTTGGAGTTAATTCATGTTCAGAAGTGTAAAGAGCATGTCTCAGGAAAGTTTTGAATTTTTTTGGATGAGAATTGGGTCGTGTTTGGATTTTGATTCTAGTAGATCACCATAATAGTGGCACATCGTGGTGGTTATAGTGATTGGGACTTACCACATGATGGTGAGCCTTTAATCCATATTCTAGTTGCGAATTTAAATATCTGAGAGGCAATTTTGCCTTTTTCCCTCAATCCAATTCATAAAAACATGAATTAAAACGTTGGTTAGGGCAATATATGCCTATTTCCCCAATTTTCCAATCAAAGAAACCCTGATCATCCCCAAAGTTCATCAAATTCAATTACCTTTTCTTCAAGAAAACCAAGAAATCAAGTTCCCAAATCCAAGAACTTTCAAGAAAAGCATCCAGATTGTGTTTATTTTCAATCTTAAACGTTTAAGGTATGTGTGATGTTCATCCATGGGCCCTTTTTTACCTATGGAGTCCTAGAATCCCCTTTTTGATATCAAACTAGAAGTTTTTACATGTATATGATGTATTGTCTTCATGAAATTGTTATTGATTTTGATTACAAGTTATGTTACAAGTGTTTTTTGATGGAATGAGGTCTTATAGGATTTGAGTATTGAAATCCTCATGTTAAATCCCTAATTCATGGTTTTAGTATTGTAACTATGTTTTCAATCACATGCTTTACCCATTCCCATCTTTAAATTCATGTCTTTCATGTGTTTGATGAAATGTCTAAATAATTAGGTTTTTAGCAATGATCCCTTATTATGGTTTCAAAGATTTTATATGTCATTATTATTTCCATTTAGTGTTGGAGGGTTATGAGCTCTCAATACTTAGCTGCTTATTTTATTTCAGTATCTTTAGAATGATTTCAAATAAACCATGAGCATTGTCATTCAATTAGCCATAACGATCAGTTGTTTTCTCAGTTAAACTTAGTTTAGTCCAGTAATTAGTGTCAGTTCAGTTGGGAGTAGGATTTATCGCTAAGCAAATGCAGGGATGGTGACTTCCTCATTAGTTAGGTATAGTCTTTAGTAGCGGTCCCTGTATTCCTGAATAAGATATCCTTGTAGGATATGAGGATTCACCCATCATTTTAGGCTTGACTTCCTCTGAGGAGTCACCCATCAGTTTAGGCTTGAATTTCTCTCAAGGCTAACCTGTCAGTTTAGGCTTGACACCCTAGTCCTTCGGGACATCATATTAGTGGATCCACACATCCATGTGTTAGTACCCGTGGCACAATACTAACACCCTTCTAACTGGAGTTACAGGTTGGACCCTTCTTAGTTTAGATTGGGGCATGTCAGTTAGATGATACCTTCCACAATCTCAGTTCAGTATTCAATACAAAATTCAGTTTAGGTTTGCTTGTCCAAGGCATATAGATTACAATTTATTCAGTTATTAGATTTCACTATTTAAGGTTACAAATTATCTCAGAAATAATCTATGCTTCATGTATTCTCAGATTTTACAGCTCTTATGCATTTTTCTTAGCTATTTCATGTATTTATGCTTAGTTATTTCATGAAATTTATTTATTCATTATCTCATGCACAGTTAACCCAGGCATTTAAGCATAACCTTATTTCATATATCAGTACATTCAAAGTACTAACCATATACTTTCTTCACGCTGTGGTATCTTTTATCCTGGTTCGGATGTTTAGTTTCTTGACCGCGCTTAGATAGTTCAGCATTATAGCAGAAGCAACAGGGGTGAGTCCTTATCTTTTAAGGATAATATTTTCATTCATTTAGTTATTTCCATATTCCTCTATTTTAGTCAGTTGGAGTTAGTTGAGGGTTTGTGCCATCAATTCCACAGTTAGTCAGTTAGAGAATTTTCAGACATTCAAACAGTAAGTTAGTTTATCAGATTTATCACTTGGTTTATAGTGTTTTTTTGTAGATGTTTAAATCTTGTGAATTCAGTTGTATTTTTAGTATTTAAAACCTTATAGCATTATTAGTTCTTTCCGCATATGTAACACCCCACGTTTTTGAGCTAGAATTCAAATCATTGTTCCTAAGTATAAAGACCCAAACCTAATGTTTTTATGTCTATATATTTGTGATTATCAAATATATGATGTTGGAATATCTTTGTGTATTTATCGAGGTCATAATATCCTCCTAACTCAAAGACGAGTTGAGGACTTTTCTGTCGATAGAGTTTGACAAATATTCCAGAAAGGGTCAACTTTAAACGAGTATGTCTCTTAGAATTTGTTGATTCAGATGTCATACTATATACCAAAATAAATATTTCTGAGTCCTCTTTCTAATTCAATTGGTTTCACCTTAATCCGATATTGGAACGAGAAGTTATGCCCATTTTACTCCGACATATCATCCTGTCAACAAAGTGACGACCTGAGCTGACGGGCCGTCATCTATATGACGACTTATCAGCCCAAGTCATCAGCCTTAGGAAGAAAATCATCAATTTCAGCTTCTAAGTGATGACCTTGGGTGACGGGCCATCATCTAAGTGACTACTTATCAACCCAAATCGTTACCCATGAAATTCAGCAATTCCCATTTAAATTTGGAGGGGTATTTTGGTCTTTTCCCTTACCTCCATGACTTAAATCATCAAAAACTCATACATGGACATCATAAAATAGTTTTAAAAACCCTTATTCCTCTCCACTCTCAAGAACAAGAAAATTAGGGTTTCCTCTCAAGATCATCTCCCAAGAACAAGATTCAAGCCCTTCTTTAAGAAAACTAAGAAATTATAATTCCCAATTCAAGAACGTTCAAGAAAAGTAAATTATCTTTCAAGATCAAGGTGTTAAGGTATGTTAGATGTTCATCCATGTGTCCTTTTCACTTATGGAGTCCAAGAATTCATCTTTTATGTTTTAAATCATGAATTACATGTTTATAATGATTTCTCTCCACGAAGCTTTTATTGATTTTGATTATACATGATATTTTCAATCTATTTTCATTGAAAGCAGCCCTTATTACATATTTTATGAATTTTGTCTATGAACTTACATGAATTTTGAATTTTTATCATGTTTCCATGAAAGTATTAGTGATATTATACCTTACATGTTTGAATGAGTTGTTTGTTGAATTTAAACCCTAATTGGTGATTTTAAAAGTGAAATCATGCTATTACTACGAGTTTTAAACTATTCCCTTGATTAGTTTAAACCATGAATTTCAAGCATTTGATGAAATGCCTAAATGATTGGGTTTTGAATAATGACTACTTATTAAATGTTTACAAGTTAAGATTTTGGAATGTGTTTTCAAGTGGAATGCATTATAGTATGTTTTAAATATTGTGGTTTCCATATCACGTTGGAAGTCAGAATAAATCCTCAGTTTATGATTTTGTCATGTGATCGTGCTATCTCATCATGTCTAGAAATATCCTCATGTTAAAGTCTTGATCCCCATGTATTTGATGAAATGCTTAAGTGAATAATTGTGAACAATAATTTTATTCCATGGTTTCAAAGCTTTTATGTGACCCTATTGTTATTGTTGTCGAGTCCTGGGGGTTATGAATGCCCAAAATTTAGCTATTTACTTAGTCCTAGTAGTTTCAAAATAGTTTCAAACACGTATGAACATTATTAGTTCAGTCAGTTATTATATTAGTCAAACTTAGAACAGTTAGCTAATCTGAGTCAATTCCCTCTTCAGTTAATCTTATCTTAGTCCCTTAATTAGTATCAGTTTAGTTGAGAGTAGGATTCAACACTGAGTAAACCCAGGGATAAGAGCATTCAAGTTAGTAGAGGGTTTGAACCTTAGTAGCAATCCTTGAGATACAGAATTACGTAGCCAGCATAGGTTGAGATGACTTCCTGCCAGATAAGGGTTGACCCATCTCGCATGAGTTTTCCTGCCAGTGAGGGTTGACAAAATGTCACAACCATTGTTAGTACCTATGGCACGATGCTAGCGCCCCTCCAACTGGGGTCATAGGTAGGACCCCAATCAGCTCAGACTGGGGCATGTCGATTAGATGATACCTCCCATAATTTCAGTTTTAGTATTTAGTATAGAACTCAATTCAGTTTTGCTTTACCATAGCATACAGTTTATCAGTTATTCATTTATTTAATTATCAGATTTCAGTTATAGACAATATCAAAAACATATTATACACTTGGTCATGCATTCTCAGATTTTACAGCTTTCACGCATTGATATTTAGTTATCTCATGCTAACCAGTCAGTCTTTGATTCATGGATGTTCACTATTTATCTCATATTATTCAGTTAGTTATTACTTCATGCTCAGTTATCCAATGCTATTCATTCAGATAGTTATTACTCATGCACATAAAACCACGCATATTAGCCTACCTCATTTACCATACCAGTACATTAAAAGTATTGATCACATACTTGTTTTTGGTGCTATGATGTTTCATATCATAGGTTTGGGCGCTCAGATTCCCGACGGTACCTAGTTATCCCAGTGCACCTGTAGCAGCAGCAGTGGTGAGTCCTCATGTTCCGTGGACTAGTTATATTATTTTAGTTTCTCAGTTTTAGCAGACAGTCAGAGTTAGTTGGGGGCTTGTCCCATCAACTCCTGAGTTATTCAGCTAGAGGCTTTCAGACTAGTACAAATAGTTAGTCAGTTTTATGTATCTTTTCAGACATTAACATCATGTTTCAGTATTGATTACAATTTTTAGAACCTTATAGAGTTTCAATTAAATTTCGTACATATTTTCTTGGAGATTTTATTTAGTGCTCACAAAAGGTACTAGTCATGGGTTAGCTTGTGGCCTTTCAAAACTGTAAGCATCGTGTGGCGACTAGGGCATATTTCTGGGTTGTTGCAGCAAATATCTTTATTTATTAGTTTACTCAGTGCCTACAACAGGTACTAACTCATGGGTTAGCTTGTGGTCACTTGAGACCGTAAGCACCATTGTTGCAACTAGGGGGCATCCTTGGGTCTTGACGTATGAGGACTCACCAATTGTCTCAATTTAGGAAGTAATGTCCCTGATTAATCTTTATGTTAGGGACAAACAACAAAACCTATATTATAAGACAATGTAGCCACATAGACATATATGTTATTAGTACTTCTGGAATGTACTTAGTATATGGGGTGAATGCAATAAGCGAAAAGTATTATATGCCAAAACAAAAAACATACATGCCAAGTGTAGATGGACTCATCTTGATCAAGTGTTATATCGAAAGATGAAATAACATAAGCATAAATCATATATTTGAGTAAAACTTATGAGTCATTACACTTAGTTTCTAAAATCTTTACGTCTTTGGGAGATTTTCATAACCAACTAAAACCATGTAAACTAGAATGGAGTCAATGAATTACCCATATTGAGGAGGGTTTTTATACCCATGCCATCAAAATAATACATTGACTTGAAGTGATCACTAAACATGAGCCCAGATGGGCAAGGGGAACACTCTCGGGTGAGGCCCCTCAAACCTATGGTGGTATGTGGTTTTTAGGAAATAGGATATGCTAAAACCCATTTCCCCTCTCAGTGCTAAATAATACTCCCAAATGTTATACTTATACTCATACTTAGGAAATCTACCTTAAAACATGTAGGTTTATAAACTGAAAGCCAACTATGCTTTCCTTGCTAAAATCATACATATAACTTGTTAATTTCATGTCCAAACTAAAGTTATAAGATCAAAACTGATGCTTAAGTCATGTTGTAATATCTTGTAACTTAAACTAGTAAGCTTGGACCTCTTGTAAAAGGAATACATGATACTCAAAATTATAATCAATTACCAACTCATAGAAAATCATGATAATCTAACAAACTCAATGCATAAAACCACTTTCATCAATAAAAACATAAATAAACATATAATTTGTTCTAAATAAGAATTAATTAATGTAGAGACATCAAAATATTGAAGGATAAGAAATGTTCTATGAACCCTTGTACATCAGTTCCTTAAATTTCAAGTGGAAATCAAACTTTTGGGCATAATGATGAAAGAATATCCTTGTTCAAATCCCATATACCTGAACTTGTTGAATTTTTTAAGCGAAACTTGAAATTGGTCTTTGGAATCTTGAATTTTGATGTAAAACTCTTCCATGGAGTTATTGAGGGTTTTGGGAGAAGAGAAGTCATTTAATTTGAGTTATGAGGGTGTGTTTTGTGTTTAATATATTTGGGAAGTCATTTAATAGGTAAATGACCAAAAATCCCTCAACCCAAACTAAGAAAATAAAATCTGCATTTTTGTACCCTTAGCGTGGCACGCCCTTATCATGCCCCTAAAGTGCATGACATACCTTATTGTGGTAAGATGAGAGTATGACTCCCAAAGCGTGTCACACTCTTATTATGGGCCCTCACTGGTTTGGGGTCCCAATATGACCCCAAACATATTCAAAAACTTTTGAAACAATTCTTAATGACCCAATTATCATTCCTTATCATAATTCAACTAAAAAATTATCCTAAAATATGAAGGAGATACCAAAATAAAATCATTGAAATTTTTGGGGTCTAATATTAAGTATTAAAATATTTCCCTGTTCACTCATGGAATTGTCAAAGTCACCTAATCCTCATACATACATACTAAGTGAGAAATAATCACCCTCAATCCATGACATGGAGGGTCCAACAACCGTCTATACACTTAAACCCCAGAGACAAGTGTCTTCCAATCTTGTTCCACCAAAGCCCATGAGTACGTTCTAAATATCAAGCATTCTATATTTAGCAAGTTATGTAGGTCAAAATCATATAACAACCACAAATCATTTGCAAAGTATACACCAAACAACATGCACTAACAAATCATACTACAAGGTAGTTGACATACACATATAGAAAAAATGGATTAAACTACATACCATCACCTACCTCAAACCAAGTTTGCACAACTCTTCTATACTAGAGGTTTGCCTTTCCATGAAATTTCAACTTACTCATTCTCTAGAACATGCATTAAATACATAATTAAAGAAATGACCTAACATGCCAGGATTTATAACTCACACCCAACTCCTAAGGTAAAATTCATGAGCATGACCTAACATGTTAGGATTTATAACTCATACTCAATTTCTAAGGTAAAATTCATGAACATTCTGTCCTTGTTCTAAAACTTTTCCAACATAATTCACCTAGGACTGCCAATTTCATACATATATTAGTGAATTAATAGAATGAAAGGGTAAATTAAATGTTAACAATCAAAATCCATTAACTTATTCCTTAATTTTTCCTTTGCACAAGCAATTAACCAAAATCTGCCTTAAAACTATCTTAAAATTTTGTGAATTAATAATTTTGTGGCTTAATAATCAGTTATAAGTTAATGAAGATGAATTTCTTACCTTAAAGAATACCAAATAAGAAATCTTGTGTGTTTATCCCTAAATCTCCCTTTCTTTGGCCTAAAATGAGTATTAGAAAAACCAATTATTTTGTTAAAATATTTTAATAAATCTACAGTTTTCAATCATTGAATGCCTTTCACCACTGCTATAGTGGGAATTTATCAACTATGGCATTTTCCACTATAGTAGTGTAATAACCACTAGAGCAGCATCATTAGAATAGAATGTTTATCTTTGATCTTAGGCATATTTATACACCTAAGCATCATTATCTATGAACATTTAGCTTAGTTTTGAGGATAACTTGATGTGATTAATGAGGTATTAAGTGTTTAATTGTGTATATATGTGTGGTGCATTCTAAACAAGTCAAGAGTCAAAATGACCAAATAGAGTTTAGACGAAAAAACTAGTGGCGCTAGCTTGAGCTATTCTTGGTTAGTGTACTTTGATGAGCTCTATTGTGTTGTATGGACTAATTATTTTTTATATTTTGTTGTATTAGAACATTGGAGGTTTTGTGGAAGATAATTGAAGCCTTAAAATAAGTCATAAGAATTCACGTAAAAAGGACCATATGTACAAGGAGATAGGAAAAAAAATAAGGCAAAACCATACTCTTGAGAGAGGGTCTTGCGCCACACATCCCATAAAATGGGAGGGAGAACTGAGCCATACCCCTATGTCAAGGGTACACTTCCTCAACCATGATATGGTTTTGCGGTGCAACCCCTCCCCCTGGATGTCCAAAAGTTAATTTTTTACTTCTTTCAGTTAGGGTTTATGTTGTAAATGCATTTGTTTTGTATGGGCCAGACAATGGATGACCTAAAATATTATATAAAGATTAAATATCCAAAATTAAAATTATTTTTTGAAAAACACAAGAGTGGAGAGAGAAGAAGGCATCAAGAGTGCTCTGCGCTAGTATTTTTCTTCTTTACTTTAGTTTTCTTGTAGTTTTTATTTATGAATTCAATTATTGTGATTCTTTGTAAGACTTTGAGTGTATAAACACCACCATTATAGGTTTGCTGCTAAAAACATGATTACTTAACATTCAATCAGATTGGCTTAAAGTTTATAATCATATTTTGGTGGTTCATATGTTCTTGTAATCACTATTCTATTGACTCGTGACCTTTTAGAATACATTTATATTTCTATTATAAGCCTAAAAGGAGGTACATTAGATTATCATATGGAACGTATGGAGTGGGTTCTTTTATTTTAAATGAATTAAGATAGGATTTGTGGTTAGGATAGGAATATACCTAATTTGCCCTATTTGGTTCAAATATGGGATGACATTCAAATATATTTGAATTAGTTCTCACATCCCTGCTCAAAATATAGTTGTTGGGATAGTTTATGTAGACAATTAGAGGCTCAAAAGACCATAATCATGTTATTAACCTCATGAATAAATAACCAAGATAGTTAACTTAACCGACAAGATTGTATAACTTTGTAGGATTGTTTGAATTGCCTTGACAATGGATGTATCCTAATTATTGTTCCAAACACTTTACTTTCTTATTAGAGTTTATTGTTATTTTTACAAATCACACTTGGTTAACTTTAATAGTAACACTTGAATTGGTTTTCATGCTAACCACTAAGTCCGTGAGGGAACGATATTCGGCTCAAAAGGGCTACTTCATTACTTGCACGACCACATCACTTGCGTAGCTGTAGGACACAACATGTTTTTGGATCTATTGCCATGGACTTGAAAATTATAAACCTTTGGATTTTAGTTATTATATTCTATTTGATAAGAGATCACAACTTGGTTTAAGATACTGAACTCGCAGGTATAGGTTTGAATCTTAATTAAGCTAGAAAAGGAAATGAATTTTGTTGAACCATATACTGAACATAAGCGGTGCTTACATCAATGATAGAGAGAAGAAACATTTGTTTATCCAATCCTATGAGTTCAATTTGGCAATACCATTCCTGCAGTCATAGGTGATGAACAACCAGCCCACAGGAATATGCATGAAGCGAAATCCTTCTCAAAACTAATGTTAGATCTAGCATTCCTAGACTAGCTGTAGGAGGTTTATTTGAGTTTAATAAAAACATGGTGCAATTATTTCACAATAGCAGGTAGTTCATAGGCCTGTTACATAAGGATATACAGGTCAACTTATAGAATTATTGGAGATAATAAACACCTTTATTGCAACTAAAGTCTTCACAGTCTACGTGAGGCTCACACTCTTCCTATTCTGATTATTGGTGAAACGAAGAAATAGTTAAAGGGTAAACCTTCAAACTTAATCATAACTTGGGATAGATTAGAAAGGAAGTTCCTTATCTGATTCTTTTCTTCTTGAAAAACTTTAAGGTTGAGGAGTGAGATACTAAGCTTCAAAAAAATACCAGATGAGAATCTCTATCATGCATGGGAAAGATTCAAGCCTCTTCTTAGGGATTGTCCACATCACTAATAGACCAATAAGGAATTAGCTCATACTTTTATTGAAGGACTTGATCATAGCACAAAATTTTTTCTAGATTCAACTTCAAGTGGTCAGATTTTGGAGAAGACCTATGATGTGCTATATACCCTCCATTACTAAATTGCAAAAGATAATCTTAATGGTACGGTGATGTATCTTAAAGTGTGGTAAAGAAGTCTGCAGGTATGATCAAGGTTGACAGTATCACAACATTGGCTGCATTGTTGGCTTCTTTTCAAAACTAAATAATGACAAAATTCAATAATTTTACTATGAATCAACCTCAGGACAAAGTTAATAGAATTCAGCATGGTCAAACTTGGTGTGAAATTTGTGGAGGTAGTGGCCACACTACAGACTTATGTGGAGAAAACCTAGAGTCAGTGAATTTTGTGGGAAATGCCTAAAAGTGAAATTAGAATTATGGTAATGCCTTCAATTGAAAGTGTAAAATTCAACCCAATTACTCATGGGGCAATCATCAGGTTCAACCGTAGTAGTTTCAGCAGTAGTGTAATACCCCGTACTTTTCCTTGCTTGAAAAGTTTCTCAAGAATGTTAGAAGAGTTCTTTAAAAGATGAATCCACTTTTGTATGCATGGTATTTTCAATATTTTCAGTTTTAATCATGTGAGGAATCAAATAAGCTTTCCATCGATACCAAATTCGCCCAAATCCGACACTCGGGTGAAGAGTTAGAGCCTTTTTAGTGAGACAGTGTATCACCTGAGCCTTCAGTGCATCGCGGAGATAGCTCAAATGGTAATTGCCAATTTTCAGTATTGCTCAGCGATAGTGTCATGTCGTGCTAAACTTTTAGGTCACAGACAAGGTGGCAATGTTATAGCTCCATGTCACATGATAACACTCAACTTACACGTCTATTAGTGCAAGGCGATCGTCGTCAATATATTTACCCAACTTTGGAGTCGGGGTCGAATCCACAGTGAACAATGTGAGTGGCGATTAAACTAGTTTGAAACTATAGATACAAGTTGAATTCAAACAAATTCTGCAAAAATATAAAATTGGGGTTTTTTGATGATCAGCAAATAATTATTGGTCATTTTAGTTTCAGTATTTGTAATCAAGAGTTTATAGAAAACCAAAATTATATTCCCTATGGGTTTTGGTACTTAACAGATGCTAATAGTGATTCAAGATTCTCACGATAGTTAGGAACAACAGATTATCTTTATCGAAGTTATGCCTAAATGTCTCTCGACCTACTTAAGCGTTTAATTACCTAATCCTTTCGGACTTAGAGAATTTATATTCATTGACCAGACTTCACCTCAGGTTAATTAACCTTGTTACAATGTAAATTATTAAATAGAAGGTTGGTAGCTTCCAAGTCCATGTCAATAATTCACTTCCCACTATAGTTGATTTCTTATCTCAAGCAAATCAAAGCAGGTGCTATCTATCATTTGCAGCCAATAGATAATAATTAAAACCTCAAAATTATCAAGGAATCCTATTACCTTTAGAATCTTAAACACTTAGCAACTTACCAAGACCTAAACCGTAGATCCCATAATTTGGGATAAAGGAATTTAGCCACTCATAATGTAATAATCAATACAAGTTGAATTCATAATTTGAAAGATGAACTTATTACAAGATGAATAGCAATGAGTGTTTCTCAGATTAGATCAAAGTAGAAATTCCAAAATATTGTTGGAAATCTCTTCAAAGTTAATTGTTTTTCAAGCCAAGAAACTAGAGAGAAAAGTAACAAAATACATGTCTCCCAAAATATGTTTGGAACTCTATAGAAAACCCTAAACAGTGCTTTAAATAGTTCACCCTAATTGTGGAAACAAAATCATAGAGTGCAACAATTTCTCAGACAGGTGACGCCATTCGTGATGCCCTATCAGGAGGCTGACGACTTATCACAAATATCATCACCTCCTCTTTGATTTTGACATTCTCTACCTTAGGTTGACGACAAACTATGACAACTTATCAGATCTTTGATGACTTATCACGAATGTCATCACTTATCTACCTCAGCTCCCATGTTCTACCTTAGACTGACGACAATTTTGACGACCTAGCAACTCCTTGACAGCTTATCATAAAATGTCATCACAACTTTCAGCTGAGGTCCATTCTCTGTCTAAGGATGATGATGAAGCTGATAACTTATCACAGGGCTGACGACTTATCAGGAATGTCGTCAGCCATATTTTTCTTATTTTTTCTTCATATTTCAACTCTTTTCTTCCAACCTTGTTGGTTCTCTAGAATCTTAGATTCTACTGCAAAATCAAAGATAAAACACTCAAAAACAACAAATTTTGCTTATGACTTTGCAATTATTCTCAGTTAAAAGCCTCAAATGTGTTAGCATTAGCTCACACATCATTGCGGCACCATGCAATTTCCTATTTGTCACTTTCTAGTGATTTGGCGCGATAGTGGCGCGTCACGCCAAGGATGAAAATTGGAAAATTTTCTCAAAAATTAAAGACGAATTCAAGGGTTAAAAGGGTCAATTTTCTATCCCTATTTAAACCCAATAACACATGATTTAGCAATTCTTCACCAAAAATATACTAGTTTCTGTCAAGTTTCTCTCAAGAACAATCTAGGGATTTTATTGGGGATTCAAATTCAAGAAGGTTTCACCATCAATCATCAAGAAATCACATCCTAGGAATGCATAGTGTTCATTCATGAACTCCTTTCATCCATGAAACCCAAGATTCCCTTTTCAAAATTCAAGTTTGTGGATTTTCTTATGAATTTTATGATTTGACTACTCTTGTTCATATGGATAATGAGAAATTGAATTCTACTCCATTTTAGGTGATAAATCCTATGTGGGTTAATTATTATAGATGTAGATTCGTGCAAACCAATGGCTAAACCCTTGAATGATGAAATTAGAATTGAACCATGATGTTTAATTATTATACAATGATGTTTACATGTATCATGCCTATAATATGTTTTATTAAATGACCAAATAAAGAAAAAGTGCCTAACTAGCATGATACTAAGAAATCCCCATGTATGTACAAGTTATGCCTATCACATGTTTTGATGAAATGCTTCTATAAATGTATTATGGATTATGATGTTAATTATATGTTCAAGT
>JAPEIP010000008.1:165515733-165528873 GCA_026120095.1 Capsicum chinense | reverse complement strand
CATGATGTTTAATTATTATACAATGATGTTTACATGTATCATGCCTATAATATGTTTTATTAAATGACCAAATAAAGAAAAAGTGCCTAACTAGCATGATACTAAGAAATCCCCATGTATGTACAAGTTATGCCTATCACATGTTTTGATGAAATGCTTCTATAAATGTATTATGGATTATGATGTTAATTATATGTTCAAGTAAGTTATGCTTGGTCAGTTTCCTTCCATCGAGTCCTGGGGGTACTCGTACCCAAAATATTAGCTGTGCGCCTAGAGCCATGTCATATTTTCATGATACTCTCAGTCAAGCTATGATTCCTTAGACTTCAGAAAGTCTTATGACTTAGGAAATATCCATGATCTCATGAACTCAGTTAGTTGTCAGTTATCAGTAGTATTCCACTAGTCAACGAAATTCAGTAACTTAGCCCATGTTTAGTTCAGTTAATCATGTTTAGAGTCTACTCAGATGGGATTGAAATTAGCACCGAGTGAACCTAAGGATGGGAACATACACTATCAGATGAGGGTGTGATTCTTAAAATTCATCCTTGCATTCCAAAACTATGTAGCCAGCATAGGTTGAGACATCAACACTATCTGATGAGGGTTAATAAGGTGAATAAGCACTATCAGATAAGGGCCCGCCATTCTCTTTTGGGGACACTATCAGATAAGGGTCGCCCACAGCTTATCCTTACCAATGGCGCGGTATTGATACCCTTCCAATTGGGGTTATAGATCGGACCCCAACTCATCCATATTGGCATATTAGGGCATGTCGTTTAGATAACTACTTCCCACAGTTTCATGTTACAGAATCAGGACTGTTAGATACAATCAATTCAATTCAGTAGTATAGATTTAGGACTGTCAGATACAGTCAATCCTTATATTATAAATAGACCCCGAGATCACCACCTATCTAGGACTGATTACAACTATGGTCAATCAGTATCACTATCATCAGATATAGAAATCACCTGCTAGATAGGACTGATCTCAGATTCAGTTACTCAAATACAATATGAAACTCAGCTAGTTCCATCATATTTAGGAGTGTCAAATACAATCACTCATGTTATCAGTTATATCAGTTATCAGAACTTATGCTATTAGCATTCAACTTCAGGACTTTCAGATACAATTAACCTGGCCAATTCTTCATAATCAAAACTGTCAGACACAATTATCCATGTATCAGTAACATAGTATCAAACCCTCAGCATTCAGTAATATAGTATTAGTTTCTCACTCATCAATGACTCAGATGTCAATATCAGTAGACTCAGTTGTCAGAACTCAGTATTCAGTTCTATCATGATCTCGGTTATAGTTACATATGCATGCATGTATTCTCACATTCATGTTTGTCAGTCAGTTAGTGTTGGTTATGCATATGAGCCTATTGCATTCAACCTACCTCACTTGCACACTAGTATATTCAAAGTACTGATGCATTTGCACTATGGTGTCTTATACCATAGGTTTAGAAGCACGAGCTTCAGAGAACTAGTAGCATCCCAGTTCAGTGATCAGAGTTAGCAGTGAGTCCTCATCCTTTGAGGACGTGATGATCATATTACTATTTTAGTTTTTAGTTTATTTCCGTAGTTGGAGTTAGTTAGAGACATGTCCCATCAACTCTTTATTCAGACAATTTAGAGGCTTTCAGACTATAGTATGTTCAGACAATTATCTCAGTTATTTTTGTATTGTTATACCATATTTTTTAGTTATGTACTGTTATTGAACCTTACGGCGTTTCAGGTCATGTTTTCGTATTTACAATATTACTACTATTATTCAGTGCTCATTTTATAAATATCAGTCATGGGTTAGCTTGTGGTCCTTTAGGTTTATGGGCACCGTGTAGCATTTAGGGCACTAGATTCGAGGTATTACAAACTTGGTATCAGAGCCTAAGGTTCAATAGTGTCCTAGGAAGTCTGAAAATCCGCATCTAGTAGAGTTTTATACATGCGTGTGTTGTGCACCACACTTATGTGTAGGAGGCTATGAGGAGTTTTAGGAATAGTTTTCCTTCTTTTAGTCTTCATATCATGCCAGTAAGTATAGGCTCATAGTTAAACTCTCAGTCTAATCAGTTTCTCCTTTTCTTCTACAGAACATGCTACCTAAAAAAAGAAATGGGAATCAGTCATCCCCTCAGCCCAAAGAACCTTTAGGCGAACATGTTTCTCATGCGGAGTTTAGGGCCACATTCACTACTCTTGCTCAGTCAGTTGCTACTCATAATGAATGACCAGCTATTTTTCCAGCCAACCCAGTGGTGAATTTAACTGTATCCAGGATTTAGGACATCACCCAAATGAATCCTCTATCTTTTATAGGGTCTAAGTCAGAGGAGGACCCTCAGGAATTCCTTGATTAGGTTCAGCAGGTGACTGACATCATGGGGGTGACTATTATTGAGAGTGCTGAGCTAGCTATATATTAGTTACAGGATATGGCTCACACTTGGTTCAAGCAGTGGAAGTTAGAAAGGGCAGATGATGGAGTGCCTATAGAATGGGATGAATTTGTCACTGCTTTATGAGAGAGGTTCTTTCCCACCGAGCTGAGAAAATCTTAGGTGTTCAAATTCATCAACCTTAGGCAGGGCACCATGATGGTGAAAGAGTATTCTCTTAAGTTTACTCAATTAGCCAGATTTGCCCCTCTTATGGTTGTAGACAGTAGGGCCAAAATGAGTAAATTTATGTCAGGGGTGAATGATAACGTGGTTAATGAGTGCAGATCCACCATGCTAAATAGTGACATGACTTTAGCCAGACTTATGACCCATGCTCAGCAGATAGAAGAGTAAAATATTAAGATAAAGAAAAAGAAAAATAAGAGGGCAAGGATAGGTAGTTTTAGTTTTGCTCTGCCTAAGTTAGGGGGTGGTATCCTTTCTAAGTATAGTCATAAATTTTTATTCCCAGCTCCATCTTCAGCTAGTGCACCATTACCTAAGCTCAAGAATGACAGCCGTGATAGGTTACCAGGATCCGAGGTCTAGGATACTTAGAACAAAAGTCTTACCTATCCACTTTGGAAAAAGTGTGGTAAAAATCACCTAGGTATATATAGAGCAGGCAATGAGGTATGTTATGGATATGGTAAGCCAGGACATAGGCTATGGGAATGTAGAGTAAGGGCTCAGAAGGGAAAAGATTTGCACCAGTAGGGCGTCACATCCAGTACTACTAGTGGTCAGCATCAAAATAGGTTTTATGCTCTTCAGACTCACCATGATCAAGAAAATTCTCCCGACATAGATTTGGGTATGTTATAGGTTCTTCATACTCATGATATGAATTTCTAGACCTCTTGCTCTCATTCTAGTTTAAGATTTTCAGCCTGAGTTATTCAGTCATGAATCAATTCGTGGATACCCTATGCATCACCCCAGTATCTCAGTAAGGTGAGTATTGTTAAAGGGATATAGTATCTTAAGGGGGAGATACCCCATTATTCCTCAATGTTTTCACACCATAAATAAAGTTTCACTTCGCATAAAGAATCCAATTTAGAGTAGAGGGAAGACCTTTAAAGTCCCAACCTCAGCTTTGAGCCAAGTATTCAGAGGCTTAGTTTCATTCATGATGTTCAGTTCGTATGTCATATATCAGACCAGACTCAGTTAGGTTCTTGTATTTATGATCATACATGTTTAGTAAAGACGATCTCGGATTCATTAACATTTCTAGTTAAGATAATACTTTTCCTTAATCTTACTCAGTTTCATGTTCAGTGTTCATCACAAACTTGGTACTAAGTACCCTTGCATATTCAACCATACATTCATATATCTGTTCAGGTATGTAATTATAAATTAGACATGCATTCTCGCTGCGAGAAATTTAGTTCATCAGAATATTCGGTCATGTACTCATAAGTCAATTATCAATCATGCATCAGATATGCATGAATTCAGCTTATTAGTCATGCATCAGATATGCATGTTCAGTATGTTATATTCAACCATCAGTCATGTCAGTCATGAAATCATGGCCCAGCCAGTCATGTTAAGTATGTACATAAGTTTATATTCTTTCTTTTTCACTTAGTCTCTATAAAGAATGAATGTTCCCAAGGGGGGGATATTGTAATACCCCATACTTTTCCTTGCTTGAAAAGTTTCCCAAGAATGTTAGAAGCTTTTTTTGAAAGATGAATCCACTTTTGTACACGTGGTATTTTCAAAATTTCACTTTTTATCATGTAGGGAATCGAATAAGCTTTCCATCGATACCAAATTTGCCCAAATTCGACACCCGAGTGAAGAGTTAGGGCCTTTTTAGTGAGACAGTGTATCACCCGAGCCTTCAGCGCGTCGCGGAGATAGCTCAAATGGCAATTGTTAATATTCAGTGTTTCTCCATGATAGTATCACATCGTTTCAAACTTCCAGGTCACAGACAAGGTGGCAACGTGATAGCTCTACATCGCCACTAAGCAATTTTCCATTTATCACTTTTCAGTGACTTGGTGCGATAATGGCGCATCGCGCCAAGGAAGGTTGAAAATTGGAAAATTTTCTCAGAAATTAAAGACGCATCCAAGGGTTAAAAGGGTCAATTTCCTACCCCTATTTAAAACCAATAACATATGATTTAGCCATTCTTCACCTAAAATATACTAGTTTCTCTCAAGTTTCTCTCAAGAACAAGCTAGGGTTTCTATTGGGGATTCACATTCAAGAAGATTTTACCATCAATCATCAAGAAATCACATCCCAGGTATGCATAGTATTCATTCATGGACTCCTTTTGTCCATGAATCCCAAGAATCCCTTTCCTAAATTCAAGTTTATGAATTTTCTTATAAATTTCATGATTGGGCTGCTCTTGTTCATGTGGATAATGAGAAATTGAATTCTACTCCATGTTGGGTGATAAATCCTATGTGGGTTAAATTATTATAGATATAGATTCATGCAAATCTATGACTAATCCCTTGAATGATGAAATTAGAATTGAACCATGATGTTTAATTATTGTACAATGATGTTTATATGTGCCATGCCTAAATATGTTTGATTAAATGCCCAAATAAAGAAAAAGTGCCTAACTAGCATGATAACAAGAAATCCCCATGTATGTACAAGTTATGCCTATCACATGTTTTGATGAGATGCTTCTATAAATGTATTATGGATTATGATGTTAATTATATGTTCAAGTAAGTTATGCTTGGTCAGTTTCCTTCCATCGAGTCCTGGGGTACTCGTACCCAAAATATTAGCTGTGCGCCTAGAGCCATGTCATGTTTTCATGATACTATAAGTCAAGCTATGATTCCTTAGACTTTAGACCATCTTATGACTCAGGAAATCTCCATGATCTCATGAACTCAGTCAGTTGTCAGATATCAATAGTATTCTATCAGTCATTGGAATTCAGTAACTCAGCCTATGAGTGAACCCAAGGATGGGAACACACACTATCAGATGAGGGTGTGATTCTTAGAAGTAATTCTTGCGTTCTAGAACTATGTAGCCAGCACGATGAGGATTGATGAGGTGGATCAGAACTGTCAGATAAGGGCACCGCCGTTCTCTTTTGCGGACACTATCAGATAAGGGTTGCCCACCGCTTGTCCTTACCAGTGGTGTAGTATTAAAATCCTTCCAATTGAGGTAATATATTAGACCCCAACTCAGCCATATTACCATATTAGGGGCATGTCAGTTAGATAACTACTTCCTACAGTTTCATGTTACAGAATTAGGACTGTCAGATACAGTCAATTCAGCTCAGTAGTATAGATTTAGGACTGTCAGATACAGGCAATCCTTATTATTATAAATAGACCGCAGGATCACCCACCAGCTAGGACTGATCTCAACTATGGTCAATCAATATCGGTATCATCAGATGTAGAGATCACCCGTTAGACAGGACTGATCTCAGATTCAGTTACTCAGATACAGTACGAAACTCAACTAGTTCAATCAGATTCAGGATGTCAGATACAATCACTCATATTATCAGTTATAATAGATATTAGAATTTATGTTATTAGTATTCAGCTTTAGGACTGTCAGATATAGTCAACCAGGCCAGTTCTTCATAATCAAAACTATCAGACACAGTTATCCATGTGTCAGTAACATAGTATCAGACCCTTAATATTTAGTAATACTGTATTAGTTTCTCTCTCATCAGTGACTCAAATGTCAGTCTCAGTAGACTCAGTATTCAAAACTTAATATTCAGTCCTATCATGATCTCAGTTATAGTTACGTATGCATGGATGTATTCTCATGTTCATGTTAGTCAATCAGTTAGTATTTTTCATGCATATGAACCTATTACATTTAGCCTACCTCACCTGCATACTAGTACATTCAAAGTACTGACACATTTGTGCTATGGTGTCTTATACTATAGGTTTAGAAACACGAGCTCTAGAGAACCAGTAGCATTCCAGTTTAGTGATCAGAGTTAGTAGTGAGTCCTTATCCTTTGAGGATGTTATGGTCATATTACTATTTTAGTTTTCAGTTTATTTCAGTAGTTGGAGTTAGTTAGGGACATGTCCTATCAACTCCTTATTTAGACAGTTTAGAGGCTTTCAGACTATAGTATGTTCAGACAATTATGCTACTTGTTTTGGTATTGTTATACCATATTTTTTAGTTATGTACTAGTATTGAACCTTATGGACTTTCAGTTTATGTTTCCGCATTTACGATATTATTACTATTATTCAGTGCTCAGTTTACAGATATTAGTCATAGGTTAGCTTATGTTTCTTCAGGGTGATGGGCACCATGTAGCGTTTCAGGTACTAGATTCGAGGCATACAAGTAGCAAGGTATTCAGAACAACAGTCAAGACAGAAATATAGAGGAGACTTTGAAAAGGATCCTAGACAACCAAGAACAAATGGATACAGAAATAAAAAATTATCTGCTATCTCAGAAGAATTCAGAGACCCGGTTGGGCCAGTTGACCAAGGCATAGAACACAAGACCTCACGGAGGTTTTCTTAGTGATATAGAACACAAAGTAAGAATTATGCCAGTCCTTTGGTATTCTTGTTAGATGTGATGTGTTTTTTTGTTTATTATGTAGAAAAACAAAGTTTGGGACCAAGAATGAGCAAAAGGAATGAAAAGGACTTGAGAAGGCTACCTAAGAGCCCTACCTATGGGCTAATAGGTTGGCTACGTAGGATGATGAGTAAAAGTTCTGCAAGTTTATAATTTGTTCTAATTTCTATGCACCCTACCTACGAGGCTTAGGTACTATCTATGTACTATAGGTTGCCTGCGTAGGTAGGTGATATACAACCTGAAGATTCCTCTAATTTGCACGAAGTATACCTATGGCGTACAATCTACGACCCACAAGTGGGGTCATAGGTTGGTACTGACTAATGTTTCCTACATTCTTTAGGATAGGTTCTTTGATGTATATATAAATACCCATTGGATCCTTTGTTATCTGTTTAGTCACTTTATACACTTTTTACATTGTTTTGAGTTCTAAGATACATTTTTGATCTAGGAATAATTGTTCTTGGTTTTTAGGGTTTGACATTAATTTGAGATTTTTGGTTTTTATTATTTTTTAAAGTTAATTCTGATGATTTCATCTATGAAATCTAACCGTGTTCTTACAATGATGATTAACTAACCCCATAACTAAGGTTGTGGGAGCCCTGATGGATTAACAAAGTAGAGAAAGTGCAGAGTGATTCTAAATTGGTGTTCTTGCATGTATTGAGATTTCCTTTGTTTTGATTGCTTTTTTAATGGCTACAAATGTTAGAAACTCACCTATATTTGATACTTACTTGAGAGAGAGGTGGAGATTAGGAAAAAGTAATCACAATAGTAATTTAAAGCTACCAACCTTCATCTAACTAACTTGAGATCGAGAGGAGATAGTTAATCTAAAATCCAGAATAAGGGTTAGTAATATGACACCCTGAGACCGAGAGAATATGAGTGAATTTCACCCAAAACAAGGTTGAGAGACGGTTAGGTGATACATAACTTTTTATATTTTGCATGCAAGGCACCGAGATAGTCTAATGAGCATGAGAAGTTTATAGAGTTATAAAGTCAAGGGGAACACAATCCTAGTGATTGTCTTATATTGATAACAACCCTAATTATAGAGCCTTATTACTTTACTCTTACTATTATAAAAACCCCTCATTTACTTTCTACAATATCCAATTATAATATCAAGCTTAAGACGACATTCTGACCAATTCCCATGGGATCAAACCCAACCTTTTTGGGTTATACATTTGACAAATGACTGCTTTATACTTTTTAAGAGGTGAAATTTTGGAAACATAAAATTTTGGCACCATTTTTGGGGTATATGATTACGGATTAATCAACTGAGTATATTGAGGTTGTTTAGTTGTTTATTTTCTACTATTTCTAGGGTATACACTGCTGTATGTGCAGTACTTAGAGTTAAGGAAATCCACTGATTCCATTTAATCCTGAGCTTGAATGGATCATATGATAGAATCATAATATTGAAAGAGAAGAAGAGTATGCGCATCGAGCTTGGAATAAAGGGATTCATGATGACCTAGATGCATTGAATCTTCCACCACTATATGGTATTCAAGAAACTGCTGCACAAAACACTGCCCAGTTAATATTGAAAGAAAATGCAAGGTTGTCATATTTGTAATGTGCTGAAGAAAGGGCTAAATAGGAGGAGGAAGATCATTGAGAAACACTCGATAGAGATAAACTTAGGAGGAATAAAGTTCAACCACTCACTAATCCATACTTGGTAGTTTATGATAATCTAGAAGAAAATTTAAGGTATGCTAAAAAAATTAATACATGAGCTATCATTCCTCTACAGTTTCCCCAAGGAATGAAATTTGACATTATGAGTGCAATGATTCAGTAGCTCAATCTAAAGGGTGTGTTTGTTTGTTTGCCTACTAATGATGCAAGCATGCACATTATGGACTTCTTTGGGATTTTCACTTCATATAATACCATGGGTGTGTCAAGAGGCTCCACGACTTAGGTTGTTACCATTCTTTTTAAGGTGAAACAATATTATAGTTGGGAGAGATACCTCATGGGTTCATTACCACTTGGAATGAGCTAAGGAAAAAGTTCTTGGATTGTTTTTTCCCACCTTCTAGAATGATGCAGCTGAAGGATGAGATTTATAATTTCAGTTAGGAACATTCAGAGGCACTATATGAGACATGGTTGAGGTTCAAGAAGAAGCTGATGAATGTTCCCAATCATAGAATTTTAGAAAGGAACTTGCTGGAGATATTCTATTGAGCCTTGAATACAAATACTAGGGTTGTGGTTGATACAATCACTAGTGGGTAAACTCTCATAACCTATGCTGGCAACATAGTTCTTGAACTTAGGCACTTATACTAAAGATCTCCATTCTATATTTGCGGGTGAGACTTCTTCCTAGGTTTACTCGGTGCTAAGTCCTACTCCTAACTGAATTGACACTGATGATAATAAAAGTTTAAAATGATTCACAATTATTGAATGCTCAACATGAATATCATAATTTGAATATAATGATACAATCATCATCTAAATGGCTTGTAACTTGGAAATCTAAACCATGCATGAATATCTAGGTATGGGGTGTTCACAATGCACCAACAGTGAATAATACAAACTGATCATGGTAACTATGGAGCTGGCCATGGTGTGGAAAATCATGAATAACATTCAATACTTCAATAACTGATCATGATATAGATATATGCATTAAATATATATATAACTTGGAACCTTATAAAAGGGAAAAGATTCTTACACTTGAAGATAAATAGAGTTCATGGAACTCTATCGGCAAAAGGAACCCACTGATGAATATCCCACAGATCTGGTTGTAAGAACCATGGGAAATTCTTAGAATTGATCTTTCCGTTGAGAAACCCTAGTTTATTTGTAGAGCATTAGAAAATTGCCTCTTTGATCTCTTTTTGGTGGAATAAGGTTAACTGATAAATTTAGGGCTTTTGGGTCATTTATAACACCCCTTGGGAAGCCAAAATGACATGGGTTATGCTTTTAAGGGAGTGGGAGAAGAAATAAATGTCCTTGAAAAAACACGCAGGAAAAACCACTCTTAATAATTATGAGTCACCACACGACTCGCTACAACTGGTTACAAGTCTTGGTCTGAGTAGTAACCTGGGATCTTAGGATCCTGGGTTTATTGTATTTTCACTAAGACTTTACACCTGATGACTTGTTATGACTGATACGAGTCGTTGGGTAAGTCATAGTCTTAGGTTGGGTCCTTGGATTATACACTGTTCAGGCTGTGAGTCCACATGATAAATTATAAGGTCTGACTATGATCATATGCTGGATTATAACCACTGGAAAGGATTCTAAACACTATTGAGACTACAAGTCCCTTCTAACTACTCGTAATGTCTGATTACAAATCGTGAGGTGGAGTCGTGGTCACTGGGATAAAACTTAGGACCCCTTAATGTTGGGACTAACACTTCTTGTAATGAATCATAATGTCAGGATATGGGTCATCAAGTGAGTTGTGATCAATGGCAGCTAACAGACTTCTGTTGGAAAATTTCCAAAACTTTTTAC
Organism: Capsicum chinense; assembly: GCA_026120095.1. Taxonomy (NCBI): domain Eukaryota; kingdom Viridiplantae; phylum Streptophyta; class Magnoliopsida; order Solanales; family Solanaceae; genus Capsicum; species Capsicum chinense. The sequence goes on along the minus strand of JAPEIP010000008.1, from coordinate 165,518,270 downwards.
GACGATGCCGATCATGGCAAGACTTGTGGTGTTGGAAAGCTAAGTAAGTAGATAATCCATTTAAGTGGTTTAGGACTTGAAAAACTTAGGGTATTACAATTTCTCCCCTTGGGATCATGCATCCTTGAAAAAAACAGTCTAACGCTAGAATACCAAGAAGACTGAGATCATGTACTGATTGTTCATAAACTAATCATGACTAAATACCTGAATCTGAGACATGATTCTTGGACCAGAATGAATTCATGAATGCATATTATGACATGAGGATGGTTGGATAGTTGAGATGGAAAATTAGATAATTACTTTAAGGAAACTATTATCTTAAGCTTAATCTTAATTCTTAGAGAAGAGATAGGGATACTTGGTTTGCATAACAGCTTCTGCTTCCAAAGTAGATCCCCCAATGAATAAGTTCCTCCAAAAAACTTTTACTAGGGCTATTCTTTTATTCATCAACCTAAGAACCTAGCATCAAGGATTTCAACTGGGAATTTCTCATAGGAGAGGCTATCTTCCACACAGACACTCTATAACGGAATGACTGAAGCTGGATCACCAATGCATTTCTTTAGCAAAGATACCTGGAACATCGGATGCACTGAATCTAACTCTGCAGGCAACTCTAAATCTTGGAATACCTTTCTAAAATGGCTTGAAATCCTCTATGGACCAATATACTGAGGACTAAGATTCCCTTTCCAACCAAATCTCTTCACCCTTTTATGGAAAATTTTTTTAGATACATAAAATCACCAACATCAAATTCAAGATCTTTTGTTCTCACATCTGCATAGGATTTCTGATGACTTTGGGCTATCTTCAGCCTTTCTCGAATTAAGTTAAATTTCTTCATCACCTCATATACTGAATCTGACCTTATTAAAGTATAACACCCCGTATTTTGGACCTGAATTTAAACCATCAACCCTGCATCTATTAACTCAAAACCAATGATTCCCACATGAATATAAGTGTCATAATTATTATCTTGGTTTGAAGAGTGCTTGTGAGGTGAAAATTATTCATAGGAAATACTTAGAGAAAAGTTGATCTAAGAGCTTTTGATTCAACCAAATTTTTGGTATTTGATCCTACAAGGGTAAACTTTGAACGTATAACATATGTAATATGTGGAATTTTGGAGCTCAATACCCACCAAATTATAGATAATTGATTCCTCTTTCCAACACATTGAATTTTTCTTAAATCTGATTCACAAGAGAAAGGTTATGAGCATTTTCATGAGGAACAAGTGAGCATCCCTGATTTCAGCGTGTAACGGCCCTTAGGATCTTGATAACCTCTGTGAAAGGAAATCTTTGCTTTCTTGCATTCATACGTAAAGGTCCAAAGGGCATTTTGGTCTTTTCATCTCAACCTAAATACCTAAATTGATGACTTAAATCCCAAAAGGGGCATGATTTGCCCCATTCCTCTTCAGTTTTCATATGTAAAATTCATCCGCATTCCCAAGAACATAAATTCAAACATATTCTCACATATTCAATGATTCAAGGCCCTAATTCCAAGTTTTTTCTCCAAAAACTCAAGCAATTAGGGTATGCATCAATGGGTTCCTTCCACCCATTGAGTGCCAAAAATGCTATTTTGTTCAATATGAATTTGTTATCCTTTCTTTATGAAATTTAAATGTTAATTACGAATTACTCATGTTTTTCTTAGTAGTTTTGAATTCAAGCCATGCCAATATATTTTATTATGTGAATTATGTTATTACTTTCTTTGAATTTCAATTACCTATGTCGTATTCAATTGACCCCATGTTATATTATAAAGTTATGGACTAAACCATGCAAGCATGTTGTCCTCCCAAGTTTAACATATTTCGATATTCAAATTCATGTACATGATAAGTGACATATACAATGTTTTAGGTTTTTGAATCCTGAATTTTCCTTATAGGGTATTTAAATGATGTTGTCGTATTTAAGTATTACTCAGTGCACAAGGGTTTATTAACACCCAATACTTATACATTTACACATGTTTCAGAATTACAAGTAACAAGTCAGTCAGATCATGATTTTTATAATCATATTTAGATTATCATAGCATGTTGAGTATTTATCAGTTGTGAATCATATCCAGCTTTCACCATTATTGCATTATGATAAATACATCAATTTACATGTTCATAATTACTTTAGATTTTGTATGCACTATTATTTTCAAAATACCATGACTTGGGTATATCCGTTATCAGTGCATGTAATAGCTTACATTTTAGAGTCTTTGAATAGTGAGTAGGATTTTGCACCGAGTGAACCTAGGGATGAAGGATCACATGCCAGTAAAGGACTGAGTCCTTTAGTAGCAGTCCATAAGTTCTAGAACTATGTATCCAACATATGTTATAAGATGTCACCCGTAAGTAGAGGACTGATACTCTCTTAGGGGTCACCCGCCAATAGAGGACTGACGCTTTGGTCCTTTGCAACACTAGTTTAGTGGATCCACACAACCAGTTTTAGTACCCATGGTAAGGTATTAATATCCTTCCAACAGGGGTTATA
>JAPEIP010000008.1:165488192-165515633 GCA_026120095.1 Capsicum chinense | reverse complement strand
CTCGTAATGTCTGATTACAAATCGTGAGGTGGAGTCGTGGTCACTGGGATAAAACTTAGGACCCCTTAATGTTGGGACTAACACTTCTTGTAATGAATCATAATGTCAGGATATGGGTCATCAAGTGAGTTGTGATCAATGGCAGCTAACAGACTTCTGTTGGAAAATTTCCAAAACTTTTTACGACGATGCCGATCATGGCAAGACTTGTGGTGTTGGAAAGCTAAGTAAGTAGATAATCCATTTAAGTGGTTTAGGACTTGAAAAACTTAGGGTATTACAATTTCTCCCCTTGGGATCATGCATCCTTGAAAAAAACAGTCTAACGCTAGAATACCAAGAAGACTGAGATCATGTACTGATTGTTCATAAACTAATCATGACTAAATACCTGAATCTGAGACATGATTCTTGGACCAGAATGAATTCATGAATGCATATTATGACATGAGGATGGTTGGATAGTTGAGATGGAAAATTAGATAATTACTTTAAGGAAACTATTATCTTAAGCTTAATCTTAATTCTTAGAGAAGAGATAGGGATACTTGGTTTGCATAACAGCTTCTGCTTCCAAAGTAGATCCCCCAATGAATAAGTTCCTCCAAAAAACTTTTACTAGGGCTATTCTTTTATTCATCAACCTAAGAACCTAGCATCAAGGATTTCAACTGGGAATTTCTCATAGGAGAGGCTATCTTCCACACAGACACTCTATAACGGAATGACTGAAGCTGGATCACCAATGCATTTCTTTAGCAAAGATACCTGGAACATCGGATGCACTGAATCTAACTCTGCAGGCAACTCTAAATCTTGGAATACCTTTCTAAAATGGCTTGAAATCCTCTATGGACCAATATACTGAGGACTAAGATTCCCTTTCCAACCAAATCTCTTCACCCTTTTATGGAAAATTTTTTTAGATACATAAAATCACCAACATCAAATTCAAGATCTTTTGTTCTCACATCTGCATAGGATTTCTGATGACTTTGGGCTATCTTCAGCCTTTCTCGAATTAAGTTAAATTTCTTCATCACCTCATATACTGAATCTGACCTTATTAAAGTATAACACCCCGTATTTTGGACCTGAATTTAAACCATCAACCCTGCATCTATTAACTCAAAACCAATGATTCCCACATGAATATAAGTGTCATAATTATTATCTTGGTTTGAAGAGTGCTTGTGAGGTGAAAATTATTCATAGGAAATACTTAGAGAAAAGTTGATCTAAGAGCTTTTGATTCAACCAAATTTTTGGTATTTGATCCTACAAGGGTAAACTTTGAACGTATAACATATGTAATATGTGGAATTTTGGAGCTCAATACCCACCAAATTATAGATAATTGATTCCTCTTTCCAACACATTGAATTTTTCTTAAATCTGATTCACAAGAGAAAGGTTATGAGCATTTTCATGAGGAACAAGTGAGCATCCCTGATTTCAGCGTGTAACGGCCCTTAGGATCTTGATAACCTCTGTGAAAGGAAATCTTTGCTTTCTTGCATTCATACGTAAAGGTCCAAAGGGCATTTTGGTCTTTTCATCTCAACCTAAATACCTAAATTGATGACTTAAATCCCAAAAGGGGCATGATTTGCCCCATTCCTCTTCAGTTTTCATATGTAAAATTCATCCGCATTCCCAAGAACATAAATTCAAACATATTCTCACATATTCAATGATTCAAGGCCCTAATTCCAAGTTTTTTCTCCAAAAACTCAAGCAATTAGGGTATGCATCAATGGGTTCCTTCCACCCATTGAGTGCCAAAAATGCTATTTTGTTCAATATGAATTTGTTATCCTTTCTTTATGAAATTTAAATGTTAATTACGAATTACTCATGTTTTTCTTAGTAGTTTTGAATTCAAGCCATGCCAATATATTTTATTATGTGAATTATGTTATTACTTTCTTTGAATTTCAATTACCTATGTCGTATTCAATTGACCCCATGTTATATTATAAAGTTATGGACTAAACCATGCAAGCATGTTGTCCTCCCAAGTTTAACATATTTCGATATTCAAATTCATGTACATGATAAGTGACATATACAATGTTTTAGGTTTTTGAATCCTGAATTTTCCTTATAGGGTATTTAAATGATGTTGTCGTATTTAAGTATTACTCAGTGCACAAGGGTTTATTAACACCCAATACTTATACATTTACACATGTTTCAGAATTACAAGTAACAAGTCAGTCAGATCATGATTTTTATAATCATATTTAGATTATCATAGCATGTTGAGTATTTATCAGTTGTGAATCATATCCAGCTTTCACCATTATTGCATTATGATAAATACATCAATTTACATGTTCATAATTACTTTAGATTTTGTATGCACTATTATTTTCAAAATACCATGACTTGGGTATATCCGTTATCAGTGCATGTAATAGCTTACATTTTAGAGTCTTTGAATAGTGAGTAGGATTTTGCACCGAGTGAACCTAGGGATGAAGGATCACATGCCAGTAAAGGACTGAGTCCTTTAGTAGCAGTCCATAAGTTCTAGAACTATGTATCCAACATATGTTATAAGATGTCACCCGTAAGTAGAGGACTGATACTCTCTTAGGGGTCACCCGCCAATAGAGGACTGACGCTTTGGTCCTTTGCAACACTAGTTTAGTGGATCCACACAACCAGTTTTAGTACCCATGGTAAGGTATTAATATCCTTCCAACAGGGGTTATAGATTGTACCCCGATTAGCTCAGATTAGGGTATGTCGGTTACATGATAGATCCTACAGTTTCAGTTCAGTATTCAGATTATATCAGTTTAGGTTTGCATGACCAAGTGTCCATATATCGATTATTCAATTATTTAGTTCTTCAGATCATTTTAGTACATGTTTATGCTTGGTATTGCATTCATTTATGTTCATGCATTCATGCTCAGTATTCATACATGATCTTCATTACTTTTTTAAAAATATTTGAGTTTAATTTGAGAGTTACATACAGTATTCATATCTCTACCTCTCTGCAATTTACTGACATATTTTTAGCTTATGATTTAGCAATTTCACTATGTCTTACAGATTTCACGTACAACTATGATGTAAATGCGTACTTCAACAAATAGCTTATGTCCTTAGTCTTAAAGCATACATTAAGTTTTTCCATGATTTAGTGCATGTCTCACATACTTAGTACATTCCAAAGCGCTGACCATATATATGCATTTGTAGTTACATTCCTTTATGATGTAGGTACCAAAAGTAGTCCACACATCAGGGTCAATTCACAACATTCAACCAGTACGTAATGAGTTCTCTTATTCTGGGGAATTCACTCAATTTTAGTTCTTCTATTATACATTCTTTGTTCGTATGTATTGATTAGAGATAGTTGGAGGCATATTCTAGTTATCTATAGTCAGTATAGTAGAGTCTTCATAGATAGTCAGTCAGAGTATTGTATGTAATTCAAAGTTTCTTCTTTAGATTTATGTACTGTAGACTTTAAATAGTAATGTTTTGAAACAAATTATGACATGATTATGCTTCCACTCAGTTATTTATCATTTAAATATTTTAATTTAATAGATTAAGTATCATGCCAGTACATGGGTTAGCTTGGGATCACTTGTGGTTCTAAGCATCGTGTTACGACGTAGGATAGTGTCGGGTCGTGATACAAAGCAGCCTCACCAACTTCAAACCAACCAATAGGAGATCTACACCTCCTTCCATAGAGAGGCTCAAATAGAGCCATTTGGATACTGGAGTGATAGCTATTATAGGCAAACTCAATCAAATGTAAGTATCATCATAACTACCCTTCAAATCAATAACGCAAGCCCTCAACATGTCCTCTAAGGTCTAAATGGTCCTCTCTATCTGACAATTTATTTTTGGGTGAAAAGTTATATTGAGATAAACTTGGGTAATTTACCCTTATGAAAAAAGTTGCAAAAATGAGAGGTAAATTGAGTATCTCTATCTGAAATGATGACCAATAGGACTCCATACAACTTTACCAACTCCCTGAGATAAAGTCTAGAGTAATCCTCGATGGAATAAGAATTATGGACTAGTAAGAAATGGGCTGACTTTGTCATTCTATCCATAATGACCCAAATCGAAACATGCTGACGATGCATATGAGGTAACCCTATAACAAAATCCATATTCACCACTTCCCACTTCCAAGTGAGGAGGATAAATTCCTAAAGTATACCACTAGGTATTTAGTGCTCAACCTTGGCCTTATGACAATTCGGATGCTTATTTATGAATTTCACAATATCCTTCTTCTTACTATTCCACCAATAGACTTCCCGCAAATTATCGTACATCTCAGTGGCTCCTGGATGAATAGAATATTGCGAACCATGTGCTTTAACTAGCATTATTTACCTCAAACCATCCATATTTAGAACACATAACCCACCCTAACAATGAAGCACACTATATCCCCCTAGGTAGAAACCCTCAACCTTCTAATCTCGAACTTCCTCTTTCAACTTAACCAAAACAGGATCTCTATCTTGCTTTTCCATTACCTCAAAAACTAAAGAATATTCCAAACCATTTTTAACCTAGATACTATATTTTGATGAATCAAAACACCCAATATAACAAGCTGATAAACTTCACAGACTAATTCTTTTTTATCATCCTCTATGTGAGCAAAAGTCCCCATAGATAATCTATTAAGGGCTGCGACCATAACATTGACCTTACCCGGGTGATACAACACACTCATTTCATAGTCTTTAAACTATTCAAGCTACTTTCTCTGCCAAGGATTTAGGTCTTTTTATGTGAACATATACCACAAAATCCTATGATCAGTAAACACATCAACATGAACTACATAAAGGTAATGCCTCCAAATCGGTAAGGCAAAGATAATCGCTGCCAACTCAAGATTATGAATCGTGTAATTATTCTTATAGGGTTTAAGATGTATACAGACATAGGCTATGAACTTACCTCACTGCATCAATACACACCCAAGACTAACTCTAAAAGCATCACAACAAACTGCAAACCATCTGAACCCTTGGGTACGGTCAATACTGAAGTGCAAGCTAGTCAAGTCTTCAACTCTTGAAAACTCTTATCACTGGAATCTAACCACTGAAAATTGACTTTCTTCTGAGTCAGTCTAGACATGGGGTAATCAATAGAAGAAAATCCCTCAACAAACCATTTGTAGTAACTGGCTAAGCCCAAGATACTCCTGATATCTGATGAAGAGATGGGTCTTGGCCAGTTTCTTACTAATTTGGTATTTTAAGAATAAAATTGAATCCCATCACTAGAAATGATATGACCAAGGAAATCTATTGCCCTTTACAAAAAATTACACTTGCTGATTTTGGTGAATAATTGGTGATTTGTAAGGGTTAGTAAAACAGTCCTTAAATGGTCTACATGATCACCTTCATTACGGGAATAGACAAGGATGTCATATTTAAAGACTATGAAAAATAGGTATAGGTACTACTTGGACACTCTGTTCATTTAGTGTAGGAAAGATGTAGGAGCATTCATTAGTCCAAAAGACATAACTACAAATTTAAAGTGACGATATCAAGTTCTTCAGGATATTTTAGGAATGTGACATCTTTTGTCTCTGCAATATTGATATCCAAATCTAAGGTGTATCTTAGAGAAATAATTTTCACCCCAAAGTTGGTCAAAAAATTTCATTCCCTGGGAAAGGATACTTATTCATTATTGTGACTTTGTTCAACTGACGATAGTCAATGCACATTCTAAGAGAATCACCTTTCTTGCACATGAAAAGGATTGAGAAACCCCACGAAGAAATGCTAGGCCTAATGAAACCCTTATCTAAAAGATTTTTAAACTGTTCTTTCAATTACTTAAGCTCAATAGGAGCCATTCTATAAGGTGGAATTAAAATAGGCTGGATACCAGGGAGGAGAACTGTTCTGAAGTTGATTTTCTTTTCAGATGGAATGGGTAGATCTTCAGAAAATATTTTTGGAAACTCATTTTCAATTGGAAATGATGCAAGAGTTGGAGTTTCATAACTGGAGCCCTTGAGTAGAGCAAGGTGATAAATACAATCCTTATAGATCATCTTTCTTGCCTTAAGGTAAGAGATGAGTCAACCAATATGTACTGAGGTACTACCCCTCCAATATATGGTCGGCTTAGTAGGGAACTAGAACTGGACAATTTCATTTCTGCAATCAATTGAGTCATAGAAAAAGTATGTCCAATCTATGATGAGAATGACATCAAAATCTATCATCATTAAATCTATAAGGTCTACTGAGGTAATATTTTGAGATACTGTGACTGGGCAATTTTTGTATACCTGTCTGTCTATGATAAAACTACCAATAGGGGTAAAAACTGAAAAGGGATCAGTTAGGATAACAGGAATGATGCTAAAATCTACTGCTATGTAGGGAGTCATAAAGTAAAGTGAAGCTTCGGGATCTAATTATGGATAAAAATGAAGGTGGACGACTTGTAACATACTAATAACCATAACAGGAGAACTTTCCTGATCTTGAAAAGTCTAAGAGGCATAGAGTCTATTCTAATACTACCCACTAGTGGCACTAGAGGTGGCACACTACTGAGTTGATTGACCTGCTAGAGTTGATGAGAAGTTAGACTAACCCTGATCATGGAAATCCTTTCCCTTCTGGGAAAACACTAGGAAATACCTAATTAGGTGGCCTCATTTACCATACCAAAACATGCATCATGCCTGCCATGCACTCACTTTTGTGTTTCTTACTATATCTCCTGCAAATTAGGTCGGTACGACTACTATTCATGCTTCCCTGAGACTTATAGCCTATTTATCTATCATGATTATCCTATCTAAATTTGGGAACTGGAGCACTGAAAGAAGATGGGGCTGGAGCTGAAGATTTTTCGCAGAATTAAGAACAATTCCCCCATCCTAGCTCAGCTGAGAGAAGTTGAATCTACCTATTCTAGCCCTGTTATTCTCTCTTTTATTCTCTCTGTGCTTCACCTCATCAATCTACTGAGCATGAACCACCATTGTAGAGAGATCCATCTCCTTAATAAACATAATTGTCCTACACTCTTTGGCTATATCTTTAGAAACTCTTGACACAAATTGATTTATTTTAGCCCTAGCATCGACTGCTATTGTTGAAGCATGCCTCGCTAACTAGGAGAACTTAAGTAAATACTCCTTCACTCTCATGTTACCCTGCTTCAGATTTATACACTCCTACACCTTGGCCTCCCTCATTTAGAGTAGGAAGAACCTATCTAAGAAAGTAGTAGCAAACCCATCCCACTCTATAAGCCCTACATTATCACCTGTGTCCTCCTTCTACCGCTCAAACCAGGTGTGATCCATCCCTTTCTATTGATAAGTAACTAAGTTAGCACCCTTAATTAGAGTAACACCCATGATATCTATCACCTTCTGGTCATAGTCTAAATACTCTTATGGGTCCTTTTCAGACTTAGATCTCAAGAATATTAAAGGATTCATCTGAGTGAAGTCCTAGATTCTAGTTACTATCATATTAGCTATAGTATTGGATGGGCCAATGTCTTTTTGGTTATTTTGAGATGCCATGGATTAGGTTAGTATAGTGAAGGCATCCCTAAATTTAGCATAAGAGACCTGAACATTCAGAGGGTCTTCGAGGATAGGTTATGGGGGTTTGTCCCTATTTATCCTTATATTAGCCCTTCTGGGAGTCATTTCTATAAGTGGTAGAGAACAAATTAGATGATGGAGTTTAATAGATCCCATTCTCTATTGCACGACATAAATTTTGAAAGAAGAAGGACTTTCCTAAACTGTTTCACAGCCTCTCACCCATAAGTGTGGTGCGCTTCACACCCATAAATAAAACTCTACTTTATGCAACTTTTAGACACACTAGGACACTGTAAACCTTGTATTCTAATACCAAGTTGGTCATGACCCGAGACTACCCCTACTTGTAACATAGTGCTTAAGGCCACAAGTGACCCTAAGCTAACCCATTAACTGACACAAGTTGTAAGTACTGAAAGGAAGATAATAAAATGCTGTGCAGAAGTCTTTTAATTAAATTTCTGAATAATCAAATCCATAACAAAGGGGTTTGAAGCACATCACTAAAAAGTATAACTAACTGTCTGATTATCTAAAAGCCTCTAAACATGATGAGTTATTTGGACAAGTCGCAAACTATTTCTAACTAGTGAAATAATATAAACTAAAATATTTGAAATCATGATAAATAATATAACTAGTCCTTAACTAAAAAAAACTCACTAATGCTACAGTTGAGTGATACAGGATCCGAATATGTACTATCTAGGAACCGAGCATTTGAACCTATGTTATAAAACAACATAGCGTAAAAGAGAGTATGTGGTTAATACTTTGAATGTACTGGTACGTGAGATATAAAGTAACTGGTATACATATAGGTACTTAGGATGAATGTATGAACATGTAAAACAAATGCAAGACCATGCATAAACATATACTGAAATAATCTGAAATAACTGAATAAGTGATATATGGACACTTGGTCATGCAAACCTAAATGTCATAATTTGAATGCTGAACTAAAACTGTGAGAGCTAACATTTAACTAACATGCCTCAATATAAGCTAATCGGGGTCCAACATACATTCCTAGTAGGAAGGGTGTTAGTACCTTACCAAGGGTACCAACACTGGCTATGTGGATCCACTAAACTGCTATCTTGAAGGACTAGGGTGTCAGTCCTCTACTTTCAAGTGACCCCTAAGAGAGTTTTAGTCCTCAATTATAGGGTGACCTCTCATAACCTACACTAGAATATAGATCTGGAACTCAGGGACTATTACTAAAGGTCTCATTCTCTACTGGCGGGTGAGCCTTTATCCCTAGGTTTGCTTGGTGCTAAGTCCTACTCCTCACTGAACTAATACTGATGCTAATAAAAGTTTAAAATAATTCACAATTATTAAATGCTCAACATAAATATCATAATTTGAATATAATGATACAATCATAATCTAAATTGCTTGTAACTCAAAAATCTAAACCATGCATGGATATCTAGGTATAGGGTATTCACAATGCACCAACAGTGAATAATGCAAACTAATCATGGTAATTATGGAACTGACCATGGTGTGGAAAGTCATGAATAACATTCAATACTTCAATAACAGATCATGATATAAACATGTGCATTATAAAATATATGGAAGCACAATTTCTCATGAGGGAGTATATTTTCATGGTTCATAATCAAAATAATTGAGAGGAGATTCATTAAATATATAGATATCTTGGAACCCCTTAAAAGGGAAAAGAGTTTTACACTTACAAATAAAAAGAGTTCATGGGACTCAATGGGAAGAAGGGACCCATGATGAATATCCCATAGACCTGGTAGTAAAAGCCTTGGGAAATTTCTAGAATTGATCTTGCTCTTGAGAATACCTGGTCTATTTGTAGAAGATTGGAAAATTGCCTCTTTAATGTCTTTTGGGCGGAATACGGTTAACTGATGAATTTGGGGCTTTTGGGTCTTTTATTCCACCCGTTAGGAAGCCTAAATTATATGCACTTAGATTTTAAGAGAGTGGGAAAAGACATAAAAGTCCATAGGAAAATGTGCAGGAAAACCCACTCCTAGTCATTACGACTCACCTCATGGCTCATTATGATTGGTTATCAGTTATGGTTTGAGTCTTAACCTAGGATCCTGGGTTTATTTTGTTCTAGCTATGACTTGCCATGTAACGACTCGTTATCACTGACTACGAGTCATTTGATGAAGTATTAGTCTAAGTTTGGGTTATTGGATCATACACTGGTCAGGCTACGGGTCTACACAACGACTCTTAAGGACAGATTATGAGTGATATGCTAGACTTATAACTACTAGAATGGATTCTTGGTTGAATACTTTTGAGGCAATATGTCCCTCCTATCGACTCATAATTTTGATTATAAATTATTGGGTGGAGTCATGGTTACTAGGATCAAACTTAGAACCCCTTAATTTTATGAATATGACTCCTTGTAATGACTCATAAGGTATGGTTATTGGTCATCAAGTGAGCCGTGATCACTGGCAGCTGACAGACTCCTGGAGGAAAATTTCCATAACTTTTTTCCTTATTGCTAGAATGAGGTAAGACTTGTGGCGTTAGAAATATAATTTAATGATCAAACCCTTTGAAAGGTTTAAAACATGAAAAACTCAGGGTATTACAGTAACCCACTTGAAAGGATTTCATACTAAAATTTGTAAGGTAATTTCATAGAGCTTGTGGTGAAGGGTAACTTCTTGCATATGTCATCTGGTGTCATCATTTTGGCAATATTTGATGTTGTCGGCGATGAGCTCATATATCCTTATTCCATTCACCAGTCGATGTTATGTTTTTTCCAGAGGCATTCTAGGCCTTCTAAGCTTATTTTAAGAAATTTGGTAAACTAACTCTTCCTATTAGATGGACCTCCGCATTCCTATGGGGGATATTTTAGTCGTATACTTTTGATGATATTGGTGACTTCATATCTCAGGATTTTATATGGTTGCTAATATTCTTTTACTAAGTGATGGAATTTATCCTAACATGGTTGATTATCGGTGTAGTTCTATCTTCCCCATTACTTTAACCATGTTTCTTTTGAAATCCATTCATTTTTCTGGAAATTAAAGCATTGTGTTCATAGTATTCATCTTCCAGGGAGAGTATTAAGACGGGGAATTTCCATAGGTGCAAACTTTCTGGCTGAGATTGGATGTCATGGTGTATGATTTGTAGTAGACAATGTAGCATGAATACCATTGCATCAAATGAATTCTTGAAGCAACAAACCTAATAGGTTCATGGGTTGAACCACAACACAAACCCTTTTATAGCTGGTTGGATTCAATCGAAATGCCAGAAGGCATCACCCTTGAACTCTATGAGAATATGGAACTGGTGATACAATTACTAGAATAACCATATGAATTCTTATAGGAAGTCATTAGATAGTGCTATGAACACATGACAAAAATAGTGCTATGAACATATGACAGAAAAGATATTTGGGATACACTCTAAATGGCTTCAGAAAAGATCCATCCTAGTTTTGGAACACCTGGAGCTTATATAAAGTTCAACATTCTTAGACTACAGATGGATCAAAGGGATCCACATACTTATTAAATAGATATGGAGTGTAGTCTTGTAATACCCCATACTTTTACCTAACTTGGAATCATCCCGAGTATGTTGGAACTTTTAAAATTTTCACATTTTTTCATGTAGCAAATTGAATTTCCTTTCAAAAGATACCAATTTTGTCTAAATCTGGTATTGGGGTAGAAAGTTATGGCCGAAATATAGAAAGTATTTAAAATTGCCCACGTGCAACGGTGAAGGCCGATGGACCATCGAGTTACTGATGGACCATCACCCAAGCCGACGTAATGGAGGTAGTGAGACTACATTTGTCCTAATAGTAATGGCTCAGGCCAACTGACCGTTGAGATAGCGATGGACCATCGTCCAAGCCATCGCAGCAGAGACAGTGAACCCCTATTCTAGTCAGGTGCGAGGTCAGGACCGACGGATTATGGACCCAGCGATGGACCGTCGCACCCTTCATCGTATATTTTATTCAGTTATTTTAAAGTCATCTTTAAAATGGTATTTAGGTATTTTCCACCCATTTTAACCCTTAAATATATCAGACCAAGGCTCATAAGTTCATTATCCATCAACAACATCATATTAGGGTTTTCTCTCAAAGATAATCCCTAAGAACAAGATCCAAATCATTCTTCAAGAAACTAAGAGATCCGAGTTCTCCAAGTCCAAGGACTTCAAGAAACTCACAACCCAGGTATGACATTTTTTGACTCATAGGTCCCTTTCACCCATGAAATTTAAGAATCTCTTTTGAAAATCCAAGATTTGTGTATTTATGAAAGTTCATGATTTAAATTGAATTGAAATTCATAATCATGATGTTGTGGGGTTTAAATTCATATTTGAAACTACATACTCCAATGATTGACCCTAGGATGTGGTGATTTGCATAATAATTATGATAAACCATTAAATTTACATGTTGATTGATATTTCCATGATTATCAGACGTGTTAATGATTGTATAACAAAAGAATGATCCCATGTGTTTGATTAAAATCCTATGTGAAGGAAAAGTTCCATACTAGTATAATAATATGATATCCCCATTCATGTACAAGTACATACAGTTAAGTGTTTGATGAAATGCGTTAGTCAATGAATTATGGATATATGTGTAACCCTTGTGGTGATTTAGAACCTCTACTTCATGAAATCTCTAACTTATTGTATTATGGATTTTGATGTTGGTCATGTATTCAATAAAGTCAAGCTTTGTTAGTTTTATGCTATCGAGTCTTGGGGGTACTAGTACCCAACAATTAGCTGTGTTCCGAGAGCCAGTGTCATGTTTTTAAGATACTCTTAGTCGAGCCATGTTCATAGAAATTCAATCAGTTATGTGACTTAGGAAAACTCATTAAACTCAGTAATCTCAGAAATCTAAGAAATTTAGTAATCTTAGTAGTATTCTGCCAGTCAACAGAACTCTGTTAATTCAGTCCAGTTTAGTTTAGTAATCTATGTTCAGTGTCTATTTAGATGGGAGTAGGAATTAGCACCAAGTGAACCCAAGGATGGGAACATACTCTGTCAGATGAGGGTGTGATTCTTAGAAGTCATATTTGCATTCTAGAACTATGTAGCCAGCATAGTTTGAGAAACCAACACTATCAGATGAGGGTTGATGAGGTGGATAAACACTGTCAGATAAGGCTCCCACCATTCTCTTTTTGGGACACTGTCAAATAAGGGTCACCCACATCTTGTCCTTACCGATGGCGCAGTATTGACACCCTTCCAAGTAGGGTTATAGATTAGACCCCAACTCAGCTATAATGTATTATTTGGGGCATGTCGGTCAGATGACTACTTTCAATAGTTTCAGTTACAGAATTAGGACTGTCAGATACAGTCATTCAGTATCAGTAATAAAACTCAAATAGTTGTACAAAATTTAGGACTTTCAAATACAGTCAACTCAGAATAGCACGGAACTCAGCTAGTTCTATCAGATCCTAGACTTTCAGATATAGTCGCTCATTATTATTATCTCATTTTATCAGTACTCAAACTCAGTAATCAGGTTATCACAAACTTAGTTACAATTACTATATATTCATGCATGTATTCTCGTGTTCATGTTATCCAGTCAGTTAGTATGTTCATGTATGTGAACCTTTTGTATTTAGCCTACCTCACATGCATACCAGTACATTTAAAGATACTGACGCATTTGCGCTATGGTGTTTTATACCATAGGTTTAGAAGCACGAGTACCTGAGCTTTAGTAGCATTCCAGTCTCAGTAGTTAGAGTTAGTATTGAGTCCTTATCCTCCGAGGACATGACCATTAATTTATTATCTCATTAATTAATTTATTTCAGTAGTTGGAGTTAGTTGGGGACATATCCCATCAACTCCTTATTCAGATAGTTCAGTCAGTTAGAGGCTTTTCAGACTATCATGTTCAGATAGTTTATTTTAGGATTTGTTTTAGTATTGTGATACCATATTATTCAGTGGTTATTTTATCATTTTTGAATCTTATGGCCTTACAACCTTTATTTCCATATTTATACAATATATTATGTAGTGTTCAGGTAAAGATATTAGTCATGGTTTAGCTTGTGGTCCTTTGGGGTCATGAGCACCGTGTAGCATTCTGGGTTCCAGATTTGGGGAATTTCAAACTTGGTATTAGAGCCTAAGGTTCAATAAAGTCCTAGGAAGTCTTAAAGCCACATCTAATAGAGTCTTATACATGGGTTTGTTGCGCCCCACATTTATGTATAGGAGGCTATAAGATGTTTTAGGAATAGTTTACCTTCTTTCAGTATTCATGTCATGCCAGTGAGCCTAATCTCAGTAAATCTCTTAGTCTGGTCTAATTCATTTCTCTCTTTCTTCTACAGAACATACCTTCCAAAAGAAGAAATAGGAATCAGCCAGCCCCTCTACCCGAATATCCTTTGGGCGAATATATTTATCATGCAGAGTTAAGAGCTGCATTCACTACTCTTGATTAGTCAGTTACTGCTCAGAATGAATGAACAACTATAATTCTAGCTAACCCAATGGCTAATTCAACTGCAGCCAAGATTGAAACTTCACCCGAATGAATCCTCCATCCTTTATCAGGTCTAAGTTAGATGAGAACCCTTAGGAATTCATCGATCAAGTTTAGAAGGTTACAGACATCATGGGGGTTACTTCTAGTGAGAGCACTGAGCTAGCTATATATCAGTTACAGGATGTTGCTCACACTTGATTTAAACAGTGGAATTCAGAAAGGCTAGATGATGCAGGGCCTATTGAGTGGGAGGAGTTTGTTACCACATTCTTAGATAGATCCTTTCCCCTAGATATGAGAGAAGCTAAGGTGTTGGAATTAATCAACCTCAGGCAGGGAAATATGATGGTGAAAGAGTATTCTCTTAAGTTTACTCAATTAACCAGATATGCTTCACATGCGGTTGCAGATAGTAGGGCCAAAATGAGTAAGTTTATTTTTGGGGTGAATGATAGTATGGTCAATGAGTGTAGGTCTGCAAAGTTGAATAGTGACATAAACATAGCTAGGCTTATGACTCATGCTCAAAAGATAGAGGAGCAAAATATTAAGATGAAGGAGAAGAAGAATAAGAGAGAAATGATGGGTAGTTTCAACTTTGCTCAGCCCAAATCAGAAGGAGGAAACCATTCTCAATTTCATCCTAAGTCAACAGTTCTAGATTCTTCTTCAACTAGTGCTCTAGCTCTTAATTTCAGGGATGGTAATAGAGATAGAGCTCCAGGCTCTAAGTCTCAGGGCAGTGTCAGCAACGCCCAAACTAATCCCCTTTGTCAGACTTATGGTAAGAACCATAAGGGTGCTTTTACAGCTTGTAGTGATATCTATTTCGGATGTGGCAAACCAGGCCACAGAGTTAGAGATTGTCCCTAGTCAGGTTATTAGGGTTAGCAAACTGTTCCCCAGGTTAGTCCGGTCGTCCAAATCAGCAGGGTGCTATATCCAGTGCTACTAGTGGGCAACGCCTAAATTGACTTTATGCTCTCTAATCCCGGCAAGATCAGGAAAATTCTCCTGATGTGGTTACTGGTACGTTATAGATCTTTCATATGCATTTTTATGCTTTGCTATATCTAGGAGCTTCTTTGTCTTTTGTTACTCCCTATATTGCAGTTGATTTTGGAGCCTGTCCCAAAATTCTAGCAGATCCCTTCTTAGTCTCTACCTAGTGGGTAAAACTATCATAGCCCGACGGGTACACAGGAACTTTCCTATTATGATATTTCAAAAAGTCACTTCAACAGACTTAGTTAAATTAGAAATGACTAATTTTGATATTATTCTCAGCATGGATTGGCTTCATTCTTGCTATTCCATAGTCAATTGTAGAAACAGAATAGTCTAATTTTCGTTTTTGAATGAACCTATCCTAGAGTGGAAGGGTAGTACCTCAGCGTTCAGAGGTCAGCTTATTTCTTACCTTTAGGCATGGAAAATGATATCTAAGGATGTGTCTATCATCTTTTTCAAGTTAAGGACACTAGTTCTGAAATTCCCAGTCTTGAATCAGTCCCAGTTATCAATGAATATTTAGATGTCTTTCTAGAAGATCTTCCAGGAATTCCTTCCGAAAGGGAAATAGACTTTGACATTGATCTTCTTCCATATACTCAACCTATATCTATTCTTCTATATGGAATAGCACCAACAAAACTCAAAGAATTAAAAAAGCAGTTGATGGATCTCTTAGATAAGGGATTTATTAGACCCAACGTGTCTCCGTGGGGTGTACCATTCTTATTTGTGTGCAAGAAAGATGGTTCTCTCAGAATGTGTATTGACTACCATCAGCTCAACAAAGTCACAATCAAGAACAAGTATCCACTTCCTAGAATCGATTAATTGTTTGACCAACTTCAGGGTTCTAGCTATTTTTCTAAGATATACCACAGATCAGGCTATCATCAGCTCAGAGTCAGAGAATGTGACATTCTAAAAATAGCCTTTTGTACTCGGTATGGTCACTTTAAATTCTTAGTTATGTACTTTGGTCTTACTAATTCCTCATCCACTTTCATGGACTTAATGAACTGGGTGTTCAAGCAGTACTTGGACATATTCGTCATAGTCTTCATAGATGATACTCTGGTCTATTCCCGCAATGAGCATGATAATGCAGACCATCTCAGAATAGTATTATAGACTCTCAGAAAACATTAATTGTTCACTAAATTTAGTAAGTAAAAATTTAAACTAAGGTCAGTAGCATTCCTTGGTCATATTATTTTTGGTGATGGCATTAGGGTTGATCCTCCAAAGATCAAAGCGGTAAAAAACTGGCCCAGACCTATCTATAAATTAGATATCAAGAGTTTCTTGGGTTTTCCTGGATATTACAAATGGTTTGTTGAAGGATTTTCTTCTATTGTATCCCCTATGTCCAGATTGACTCAGAAGAAAGTCAAGTTTCAGTGGTCAGATCCTTGTGAGAAGAGTTTTCAAGAGTTGAAGACTCAACTCACCTCAGCTCTAGTTTTGGCTCTTCCAGAGGGTTCAGATAGGTTCCTAGTGTATTGTGATGCATCCAAAATAGTTTTGGGTTATGTCCTCATGGAATATGGTATAGTCATAGCCTACGCATCTAGACAGCTTAAACCTCATGAGAATAATTATCCTACTCATGATCTCGAGTTAGCAACCATAGTTTTACCCTTAAAGATTTGGAGGCATTATCTATATAGATTTCATATAGATGTGTTCATAGATCATAAGAGCCTTCAGTATGTCTTTTCTCAGAAAGATCTTAATTTTCTTAGAGAAGGTGGTTAGAGCTCATGAAAGATTATGACATGAGTGTCCTTTATAATCCGAGCAAGGCCAATATCATGGTCGCCACTCTCAGTAGACTGTCTGTGGGTAGTTTTGCTTATGTTGAGGACAACAAGAAGATGTTAGCTCAGGAAATTTATTAGCTTGCCAAACTAGGCGTTCGCTTAGTCGATTCAGAGGAGGGTGAAATGTGGGTTCAGAGTAGTTCAAAATCATCTCTAGTTTCTGAGGTAAAAGAAAAGCAAGATAGATATCCCATATTTTTCAAGTTAAAAGTGTCAGTCAAGGATTAGAAAGTAGAGGTTTCTCCCAAGGGGGAGATATTGTATTGTGTTGTCAGGGTCGTGTGTCTGTTCCAGGTATAGATGACTTATGGCAGTAAATTCTTGTAGAAGTGCATGGAGCGCGCTACTCTATTCATCCAAGGGCCCCAAATACGTACTGTGACTTACTAAAAATCTATTTATGGAGTAGGATAAAGAGAGATATTGTAGAGTTTGTGGCTAAGTGCTCTACAAGTCAGTAGGTTAATATAGAGCATAAGAAGCCTAGTGGGTTCATGCAGGAGATCAGTATTCCTACTTGAAAGTGGGAATAAGTGAACATAGACTTCATGACGGGTTTGCCTCATACTTGTCTCCAGCATAATTCAATTTGGGTCATTATAGATAGGATGGACAAATCATCTCTTTTCCTTCTAGTTCATACCTCTCATTCAACCAAGGATTATCCCAGACTCTACATCAGAGAGTTGGTAAGATTGCACGGTGTTCCGTTATCTATTATCTCAGATAGAGGTACCCAGGTCACCTTTTATTTCTAGAAAGCATTCAAATGCGGTCTTGGTACCCAAGTTCATCTCAGTACAACCTTTCATCCTCAGACAGATGGTTAAGAAAAATAGCCCATTCAAACTTTAGAAGATATGCTAAGGGTGTGTGCCATCGATTTAAAGGGTAGTTAGGATGACCACTTGCCTTTATTGAGTTTACATACAATAACAGCTCTCATTCCAGTATTCGGATGGCTTCATTCGAAGCTCTCTATGGTATGAGGTACAGATCTCCAATTGGTTGGTTTGAAGTTAGTGAGGCCTCAGTCATAGGATCTGACTTAGTATTCGATGCCTTAGAGAATGTCCAGTTGATTAGAGAAGGACTTCGGGCTGCTCAGAGCTGACAAAAGTTTTATGTAGATGTACACAGAAAGGATCTCGAGTTTGAGATTGGTGATTATATCTATCCAAAGATCTCTCCCATGAAGGGAGTGAATAGATTTGGTAAGAAGGGAAAGCTCAATCCTGATATGTCGGTCCCTTCAAAATTCTCAATCATTTCAGCAAGGTAGCTTATGAGCTCAAATTATCTTCTGATATAGCCTCAGTTTATCCTGTCTTCTATGTCTCTTTTCTCAAGAAGTGCATAAGCGACCCAGCAGTTGTAGTCCTTATTCAGAGCATAGATGTTCAGAATAGCCTTTTTTATGAAGAAATTCCAATCGAAATCCTAGACTACCAGATGTGTAGACTAATGAACAAAGAAGTCTCTCTAGTCAAAGTTCTTTGGTGAAATCTGTCCGTTGAGGGAGCTATTTGGGAAGAAGAAGCAGATATGTGAACCAAGTATCCTCACCTCTTCTCCACCGACTCAGGTCTAGCTCAAGGTAACAATTCTCCTAAAGCTTTTCAGTTTCATATACAGATTTCAGTTATGAATTTGGTTTATAGTCTATGGTCAGAATTCCATTATAAACATGGTATTAAGTACCATTGCATATTTAGTCATGCATTCATATGTCAGTTTAGTTATATAATCATGCAGCAGATATGCATTCTCATTGTGAGAAACTTAGTTTCTCAGAATACTCAGTCATGCATTCATGAGTAAATTACACATACATCAGCTATGTATGTTTAGTATGATGTATTCAATTATCAGTCATGTCAATCATGAAATTAGGTTCCAGTCATTCATGTTCAGTATGTACATAAATTTATGTTTCTCTTCTCTTGGTCAGTCTCATTCAAGGATGAATGTTCTTAAGTGAGAGATATTGTAATACCCCGTAGTTCTATTAAGCTTGGAATCATCCTAAGTATGTTAGAATCTTACTTTGAAAGATGAATCAACTTTTATATATGTGGAATTTTTAAGATTATTACTTTTTGTCATGTGGATAATTGAATTAGCTTTCCAACGATACCAATTTCTTCTAAATCCGGTATCGGGGTAGAAAGTTATGGCTGAAATACAGAAAGCAGTCAAAACTGCCTAAGTGTGATGGTAAAGGCCGACGGAACGTCAAGCTAGCGATGGACCGTCGCCCAATCTGTCGCAGTGGAGGTAGTGAGACCACATTCTGCCTAAGGGCTATGGCTCAGGCAGACAGACCATCGAGCTAGATATGGACCTTTGCCCAAGCCATCGTACCAGAGATAGTGAACCCCTTTTTTTCCATGGTGCGACGGTTAGCACCGATGGACCATCAACCCAGTGACGGACCATTGGACCCTCTATCTCATAGTTCGTTCGATTTTTTGAAGTAATTTTTAAAAGGGTATTTAGGTCTTTTTCACCCATTTTAACCCCTAATTATATCAGACCAAGGCTCATAAGTTCAT
This sequence comes from Capsicum chinense, assembly GCA_026120095.1. Classification (NCBI taxonomy): domain Eukaryota; kingdom Viridiplantae; phylum Streptophyta; class Magnoliopsida; order Solanales; family Solanaceae; genus Capsicum; species Capsicum chinense. The sequence continues at coordinate 165,496,076 of JAPEIP010000008.1, read as the reverse complement.
TATCTATCTACAGTATCAAATTAGGGTTTTCTCTCAAAGATAATCACCAAGAACAAGATCCAAATCATTCTTCAAGAAACTAAGAGATTTTGAGTTTTCCAAGTCCAAGGACTTCAAGAAACTCATAACCCAGGTATGTCATGTGTTGATTCATGGGTCCCTTTCACCCATGAAGCACAAGAATCTCTTTTCAAAATCCAAGATTTGTGTATTTATGAATGTTCATAATTTAAATTGAATTAAAATTCATATTCATGATGTTGTGGGGTTTTGATTGATGTTTGAAACTACATACTTCGATGATTGACCTTACGATATGGTGATTTACATAATAATCATGATAAACCCTTAAATTTACACGTTGATTGATGTATCTATGATTATCAATATGTTGGTGATTCTATAATCAAAGCATGCTCCCCATGTGTTTGATTAAATTCCTATGTGAAGGAAAAGTTCCATACTAGTATAATAATGTGAAATCGCCATTCATGTACAAGTATATACATGTCAAGTGTTTGATGAAATGCCTTAGTCAATGAATTATAGATATATATGTAACCCTTGTGGTGCTTTAGAACTTCTACTTCATGAAATCTCCAACTTATTGTATTATGGATTGTGATGTTGGTAATGTATTCAATAAAGTCATGCTTTGTTAGTTTCATGCTATCGAGTACTGGGGGTACTCTTACACGACAATTAGCTGTGTGCCAAGAGCCAGGTTATGTTTTCAAGATACTCTCAGTCGATCCGTGTTCATAGAAATTCAATCAGTCATGTGACTCAGGAAAACTCATTAAACTCAATAATCTAAAAAATCTTAGAAATTCAGTAATCTCAGTAGTGTTCCATCAGTCAATGGAACTTAGTTAATTCAGTCCAGTTTAGTTTAGTAATCCATGTTCAGTGTCTATTCAGATGGGAGTAGGAATTAGCGCCGAGTGAACCCAAGGATGGATACACATACTGTTAGATGAGGGTGTGATTCTTAGAAGTCATCCTTGCATTCCAGAACTATGTAGCCAACATAGGTTGAGACATCAACAATGTTAGATGAGGGTTGATGAGGTGGATAAACAATGTCAAATAAGGGTCCCACCATTCTTTTTTGGGGACACTATCAGAAGAATGTCACCCACAGCTTATCCTTATCGGTGGTGCGGTATTGACTTCCTTCCAATTGGGGTTATTGATTGGAACCTAACTTAGCCATAATTTATTATTTGGGGTATTTCAGTTAGATGACTACTTTCCACAATTTTAGTTTCAGAATCAGGACTGTCAGATATAGTCATTCAGTCTTAATAATAGAACTCAGATTGTTCTACAGAATTTAGGACTGTCAAATACAGTCAACTCAGAACAACATAGAACTCAGCTAGTTCCCTCAGAACCTAGACTGTCAGATACAGTAGCTCAGTATTAGTATCTTATATTATTAGTACTCAGGCTCAGTAATCATGTTATCATGAACTTAGTTACAGTTACTATGTCTTTATGCATACGTTCATGTTATCCAGTCAGTTAGTATAGTTCATGCATGTGAACTCTTTGCATTCAGCCTACCTCACATGCATACCAGTATATTCAAATATACTGACACATTTATACTATGGTGTTTTATACCATAGGTTTAGAAGCACAAGCTCCAGAGCATCAGTAATATTTCAGTCTCAGCAATCAGAGTTGGCAGTGAGTCCTCATCTTTCGAGGACATAACCATTACTTTATTATCTCATTATTTAATTTATTTCAGTAATTGGAGTTAGTTAGGGACATGTCCCATCAACTCCTTATTTAGATAGTTCAGTTAGTTTGAGGCTTTTCAGATTATTATGTTCAGATAGTTTATTTCAGGTTTTGTTTTGGTTTTGTGATACTATATCATTTAGATATTATTTAATCAGTTTTTAACCTTATGGACTTACCTACTTTATTTCAACATTTATATAGTATAGTATGCATTATTCAGGTACAGATATCAGTCATGGGTTAGCTTGTGGTCCTTTGGGGTCATGAGCATCGTGTAGCATTTTGCGTTATAGATTCGTGGCATTACAAGTCTTCTATTCTAAAAGATGGAATTCTTGATGTGTTGAACAGTAAAATTTGACTAGTCATCTTGTCTTCGTATTCTGCTATATTAGATAATAAGTAGAGATCATTTGTATAGATGATGCTTGATTCTTCATATATGTCTATAGATAAGAGGGTGACCTCCATCAATTCTTTTTCTAGGGAGAAGAACAATTCTAGTTCCTTCTCTTTGCTGAGATAAATGCCTGTGTGGTCAACTATTTCTTCAAATACGATGATTAAATCCTTTGACTTTTTGGCTTGAGGAGAGTTTCTTGAAAAGTGACTAGTCTTTTTAAAGATAAAGAAGTCGTTCTTATTTTTGTAGTTCATTGATATTATTCATCTGAAGTACCTGGTTCGCCTGATTGCCTTGTTCATATCATTTGGAGGCCTAGGTTATTTGAACCTTCTGAACTACAACTTTTTGTGGGTTCCCGCTTTATGATTTGAGAAGGGGTAGTTTGATTTTTTAACAAGATCATTTTTACTACATGCCCAATTAAATGTTGGATTGTTCTTGATGATCTTCTTTAGTATAGATCTCTTCAGACATATGATTTCCAATGTTTGAAAGATGTCCTGTATGATCCAGCCTACTTGTGGGATGATTATAGATTTGAATTTATCCTCCATAATTGCTATTGTGGATCCCACTAGCTTCTTCTATAGTGATGATATGAAGGCTTGCTTCATGATGGTTTCTTAGCCTAGCTTGAAGTAGACCTTTTCCATCTTCCCAAAGTGGATACCAATGAAATCTCTACCGAACAATAGGCACTTCATCAGCTCAAAGATTTGTCTTCATAGCTTCTCAAGTCTTTGGCTTGTATCTTTGTAGAAGATGTCCCACAAGATCTTGATGTTGAAGGTAAAATCTTTGGATGCTCGATAAGTGTTCTTTTCAGCAATCCTAAGCGCGTTCGACCAATCTCTGAGAATACAAAATAATCTGGAGGTGAACTCTTAAAGTATTATTTATTTCTCCCATTCATCCAGATTCTTCATCACATCCAAGTGTAAAAGTCTTGGATCATTTGGGGCTAGGCTGAATATTTGGGATAACCAAATCTGGGATGATTGAGCCACCATAAGTCTCTAAGACAACTTTATCTGAGATGATTGAGTCATCATTGGGTCGACCATCTGGAAATAAGAATTTATTGCTGAGGATACATTATCTTATAGACTACCAATCTTTATCATTAGGTTTAGACGTCATTATCTGGGTCTATAGGATCTTGACCCAAGAAGATATAATCATGTATTAGAGGAAAATATCTTGAGGACATCCAATCAATATCATATGGAACCTGACTATAACCTTTCGTTCTTTTGACCTAGTCTTGTGCCTTCTCGGTTTTTTTTTGGGCTACTATGGCATCCTTCATTTCCCATAAAAAATTAGCAATGTAAAATTTTTGTTCATTTTTTGGATATGGAGTAATAACATGGACATGTATGAACAAGGTGGGTATGTGGTAAAGGTTTGGCCTAATCCATATGGAGGATACATTTGTGGAAATGCAGTGGAGTTTTTGGAATTTTGTAAGTTAGAAGATGGATTTGTTCATTAAGTAGGGACAGTTCATTTTGTTGTTGGTCAATAAAGTGAGGAATTGAGGTCCCTAGTAGGCATTTATCAAATTGGATAGTCCAAACCTATTTTCTAGTGCTCTACTAAGTCTGACAGTTATGGTTGAAGCTTGATCCTATTCTGATAGGAAAACATATGGTGGTTTTGGATCGTATGTTAGGTTATCCTTTTTGAATTATGGATTTAATAGGAAGATATATCTGGGACTGGATCTTGTCAAATACATCATGAACAGTTGAAGTTCAAGCTTTGAGTTAGAGGTTTTTCCTTTGGATGGAGTGTTTAATGGCGGCTAATCTTGGGGTTTGTACGAGGCTTAGAATACATGTTCCGTCTCTTCCTCTTCCCAAGCTTTTGGACCTTGGAGATGAGGGTTTTTGAAGCCCCAATACTATCCCAGTCTAGCTCATCCTAGTCCTTATCATAATTATTTAGCTAGTCCTCATAGAATCCCATACAATTGCAGTCAATATCCCATAGACAGTGTCCATAAAAAGGACATTTAAACCAGTGCACGTCACACCCTTCATGATTAAATTCTTGTGTACATTTATGTTATTTCATGGAACTATTAAGATAGCATGAAATATTCACTGGATCTAGGTTTTATTCCTTTGGGTAAGTTTCAGCAAGAGTATACATATGGATTGAGAGAGATACTTTATAAGGCTTTTTAGCGAATATAGGCTTAGTGCGCTGAAGACTCTGAGGATGGACTCTCAACCTATTATAAATTTTGACCCATGAATTTGAAAGAATCATGAGGAATTGTTCTCTGAAGACTGATAACTCTCAACTTACACTTCAATTTAGTGCAAGGCGGTCGTCATCAATATATTTACCCAACTTTGGAGTTGGGGTCAAATTCACAAGGAATAATATGAGTGGAGATTAAACTTGTTTGAAACTAAGGCTACAGGTTAAATTCAAACAACTGGCACAAAAAGAATGTAAAATGGGGGTTTTAGTTTAATAAGTAATCATTGGTCACTTTACTTTCAGTGTTTGGAATCAAGAGTTTGTAGAAAGCTAGAATTATGTTCACTAGGGCTTTCGGTACATGACAGATGATAAAAGTGGTTCAAGATTCTCGCGGTGGGTAGGATAACAATCTATCTTTGTAGATGTTATGCTTAAATATCTCTCGACCTACTTAAGTGTTTAATTCCCTAATCCTCTTAGACTTAGAGAATTTTTATTTACTACCCAGATTTTACCTCAGGTTAACCAACCTTATTACAACGCTGATTATTAAATGAAGTATTTTCGAGTCCCTGTTGATAAGTCACTTCCTACTATGTTTGAAGTCCTACCACCTTTAGAATATTGAATACTTATCACCTCATTAAGACCTAACCCTAGATCCCATAACTTAGGTTAATAGAGTTTAGCCACTCATGATGTAATAAATGAAACACATAATTTAATTCTTGATTTGAAAGATAAACTTATAGAGATGAATAATAACTAGTGAATCGTAGATTAGATCACAAAGGAAAAATCCCAAAATACTAATAATAATCTCTCCAAAGTATTTACTTTATCAAGCCAAGAAACTCGAGAGAGAAAATATCAAAATATGTCTCTTAAAAATAAAGTGCCAACCCTTATAAAAACCCTAAAGAATGCTTTTTATAGTTAATCCTAAATAAGAAAATAAAATCACAATGTTCAAAAAATCATTCGGTATAGGTGACGGTATTTATGACGGCGTGTTAAGGTCCTGACGACTTATCAGAAATGTCGTCAGGCCCTCCAGTATTTTTGGCATCTTCTTCTTTAACTGACGACAAATATTGATGACTTATCAAATACGTGACGACATATCAGAAAGGTCGCCAGTTCTTCATTCAAAATTTGATTCTCTACCTACACTTGATGGCAACTCTGACGCCTTATCACAGTTGTGACGACATGTCAAAAATGATATCACAGTTTCACTTTAATCCTTCTAACACTTCAACACTTGATGTGATTTATGATAACTTATCATATGGTTGACGACTTATCAGGCATGTTATCAGCCACCTGATGTGATTTCTGATAACTTATCACAGGGCTGACGACTTATCAAGAATGTCATCAGCTACACTTACAGTTCTTTTGCATCAGTTTTCAGCTCTTTTGCTTCCATTTCCTTAAATTTCCCTTGCATTATGATTTTTAATGCAATATCAAAGTAAAATAATAAAAAATTACAAAAGTTCCTTAAGACTTCACAATTATTCTCAGTTAAAAGCCTTAAATATGTTAGATTCTGCTCACACATGAAAGACATACTTTGGGATTTGGATGAACTTGGTCATTCCATTAGTCTCATCTATAATTAGAAACTAAGAGTGGTTGCCATCTAGAAAAGATAAGTTTTGTACGTTGTTTTGGACTTTCCAAACTATCTAGTAGTTCAGAGTTGTCTATGTCGCTATATAATCTAGAGGAGCTTCAAGGATTTGGACTTAGAGTTTTAAAGTCTCTATTAGATATGATTCTAAGAGGGTTACATTAAAGTTAGGGAACATGGTGACAAACACTCCCAGTTTCCAGAGTGATTTCTGACATACCTAAGTTTGCACGTTGGTACTTGTTGAATCTAGTCTTAAGAAATGAAAGATATACCTTTATCGGTTTTTCTTTTCACCCTTGATGAGTCAACGCAACCCGAATAACACTAAAATAGTATGGGTAAAGTCAAGGCTTTTCCATTGTTGCAGAAAATTATTTGGCATCTGCAGAGTGATAAATTTTAGTGGAATCATAAGGATATATTGGTAAAGTTTTGACACTGTAATGTATTCTTTTAACTCCTTCTGGCCTTTTTTGGTCTAAAGAATCAATTTGCATCAATGGATTACACTCTTTCTTGACATAGGCTAAACATGGGCTTAACAGAGGTACAAAGATAGATTTTGTTTAACGGACAACATATCTACTTCATAGAGGTACGCTTCTTTACATGATAAAGCTTTACGGATGGTCAAAGACACATCTAATTTAAGCAGGAATGTACATAAACTAGTATATGAGCTGGACCCTCGTGATGAAGATGGTACAGACTTAGAGATAGACATATTTTTGGACAATAAAGACTCTATATATTTGTTTAAAAGATTTAAGAAAAGTAACTATGACTCGATTATGTACAATATTTTGGTTATGTGGACTGAAAATCAAGGTCTATAGCAATGGAAAAATCATGACTTGAATATTTATTAAATTTTGGTTGTAATAACTAGAAAAGAAAGAATATGGATGGTTTTATGGATAACAACTTATAGTTATAAAGCAAAGACTATAAATGTCTCATACAAACAATGGTAGTGGATCTTATACAAATACTTTCTTCCTACCTCCCCCCTCTAAGATTACATATTGCTTTGATACCAAATAAATAGAGGACAACGAGGTACAGAGTGACACCATAGACAATAGGGCACAAAGTGACACCACATGCAATATTAACTAGGCAATTACAACAGAGCTCTAAAATTTCCAATATGAAAGGTGATTTCATGACTGTGTAGGTGGTATGCTATACAAAATTAAATCTCTCATCGACACCACAGATCAAATACTCTAACCTTTCATATATGATAGGCGATTTCACATCCATATAAGCGGCATGCCATACAAAATCAAAGCTTTTATCAACACACAATAGCTTTCTTATGATGGGCTATGAATCTATAATCCCAAATGGATGGTTTGCCACGAATAAATACTTCTCAACCCTCAATAATATGGCTTGACTTTTCCAGTCTTTGAACAAAGTAAATCATTGGTAACCTAGTACTGATGCAATTGTTTTGTATATGACATAACTAAGCGTTTTTTAGCTCTCCCATGGACTTTATAACCCTCAAGCCTTCACGAAACAAAGGTGTACTATGTTATATCTTAGATTTATGTGTTTATAAAAAGAAAAGAAAGAGAATTAGAAAGGTATTTTACTAACAGGACAATTTCTTTTCATAAACATAGAAAGGTCTTAGGAATCTATGTCGTATGGACAAGCCATTTTCATTTCAAAATCATAGAAAGTACTTCAGATTTACATGTTGTAATCACAACAAGCATACTTGATGAAGTGTTTCGTTACCCCATTACTACAACCTAAAGGATCTAAGTACCCATCCCTTTGGAAAGAAAGGAGCAAGAGAGAGAACCTAGCCAACAAATATTTTTATTGATAGACAGAAACTTTAGAAGAG
>JAPEIP010000008.1:165464565-165488092 GCA_026120095.1 Capsicum chinense | reverse complement strand
AAAAGATTTAAGAAAAGTAACTATGACTCGATTATGTACAATATTTTGGTTATGTGGACTGAAAATCAAGGTCTATAGCAATGGAAAAATCATGACTTGAATATTTATTAAATTTTGGTTGTAATAACTAGAAAAGAAAGAATATGGATGGTTTTATGGATAACAACTTATAGTTATAAAGCAAAGACTATAAATGTCTCATACAAACAATGGTAGTGGATCTTATACAAATACTTTCTTCCTACCTCCCCCCTCTAAGATTACATATTGCTTTGATACCAAATAAATAGAGGACAACGAGGTACAGAGTGACACCATAGACAATAGGGCACAAAGTGACACCACATGCAATATTAACTAGGCAATTACAACAGAGCTCTAAAATTTCCAATATGAAAGGTGATTTCATGACTGTGTAGGTGGTATGCTATACAAAATTAAATCTCTCATCGACACCACAGATCAAATACTCTAACCTTTCATATATGATAGGCGATTTCACATCCATATAAGCGGCATGCCATACAAAATCAAAGCTTTTATCAACACACAATAGCTTTCTTATGATGGGCTATGAATCTATAATCCCAAATGGATGGTTTGCCACGAATAAATACTTCTCAACCCTCAATAATATGGCTTGACTTTTCCAGTCTTTGAACAAAGTAAATCATTGGTAACCTAGTACTGATGCAATTGTTTTGTATATGACATAACTAAGCGTTTTTTAGCTCTCCCATGGACTTTATAACCCTCAAGCCTTCACGAAACAAAGGTGTACTATGTTATATCTTAGATTTATGTGTTTATAAAAAGAAAAGAAAGAGAATTAGAAAGGTATTTTACTAACAGGACAATTTCTTTTCATAAACATAGAAAGGTCTTAGGAATCTATGTCGTATGGACAAGCCATTTTCATTTCAAAATCATAGAAAGTACTTCAGATTTACATGTTGTAATCACAACAAGCATACTTGATGAAGTGTTTCGTTACCCCATTACTACAACCTAAAGGATCTAAGTACCCATCCCTTTGGAAAGAAAGGAGCAAGAGAGAGAACCTAGCCAACAAATATTTTTATTGATAGACAGAAACTTTAGAAGAGAGGTTCATAGGTGGAGAAACCGATGATCCCCAACTATATGCCTATACTTCCTTTTATAGGAGGATAAATCTCTAGATAAGCTACAAATACATATAAACTTAAATTAAAATATCATACATGCCATACTATTTTAAAAATAGAAAATCCGTATCCTATCTTATAAGAGATAATCCCTATCTTTAAAAAAAGATAAGCCCTAGTCGGGCATACTCTTCTATGAGATATTAAAAACCTATTTTATTCAAGTCTAGCCTTACTAACATGTGACAGAGCCTAGTAAAACAAAACACTTGTATGTTGTTGGCATGTCCAGTATGTTCAAGCTGGTGACTGAGCAACTTGTTGTCTACTTTAATGCAGGTGGATTACCAACTTGTAAGCTCTTGTAGTTGGATAAGTAGCTTGAAATATTTTTGCAAGTAGGTTCATAAGTTCTTTGTATGTATCTACCAAGTAGCTAGATTAGCAGCCTATAGAAAAACCTATCTAAGAGGGTAACCTACTTGATTGGGTTTTATTGTACACTTTTAAAGGTAATTATGTGGAGATTTTGGTGAATGGTAAATTCTTGTACATATCATCCGGCGTCAGCTTTTAGGCAGTTTTTGATGGTGTTAGTGATGATCTTGGATATCCATTTTCTATCTACCAATCAACACCGTGTTTCTGCCTGCATCATTCTTGTCCTTCCAAGTTTCTTTTCATCTATCATGTGAAGTAACTCTTGCTCTAGGACAAACCTTTGGATTCGTACTAGGGATTTTTCTATTATATACTTTTGATGGTGTTGGTGACTTCATCTTTCATGATTTTATATGGTGGCTGATATTTTTTTGCTGCTCGACAGACTTCATCCCAGTAGGGATGATCGTTAGTATAGTTTAATTTTCCCAGTCCTTTTTCCATATTTAATTTGTAATGCCTCTATTTTGCTAGAAAGTAAAGCATTGAGCTTCATAGTATTTATCTTCCAAGGAGAGTATTGATATGGGAAATTTTTAGAGGAGTGAAATTTTGGTTGAGCTTGGACTTCATGACTTGTGATTCCTATCGAATAATGCAATATAAATACCATTGTATCATACAAATACTTAAAGTAACAACCCCAATAGTGTCGTGTCTTGAACCATAGCATGAACTTTTTTAGAGCTATTTGGATTCGATCAAAATGCCTGTATGCATCAAACTTGAACTCCATGAGAATATTATACTAGTGAAGCAGATACCAGAATAACCATAGAAGTTCTTGCAGAAAGTCATTGGCTAGTACTATGAACATGACATAAAGGATATTTTGAGTGCACTCTAAATGGTGCTAGGATGGATCCGCCTTATTTTTTGAACAGTTAAAGCTCATAAAAATTTTGCCTTTCTCAAATAATGAATGGGTCGTACTGCTTGATTAAATTGAAAGGACAGTCTGTTGTTCTAGAAAATAGAGTTCCTGATATGATGAGTGTACGGATTTGGCTAGCCAACTTATCATTGCTTTTGCCAGTTATGGTATTTTAGAGATCATCGGCATAGATGTTGCCTGATTCTTTATATATATCTATGGAGAAGAGGATGTACATAGTCAGTTCTTCTTCTAATGAGAATACCATTTCAAAGACATCGTCTTTATTGAGATAGCTACTTATGTGATTAGTTATTTCTTCAAAGAAGTAGATGGAGTCTTTCAAATTTTTGGCTTGAGAAAAGTATCTCACAAAGTGACCAAGCCTTTTGCAGATGATGTGGTCATTCTTTTTCTTGTAGTTTGTTGAGCTTTTTCATGTGAAGTACCTAATTTGCTTGATTGCCTTGGTCCAGTTGTCTAGAGGACTATGTATTGTGAAACTCCTAAATAGTAGATGGTTCTTGGACCATACTTGATGACTTAAGTAGGGGCAGTTTAATTTAGTAACAAGATTATTTCTAATGCAAGAACGATCAAGAGTTAGGTTGTTTTAGATGGTCTTCTTCAATACAGATTTCTTCTTACATAGGCTATCTAAGGCCTGTAAAATGGCCTGCCTGATGTAGTCCGTATTTTTATCCAAGAATTATAGCAGGATCCTAATTTTAAAAGTAATGTCTTGAGATGTGAGATAAGTATTTCTGTCCATAATCCCAAGTGGTTCCCACTAATCATTGAGAATTTAAAGAATTTAGAGATGTACTCTGACAGTATCATGGATTCCTCATTCAGTTAGATTTATCATCGCCATACAAGTGTAGAAGTCCTGGATTCTTTGAGGCTAAGGTAGAACCATAACATCATTGATAGTAAAGGTGTAGAATCTAGTTCCATTAGTTTTCTTTGTTGTTGTCAGTGATTCTGAACTTCTTTGTAGGATTGGATTATTGGTCATCCTATCTTAGTTATTAACTAATTTAGAGACCTCTGGCTCATTGTAGTAATTAATAATCATGGGCTGATAGTCCTCTTCAATGGATTAGATTGGATTGATGGTTTATGAGCACCCAATAAAACTTTATTATCTTCATGTAAGTCATCATTGGTTTTAGAACGCACATCCATAAGATTAGTAGTAGATGATTACTTCCTAATAAAAGGTTGTGGTTGGTTGTTAATAAAGAGATATGGGATGTTCTTAGGCATTCCATAATTTGTATTAAGAGTAAATTTAATAATGTTGTTTGTGTTGAAATACGGTCTTTGTAGGGCCTCATCTTTAGGTTGGTGTTGGGGAGATATTATTTTAATTGAGAGTTGACCTACCCTCTTAGCTGTTTTGCATTTAGGACATGCTCCTACAAAGTGTCCCTTATCATGGTAGATGAAACATTTGTCTTCGCTTGATTTTTATTGGAGTATCTAGTGCTCTTGCTGACTGTGGGTTCATTATACGGTGGTTTGCACTTTCTAGTTCGTCAGTGCAACATAAATCTCTTGTGCCTTGCTTGGAATTTTGAGAGATGGAGAGAGCCATCTTACTTGAAAACTAGATTATTATTTGTCATATTATGGCTAACAGATTTTAGGCGTTGATTCGACATGGTAAAGGGGGATTTGCTAAAATAGTAAAGGGGACAAGAATTGGTTACTCTTAGTTGTAAACAATTTAAGACTAACACTAGGCTTGTGTTCCCCCTGGCTTCTCAACTCTGTAGATTTATCATGCACTGTCTAACTATTTTGATACTTTGCATGTAGGATCTGATAAGTTATGTACCATCAACTGTCTTGTGGACTCATAGATGGATTTCACCCTTTGCCTTTTGAGTCTCAAGGTGTCTCTTTCCTAAATCTTATAATGTATCCAAATTTAGCTATTACCTTGTAAGTCTAAAGTTATTAGATGAAGGTAACCCACTTGAGAGGGTTTCCTGGTGAAATTTAGTAACCTACTTGAGAGGGTTTCCTGGTGAAATTTGAAAGGTAATTTCGTGGAGCTTGTGGTGAATAGTAAATTCTTACATATGTCATCTAGCGTCATCTTTAAGGTAGTGCTGGATGGTGTCACAATGAGCTCACATATACTTCTTCCATCCACCAGTCAATGTTGTGTTTCTACATGAGGTATTCTTGGCCTTCCAAGCTTCTTTTCAGCAATTTGGTGAAGTAACTCATCCTTTTAGATGGACCTTTGCATTCCTATAGGGGAGATTTTTTTCATATGCTTTAAATGGTGTTGGTGAATTTATCTCTCGGATTTTATATAGTGGTTGACGTTCTATTTCCCCCCACCCTTTTTGCCATATTACTTTTGGAATATGTCTATTTTGCTGGAAAATAAAGTGTTGTGCTTTATAGAATTCATTTTCTACAGATAGTACTGAGATGGGAAATTTCAAGTGGCATGAAATTTCAAAATGAGCTTGGACGTAATGGCCTGTGATTTCTACTGAACAATACAATACAGATACCATTACATTGGAGGAATCTTTGAAGAGTAGAAACTAATAATATCATGGACTGAACCACAACATGGACCTTTTTAAAGCTGTTGCCGCCATAATGCTACAAATACAAAATAGATGAAAGCTTTCCCAGATTACTGAACTGCTTTTTTATCGTACTTGCACCTTGAGTTCTATTTTCCTTAAATTTTATTAAAAGTCAAATAAATCCTAATCCTTCTTCCTATTTAATTAGATTTGATTCATCCTTTAAATTTGATTGGGTCTATCTCAAAATTCATAATGATTCAACCATGGATGCTTAGCAGGGATCCTTGTACATGGTGAATAACCAAATGCTAATTAAAATGAAATCTTTAGGATAAATTAATGAAATTTAGGAGGATTCAATGAAAATATTGTGTTGCTGACATAAGTACAAAAATAACCATAGGAGTTCTTGCGGGAAGTCATTGGCTAGTTCTATGAATACATGACAAAAATTATATTTTGGGTGCACTTTGAACAACTTCAGGATAGATTCTCAATATTTTCTAAATGCCTAGAGCTAATAGAAAGTTCATCTTTTTGAAAGGATAGATGGATTGAAGTGATCCACGTACTAATAAAACAGATTAGGATGGTAGTTTGCTATTCTAGAAGATAGAATTCCTGATGTGTTGAGCATGAGAATCTTTCTATCCAGCTTGTCATCATCTTCTCCTATATTGGATCTCAGGTAGAAATCATCTGCATAGATATCGTCAGATTTTTTTTATTTTTCTATGGAGAATAGGGTGTCCACTATCGATTCTTCTTTTAGAGAGAATACCAATTCAAGTTCATCCTCATTACAGAGATAGATATCCGTGTGATAAGCTTTTTCTTCAAAGAGGTGGATAGAGTCCTTATACTTTTTGCCTTAAGGATAGTTTCTTTTAAAGTGAATAGGCTTTTGCAGATAAAGTAGTCATTCTTCTTCATGTAGTTCATCAAGATTCATAATTTGAAGTACCTGGTTTGCCTAATTGCCTTGGTTCTTTAATCTAGAGGCCTAGGTAGTTTAAATTAACTGAACCAAAGTTTTTTCTTAGATCTTGCTAGACGGCTTAATTAGGGATATTTGAATTTGGTAATTATATCATTCCTGCTACATGCTCGATCAAGTGATGGATTGTTTTGGATGATCTACTATATTACAACTCTTTATGCATATGTTGTCCAGGGTCTGGAAGAATGTCTGCCTAATATAACCTACCTGTGGAACGATTATGGATATGAATTCTTCTTCACAGTCATCATTATATGTCCTACTAGTATCTTTGATGGTGATGATATGAAGGCTTGCTTCAGGATGGGATCTTAGCCTATCTTAAAGTAGATCCTTTCCATCTTCTAGAAATGGATATCAATGACATATCTATCAAATGATAGACACTTCACCTCAAAGATTTATCTCGGTAGCTTCTCATGTATTTGGTCCATATCTCCATAAAATACCCCTTATAGGATCTTGATGTTGAAAGCAAAGTCCTAGGATATCAGATATGTATTCTTATAAGTAATCCCAAGCACATTCCACCAATCTCTGGGAATCCTTGAGAATTTAGAGGTGAACTTTAAGAGTATTATGTATTTTTTTTATTCAGCTAGATTTTTCATTGCTATCTATGTATAGAAGTCTTAGATCCTCTAAGGCCAGGCTGAGACTTTATTGTCATCGAGAGTGAAGGAGTGAAATTCTTTTTCAATGATTTTCGTTGTCGTTGTTGTTGGATTTGGTCTTTTTTCTAGGATTAAATCATCGGTTACCCCATCTTGGTCATTATCTACTTTAGAGACTTTTGGCTTTTTGGAATGGTTCATGAATATTGGTGGATAGTCACCTTTTGGGGATTGGACTAATGATTTCAGAGCATTAATTTGAGAGATGGTTGATGAAGCTGCATTAAATCTAGTATATTTATCATCTTAGAAGTTGGCATTAGTTTTAGAACATACACCCATAAGATTAGTATGAGATGAGTGTTCCAGATCCTTCTCAAGGTTTAATCCATAGAATTCATTGATGGCTTTCAGATATTCCTCAATCGGGTCATTGTGAATTGATTATTGAGGAACGTTATTTTGAGCTTCTTCCACATAAAACTTTGGGACAGCCTAATCTAAAATCATAAAGTCATAATCGAAGAAGACATTTGGGAACAACCTTTTCTCATTGAGAAGTCATATTTTGGTTGACTTCCAGTCACTATTTGGTGTATTTTCATTTTGGGTGTCTGTGCTTTGGATCTCTATGTCATCAACTGGGTCAATAAGATCTAGACCTGGGAAGATGGGATCATGTATTAGAGCAACACACCTTGAGGCCATCATATTAGCATCATGTGGAACCTATCTAGAATACTTTATCCCTTTGCCCCAATCTTGCGACATCTCATCTTGCTTTTGGGCTATCATTGCATATTTTCTTACCCATACAAATTTGGAAATATCAAACTCCTATTAATCATTTGGAGATGGAGTAAATAGTATGGATGACTGGTGTGGGTAAGTGGAATACGGGTGGCCTAATCCTTGTGGAGGATATGTTTCTGGGAATATGTGGAATTTTAGGCATTTTGTAGTTTAATGAAGTCGTATTTCAGAAAATGGATTTTTTGTTCAAGTGAGGCCATTTATTTTTGTTGTTTGTCAATAAAATGTAGAATTGAGGTTCCTAGTGGATATTTTTTAGACTGGATAGTCTATAACCTATTTTCTAGTGCTCTGATAAGTATGGCATATTTAGTGAGGGCTTGATCACTTTTTGGTAGGGTAACATGTGGTGCTTTTAGAGCATGGGTTAGGTTATCTGTAATGCCTCAGGTTTTTGATCCTTAAAATATTCTATGATTTTATCCTCACTATCCTGACTACGACTCTCCCTATGAGTCATAGGGTATCTTGAAGGATTAGGTGACCATAGTCATAAGGTGTCTAGTGAATGGTGTTTGAGTTACTGCCCAGGGTATGATTTGGGGACATGAGTCGTAAAGAACCATGATGAGTCATTGGAATTGGATCGTAACCAAATAAAAAATTTAGTGGCAAAGTTCTATTCTGAGTATGAGTGGATCACTATGAGTTGTAAGACTTTTTATGAGTTGTTGGCTATAAATCATAGGATGTCTAATGTTTACCCATTTGAGTTCTGTGTTGACTACAATTGGACCCTTCGAGTTGTAGGGTCCCATGATGAGTGGTACTAGCTGAGTCATAGGGTCAAGAATGTGTAGGTGTCCTGATAACTATCTTGTGTACGACTTAGGGTGACGAGTTATAATGTGTCTATATGAGTCATATAGTTACCCGTAGTCACTTGTGACAATTTTTCAGTCTCTTTATCAAAGGGGACTTTGGACATTTCTTGCTACCCCAATTGAAACCTATGACTTAAAACCCTATTAGGACCCCATTAGTATTGTTAACTCACCAAAACACTTTCAAAAAGCTCTATTTAATTCTCGTAAGCAACCATACCTAGGGTTTTCTATGAGTAGGCCATCCAAGGGTTTAAGGGTTGAATTTCTTTCGTGAAACATATTACACTTCCCTCATTGTTAATTTGTTAAAAGCATTCATTTTAAAGTAATTTTCATGAGATATTTATGTTAGTTTTGAAATAAGGGTTGAGAAATTTTGAATGCTCATTGTTGAGCAATGTTTTCCCATGTTTTACATGTGATTATTCATGCTGTAAGTATGGTTTTGAACTTGTGGGTTCATTGGTATGGTGAATAAACTAGGGAATTGTGATTTTCCCAAATTTGTGACTATTGAAGTGGTTATGAACCTATCCCTATATTGTGAAATTGGTTTTTAATTATGAGAAATGTGAGAATTTCTTTAATTGAACAAAGGGGTTGTGAATTTCCCCAAGTGGTGATAATTGTTTTTGCATGTTGATGTTACCTTGTAAGTTTAGTTGGTATGATGATACCAAAAATGTATGCCTAAATGTGTATTATAGCTCAATGTATGGTATTGTGTGATAGATGTTTTTAATTGGGCTTTAATGGGGGTTGTATAGATGAGTCGTGAAAGTGGAGGTTCAAGTGACCAATACTGGAAATTGCATTTGACAACGCAGGAGTCTAATTGACTAGGGTGGTTCGAGTACCCCTTATTATTATTACATGATTAGGGATGTTCGAGTCCCCCGCTCATCATTTTATGATCGGTTTCTTATGTCACCTTAGTATATGATTAGGAGGTTTGAGTCTCCCATGCATATATATGAGATTATTCTCTAATTCGTGCGGCGACACGCACTAGGGCTTGACCAGGGGGTTGAAGTTGGGTCCTATATAGCCTGTGGGAACCTATTATGATAGTTGAGCTACGCAATCAAAGCTAAAGTTTTAAATGTCAAGACTTGTTCCCTATCCCAGCATGTAATATATCTATAAGTATATGCATTTGATTATGTGCATTGGTTTTGAATGATTTTGAACCGTTGATCATGGCATTTTGTTATCCTTATCCTCAAGTTACATGCTAGTGTTCACCCCACTAGCTGTCTTGGATGCTGTATCCCTATGAGATGCAGGCACCATAGCTTCTTCTAATTTTCCTGCATAGAGTTAGGTCGGTCAGTTGGTTCGTGGTGTTGTGGTAAAGTGGTGAGCTTCAATTCCTCGGAAGGCTCAGGCATTTCACCAACTTTCACTCTTAGATTTGAGTTTATAGTTTCCTTTATTATCATTATAATTATGTTTTCCATTCTCATTGCCATCTATCAGAGTCGGGACATGTCCCGACCAAGAATAGTTTTTGGTTCTATATTTAGAAGTATTTGTTTAGATTACTGTGGATATTGGGCGATGTTTTTCGGTTGTTTAGCTGGTCATAGATCAACGGCTATAGACTTGTTTTGATTTTCTTTAAGCTTGTTGTGTACATCTCGTGATATGTTTGAAATTCATCTAACATTAGGGAATGTTGTGTTTGGTTTTGTTAGGTACAGGGGGTGATCTCGAGTCCTTCTGGGACTAAAGGTACCCATCACCAATAGGCCCTGGTTTGGGTCTTGTCATTATCCTTTTCAAATGATGGGTTTGGTGGGGAGATATAGTTAGGACTGGGGCTTTTTGAAGACATCATGAATCTTTGAGGTTCAGATTTTGAGTTAGAGGTTTTGATTGGGGATGGAGTGGGTAGGGGTATCAAATCTTGAGGTCTGTAGGAGACCTAAAATACGTGTTCCGTCTCTTAGAATACTATCGTATCAAATGGACACCACTACCCACTCCATCCACAATCAAAACCTCTAAATCAAAACCTGAACCTCAGAGATTCATGATGTCTTCACCAAGCTCCAGTACCAAGTATATCTCCCCACCAAACCCACTACTCGAAAAGGAGAACCTAAACCACACTCCAAAAGCACCACATTCGCTTACTCAGATGATCCAAGATAGAGCTATCATAATCCTTAAGAAAATCTATCCATCTACATTATCTAGCATTAAGATCTCTCTAGGTCATAAAATGCTTAAAACTTCAATAATCGATGAAAATCTCACAAATCATGCCATACTATAGACATCACTTGCCAATTAATAAACACTTATCAACTAATCATTATTTCACTAGAATCCATTTATATCATGGCACATTATAACAATTTCCTCATTTTTCACCTAGTTAGATAATAAATCTCTGACCCCAGAGTCATGATATCATAATATGTATATCATTTTAGCATAATATGCTTATTCAGATTTGAATCAATATATATATATATAATCAATATGCAGCCTTGAACAGATAAATATATCATCAATAGCCAGACTTGAACCGATAAATATATCATTAATAGTTGGACTTAAACTGGTAAATATATCATACATAGCCGGACTTGAACTGATAAATATATCATCTATAGCTAAACTTGAATTGATAAATATATCAACAATATAATTAATAGTATCATCAATGACATAAATAATAACATAATCAATAGGCGTCAACCCTTACATCAACAGACATAACTATGAAGTGTCAAGGTTTCTAAAAATTACCTCAATACGCATTACCAAGAGTCTAACAAGCATGATAGGGTTTACAAAAGCTAACATACATCTTCACCTAAGGTGGGTCAAAGACCCACTTCTAATCCCCAAAGTTCTATTTTAGGCAAATTCTACTCAAACTAAGCTTAAGGTATCTTCATCAAATTTTAGATGTTAAAAAATCCTTGATTAGTCCTAATATAGGAAATTCTCCTAAAAATATGAGCAACTAGGTCAATTATGCCTAATTTACAGTTTCCAAATAGCATAAATGGTCTAACTAACCTAAGCATTTCAATTTGTCATGCCAACATATAAAACCCATCACAAATATAACACAATATCATAAGCATACTATGAATTATCTCAATTTAACAACGGGTAAAACCTTTATTACATGGATGGCAAAGAAATCTCAAAAGATCCACTAAATAACTATTTTTCCCCTCTGCAAAGCTTTGGCAAGATGCCAAGCTATCAAAGTCACATTCTACTTATCAATATGAGATAATGATACCCTTTTTTCACTATTGTGTTTTGGGTACAAAAATACATTGAAATCCTATGTGAGTCCCATTAACAAAATAAATCCCATTTACAAATTCAATCCAATGTTCCGACATGCTTAAGGAAACATTACCATGAAAAATGGGTGAAATCATAGATAACTTGGTGCAAAAATTGAGCCCCCAAGATTTTGGAAATTTTCAACAAGAAATGGGAAAATCCACCATGAAATTTGTGAAATCTTACCTTAAATTCAAAGGATAATTAAGGAATAATTATTAACCAAGATACCCAAATCACCCACAATTTTTAATTTTATGCTATCTCTTAGTTTTAACTCTAAAGAAAATGGGTGAAGAATCGAAAATATGGGTTGAAAATAGCCTATTTATACCTATCCCAAGTATCTGGGTCCTGAGATCACGACTCGATATTCGTCATCGCCATATATTAGTTTTACCAGTAAATTGTGATCACGACAAGCAACCATAATTGTGACACTTAAGCCTGCCAGGGGTATTATGATAAAAAGCCTTGTCTCGCAATTTTGATACACCAAATAACAATAGTAGACTTGGAATTTTCCAAGATTCCACCATGCCCTGGGGATTCATTTAGAATCCCGCATACATAATTAGACTATGCAACCTTATCAAACTTAACATTCTAGACTTAATGGTGCAGTCAAAATTTCTATCTGAGATCGTTATAATAAAATGTGGGTTCCAGACCCATATTCCATTTTCTTAACTTTTTGACCAATAGTTTAAAATGAGCCTAGGTGCCTCAAGACCCAAACTAAGAGCCTACCTAACCTAAAATCAATATTACAAAGCTTTTAGAGTAGTCAAAATTTGTATTTGAGGTTGTTTGATTAATATTCTTTCCTGGTGGCTATTTGTCACCAATGAAAACTTCAATATAGGTAAATGTCTCTAAAATCCAAATGAAATGCTCGGTAACTGAACTGTCAATTCTAATAAGTCATACATTACTTGGGACAACTATAGAGAAACTCTAACAGTGAAAACAAGTGGAAATATGGAATATGACCTGAAGGGTCATTATACTTTAGTATAGATCTCTTTGTGCATGTACTATCCAGGGCCTGAAAGATAACCCGCCTGATGTATCCTCCTATAGGATGGTTATAGATTTGAATTTATCCTCTATAATTGTCATAATATGGCCTACTAGCTTCTTGAGTAGTGATATGAAGGCTTGTTTAGGCTTGGATCTTTCCTCAACTTAAAGTAGATCTTTGCCATCTTATGGACGTGGATATTAATGACATCTTTGTCTAATGATAGGTGCTTTATTTCAAAGAGTTTTCTCTATAGATTCTCCTATCTTTGGCCTGTATATCCATAGAAAACCTCTTGTAGGATCTTGATGTTGAAGGCAAAGTCCTGGGATATCAGATAAGTGTTTTTATCAGCAATCCAAAGCACGTTCCCCTAATCACTGGGAATAATAGAGAGTATGAAGGTGATTTTGAGAGTATTATGTATTTCCCTTATTCAACAAATCTTTTGTCACCATAGAAGTGTAGAAATATTGTATTCTCTAAGGCCAGGCTAAGACTTTGATGTCATCAAGAGTAAAGGCGTAGAATCCAGTTCCAATAGTTTTTGTTATTGTTGTCACTAGTTCTGGCTTTCTTTCTAGGATTGGATCATTTATTTCCCATCTTTTTCATTGACTACTTCAAAGATATCTGGCTTCTTGGAATGGTTTATGAATATAGGTGGATTGTCTTCTTAGGGAGCTTCAACTAATGATTTAAAAGCATCTTTAGTAAGGGATTGATGATTGAAAAATGAATTTTTATCATCTCGTATAAATGATAAGCTTATGAATATTCATTAATAGGATTCGTGGAGGATGAGCGTTCTTCTTCTATAGGATCAAAGTCATCAAGGTTTTTGATGGCATTTAAATATTTCTTAATAGGGTTATTATGGGTAAATTATTGAGGAATAAGATCCCTAGTTTCCACTATGTAAAGCTCTAGGACAATCTAATTTGGCATTATTAGATCATCAGTGCAGAAGCCTTATTAACATAACCAGTCACTACTAAGAATACATTGTTTGATAGATTCCTAGTCTTCATCTGGTGGCTCTTTATTTTGGATCTCTAGGTCACCATCTGGTAATAGGACCTAGACCTGAGAAGATTTCCTCATGTATTAAAGCTGTAGATCTTGAGGTTATTATATCAGTATCATATGGAACCTTTATCTTTTTGACCTAACCTTGTGCCCCCTTGACTTGCTTTTGGTCTACCATGGCCTTTTTCCTATTCTATGCGACTCTAGAAAAGTCAAATTCCTACTCAAATAACATGGAAGCAGATGAACAAGGTAGGAAAGTTTAAAATTATTGGCCTAACTCTTGTAGTGATATGGTAAATATGGTGTGTGTGTGGATATTTTGTGGATTAGTGCTGCAATACTTTAGCAGAGGGATCTTTTCCTTGAGTAAGACCATTTTAATTTATTATTGTTCAATAAAGTGTATTACTAAGGTTCCAAATGAACATGTATCAGACTGTACATTCTTTCGCCTTTCTTCTAATGCCTTTATAAGTCTGGCACATTGATTGGATGCCTGATTATCTTTAGATTGGATAACACATGGTAATTTTAGAGTGTGGGTTAGGTTATCCTTTTTGAGTGATGGGTATATATTTGAGGGATGCAAGAAGACATCATTTTAATAGAGTGGGAGGTTTTTGGATTCTGGAAATAAAGTTTATGGAATCCCCGATCCCAATATTCATCCCACACTACCTTATTTTTCTCATCATCATAAATATTTAGTCGTTCCCCATAGAATTCCACACACTTATAGTTGATAACCCTGGATGAAGTCCTAAAAAAGACATTTGAACTATTGTACATTGCGTCCCTCATGATTGAATTCTTTTATTCAATCATAATCACTCATGGATCCTTTAAGGAGGTGTACGACATATGGTAAATCTAGATTTTCTTCTATCAAATATTTATCAGTAGGGATAAAGAAATACCTTAGGTATTTGGACCTTTGAAAATTTCTTAGATTATTTATCTATAAAAAGGATATGACTAGGGGAAATGACTCATACACTAGGATATAAGTAGTATGGGTTAGTTGTTTGCTGACTAGGGTTGGTTGGTGGGTTGGATTTGGTTTTTGGAATGGATATTATTTGGGTGGTATGAGTCATATCTGTGGACACAGGTCATTTTATTTGGGTATTTCTTTTACTTAATCTTAGACTTGGAAACTTAAGTTGGATCTGAGTATGAGTTTCTCACCATAAGCCATTAGTTAGGGTATAAGTAGGACCGTAGACTCGTATTATGGGCTGTGTTCAATTCTCTTTAGATTCTATTCTACCAGGGGTACAGATCATTGGTACTAGTCATATTCATGGATACAACATGGGTTAGGATTAGTCATACCTTGGATATTGTGCGGTCCATGAGAGATAACCTTGGGTAGGAGTGGTGGGTACCACTCGTATTGGAGGGTACGACTAGTATGGATAGTCAGATCCCTCTGATGGGAATTTTGTGTAGTTTAAGTGAGGGAAATATTGATATTTCTCTACTTAACCTAATAAATACCCATAACTTTTAACTCACTTGGGAGGTTATTTACCATATTATTCTATTCTTTAACACTTAAAAAAGACTCTCTAATCCTCTCTAATTTTCTTGGGCAAAGGAAACTAGGGTTTTATCTTTAGGATTAATGTGGGGTTTGTGTTGGTGATTTCTTTCCATCATATTTTGTTTTAAGGCATATTCTCTTCCTTCATTGTTAGTTCCCACTAAAGTCATGGTTTTATACAATGTTTTCATGGTTTGATTATTGTATGGTTTTGGGTTTTCAAATATAATTTGGGGGTTTTGGTTATAAATGCTTGGTTATGGTTTTTCCCATGTTTTAATTATGCTTTTATATGCTTTAATGGTGGTTTTGTATAATTGGTTTCATGATAATAGGAATTTGGTATTGACTTTGGTTTTGGAAATACTATGCCCCTAATGTGCTTGATAAAATTCCAATGAGAATGTTTTCACAACTCTAGTTAAATGGTTTGGAATGGTCTTGGGTTTAACAATCATTCTTCTTGGGTACAATGGAATCTCCCAAGTAATCATATTATGGAACACTTGTGGGATACATGGGACTCCCCCAAGTTTATTGGATTATGTGATCTATTGATACATGGGAATTCCTTGATCTCAAAAAGGTTTGGCTAGGGACAATACTTGCAAGTTATGATTGGTATGACAATATCACTATTTATAGCCTCAGTTAATAACAATGGTTTGAGTGGTTGGAAATAGTTTAATTGGGTATTAAAGGAAGGATGTGGTAGCTAACAGTGATGGTGGGAGTCCAACAAATTAACACTGGAAACTCATGTTTGCCGACATAAGGGGTAGGTCATGATGACCTTATATGATACTACTAGGTAGATGGGAATCCTCTAAGTACACTATATATATGTATCATGGAGGGTGAAGGTTACTTAGGAATCCCTTACTTTTATGGTATCTCCAATTCGTGCGGCTACACGCATCGAGGCACATTCAGGGAGTTACACTGGACCCATATACCCCGTTGGTGGTTATGGATTGTTAAGCTTCACGTACCCAGTTTAATGGATTTAAATGCATTCTAAACCCAGTTTTTCCCAACACAATTATAAATATATATATGTATTGTTTATATATATATGGATAGTTTTATTGGGTTTTGTTAAATGGAATTATTTTATTCTTATCTTGAGTTCATGCTAGCATTCACCTATCTTATCTGGAATTATATAACACTATCTTGTTATATGTTTGGAATTAACCTTACTCAAGATATGTGTAGGTCGGTTGGGTTGGGTAACGGGGGTAGTCTCCAGTCCCAGTTTGAATTGGGATGCCCATTACGACAAGGCCCTGGTTTGGGTCATGTCAATTTGGTAGTAGGGATTTAGGTTCATGGAAAATTTGGAGTCTATAAAGACGTGTCTAGTTGAGTCTCTGTTAGGGTTCTTTAGCGCGCCACACTCATAAGAGAGAGGCTACAAGTCTTTTTAGGAATGTTTCACTTTCTTGGTATTCTATTTTGAATCTTGGACTCTTAGTCCTGGAATTTTCTCTAATCCCTATTTGTTTGCTTTTCAAATCATGCCTCGATGATCTCGAACACAAGAAAATTCTTCTGTCCCATCTAGGGATGATGTTAATGGTTTACGCCCTACACTTGGAGTTTGCACTCAATTTAACGGTCCTATCCCTGATAGTTCTAGAGCTTCTCATTTTTTCTACTAGTCTTCCTCAAGGTGAGATTACTAATGGAGAATTTTACCAATCAATTCACATTATTGCTCAATTGGTTGCTGCTTAGGCTGAGCGGGATGTATTTGGTGTTTTATTTGTTGAGGCCACAAGGGTTGACCAGTTTATGAAGATGAATCATCCTAATTTTAGTGGAGTAATGGTGGAGGAGGATCCCTAATATTTCATGGATAAAATGGAGAAAATATTTAGGGTGATGTAGGCTACGACTATGGAAGGGGTAAAATTTGTAATTTACCAGCTTAAGGATGCTATATACCAATGGTACGATAAATGGGATAGCGATAGAAGTGATGTATGCTATTTGTCCTTATAGGAGGCCTTTTCTAATGCATTATGGCTCGCTTCATTTCACAGGAGCTTAGGGAAGAAAAGATAGAGGAGTTTATGAATCTTAAGCAGGGAAGAATGTCTATCAAGGAATATGCCTTGAAGTTTCATCAGCTATGAAGGAATGCTCTAAACTTGGTATCAGATATAAGAGCAAGGATGAGCAATTTCACCTTTCGGCTATCT
Organism: Capsicum chinense; assembly: GCA_026120095.1. Classification (NCBI taxonomy): domain Eukaryota; kingdom Viridiplantae; phylum Streptophyta; class Magnoliopsida; order Solanales; family Solanaceae; genus Capsicum; species Capsicum chinense. Next base: position 165,470,708 of record JAPEIP010000008.1, on the reverse strand, counting down.
CGGGATTTGATCCTTGAAAGCAAGACTGCTTTACTGATTAAGGATATTGATATATTGAGGTTGGTTATCCACATATAACAGGTGGAGAATGAAAAGAGAAAATAGGCAGAGTTTGAGGAAACCTAAGGTAAGAGAAATAGGTTCTCTAAGCTGGGTGGTGCTCAGCAGTAGGGTGGTTTGGATGGCAGAAAATGGCCAAAGAAGAAGTGGGGGAGTTCTGATTCCTTCTCTACTACTTGCCCTCTTTACCTAAAGCAGTCGGGTGACAGGCATCCATAAGGTGGTGATAATTTTTGAGCACACGGTGCCCAATATATGGCGAGTGAGGCTTATTTGTCTTTATCATGCCCTCCCTATTGGTTCTGTGGCCGTTTTCATTGGGGATTTTCTAATAAAGAGAGGGACAGGTGTTTTAAATATGGTTATCCAAGCAATATGCTCAAAAACTACCAGCTATTAAGGGTACTTTGAGAGCGGTCAAAGATCTAATTGCTTCATCTTAGTTCCTGTGCCTAGTGGTATTGCTTTAGCATCTTCTGCTATTTATGGTACCGACACTAGTCGAAATAGGTTATATTTTCTTATATCTTGGTAGGAATTTAAGGCATCACCTAATGTTGTTACTGGTACATTATATTCCTTTTCTCGTAACATGCATTGTCTGCTTGATCTAGGGTCCACTCTTTCTTATATGACCCCATATATGGCTGTATGTTTTGGTTTTGATCCTGAGGTTATTTCAGATATTTTTTTATTCAACCCCACTAGGTGACTTGATTATTACTAATAGAGTTTTTAAGGGTGTGTGGTATTTGTTCGTAGTAAGCAGACCTTGGTAGATCTGTTTAAGTTGGATATGGAGGATTTTGAATTATTTTGGGGATGGATTGGTTATACTCTTGTTACACATCTTTAGATTGTTGGACTCGTAAGGTTGTTTTTAGGTTCCTTCGTGAACTGGTTATAGAGTGGGAGAGTGGTTCCCTAGATCCTAGGGTAATGTTTATTTCTTATCATAGAGCTCAGAGATTAGTCTCCAAAGAGTGTCTTTATCACTTGGTCTGGGTTAAAGATTCTAACTCAGAGGGTCCTTCTTTTCATTTAGTTTTAGTGGTAAATGAGTTTCCAAAGGTCTTTTTAGACGATCTTCCTGGTGTTTCTCCAAATAAAGAGATTGAATTTGGTATTGATTTTATTCCAAAAACTTTTCCAATATCTATTCCTTCTTATAGAATGGCTTCGGCTGAGTTGAGAAAACTCACGGAGCAACTTAAAGACCTTCTGGATAAGGGGTTTATTCTTCCTAATTTATCTCTATGGGGTGTACCAGTGTTGTTCGTGCATAAGAATGATGGTTCCCTTCGGATATGCATTGACTATCAGTAGTTAAATAATGTAACTAAAAAGAACAAGTTATCTCTTCCAAGGATAAATGAGTTTTTTTATCAGTTTCAAGGTGCCAAGTTCTTTTCTAAGATAGATCTTCGGTTTAGGTATCATTAGCTTAAGATTAGGGAGGAGAATATCCTTAAGATGTCTTTTCATACTCATTATGGGCACTTTGAGTTCCTGGTTATGTCATTTGACTTGACTAATGCTACGACGACATTTATAGATTTAATGAACAGGTTCTTTAGGCACTTCTTGGATCTTTTTGTCGTTGTGTTTATTGTGACATCTTGGTGTATTCTAAAAGTGAGGTGGATTATGCCAATAACCTCTGTATGGTGTTGTAGGCCTTAAAAGAGCAACATTTGTATGCCAAATTCTTAAAGTGTGAGTTTTGGTTGAAAGATATAACTTTTCTTGGTCATATTATTTCTAGTGAGGGGATCATGGTGGATTCACAAATGGTGGCTATGGTTAAAAGGTGGCCTAGACCCACGACTCTAACCAACATTCAGAGCTTCTTGGATTTGGTTGGGTATTATAGTCTGTTTGTGGAAAGATTTTCTTTGATAGCTTCTCCTTTGACTAAGTTGGCCTAGAAGAAGGTAAAGTTTTCTTGGTCAGAAGCCTATGAAGGGAGTTTTGAGAAGCTTAAGGATAAGCTGACTTCGAATCCAGTTTTGACCTTTTCAAAAGGTACAAAGGGGTTTGTGGTTTATTGTAATGTGTCTCGAGTGGGACTTGGCTATATTTTGATGCAGCATGGGTAGGTGATTGCCTATGATTCCAGGAAGTTGAAGGTACATGAGAGAATTTTTCTACTCATGATTTGGAGTTGTTGGCGGTGGTTTTTGCTTTGATGATTTGGCAGCATTATTTGTTTGGATTACATGTAGACATCTTTTCTGATCATAAGAGTCTACACTGTGTGTTCAATCCGAGGGTACTAAATCTCAGGCAAAGAAGATGGTTGAAGCTTCTCAAGGACTATGATATAAGTCCTCACTACCACCAGGTAAGGCTAATATGGTGCTGATGCTTTTAACAGGTTGTCCATGGGATGTTTGGCTCATTTGGAGAAAGGAAAGATGGAATTGGTGAAGGATATTCACCACTTTTTCAATCTTGGAGTTCGTCTCAAGGACTCCAAGGATGGTGGGGTGATGTTACAGGAAGTGGTTAGGTCATCTGTTGGTGCTGAGATCAAGGATAAACAAGTTCTAGATCCTATCTTGATAAAAATAAGGAATGATATTGGTAGGTAAAATGTAATGGTCTTTGAGATTAGTGACGATGGTACTTTATGATACCAAGGGAGGTTGTGTGTTCCTAATATCGACAGTTTATGACAAAGGGTTTTGGCTGAGGCGCATGAATCATGCTATGTTTTAATCTTGGTTTAACAAAAATGTATCACGATCTCATGGAGGTATATTGGTGGAATGGTATGAAGAGAGATGTGGCTTATTTTGTAGGCTAGTGTGCCAACAAGTCAAAGTTGAACACATGAGGCCTGGCGAGTTATATCAAGAAATTTAGTTACCCAAATGGTAATGGGAGGTGATCAACATGCATTTCACTACTGGTCTTTCTTAGTATTGGAACCAGTTTGATTTGATTTGATTAGATTTTAAATAAGAAATGGGAAAATCTACTATGAAATCAGAGAAATCTTACCACAAATTTGAAGGATAATCACATAATAATCATTAACTAAGAGCCCAAATCACCTACAAACTTTGATCCTAAGATTTTCCTCTTTTTTAGGGTTTTAGTATCTGGAGAATGGGTGAGAAATGGGCAAAATAGGCTGAAAATGGTTTATTTATACCTACCCCAGGTACCCGAATGTCAATATCACGACCTTGGGCTTGCGATTGCCATATCTGGTGGTTGTCCCAATGAGTCACTATTAAGACGTAGGAATCACAATCGCGGAATTTGGGTAGCATACCAACAGAGTCGCAATCGCTCCCTTTTGGCTTTCTATTAGCGATCGTACCAGAACAGCTGAGTCCACTAACCTCTTGGGATTCATCCAAAATCTCGTATATGTAAATGGACTATGCTACCCTATTAAATTTGATGGTTTGGCCTCAATAACGCACTCAAAATATCCATTTAAGGTCGTTTCAATGAAAAGTGGATCTCATACCCAATTTTCATTTTCTTAAAATTTTTACTAATAGGTAAAAATAGGCTCGGGTACCTCGAGACCTGAACCAAGAGTCTGTGTAGTCTAAAAATTGATATTTTGGAGATGTTGGAAAATTCAGAACTGGTATGCGAGGCTATTTGACTGATGTTTTCACCTTGTAGCCAATTTGAACCAACGAAGACTTCTAAATAGGGAATTGACTCTAAAAAACAAATGAATTGCCCGATAATCAAACAGTTAGTTGTAGCAAGTCATAAATGACTTAGGGAAGCTAACGGAAAGCTCTAACAGCATAAATAAGCAGAAGTACGAAAAATGACCTGAAGGGTCATTACAATATCACTACTAAAAGGACCTTCATTCGTAAAAGTAAAGGATTAGGATATACCTGAATTCTCAAACATGTGTGGATACTGGGTCCATATCTTGCTCTCGATCTCCCAAGTAGCTTTATCCATTGGAATGTACCTCCATTGAACCTTAAATACAAGAATCCCCTAGTGCACAACTGCATGAAATCACTATCCAAAATAAGCACAGCCTTCTCTATGAAGGTCAACTGTTCATCTAACTGAACTGAGTCCTATCTAATCATATGAGATAGATAAGGAATGTATCGCCGAAACATGGAAACATGGAAAACCAGATGGACAACAGTAAAATCTGGGGGTAAGGCTAAGTGATAAGACTCTTCACTAACTGTATAAAAAATCTCAATAGGTCTAATATTTCTGGGGCTGAGCTTAACCTTCCTCCTGAACTAATCACATATTTCATAGGCGATACATGGAGGAATACCGAATCACTAACTCCAATCTCAAGGCATGAAGCCTACAATTTTCATAAGCCTTCTGCCTAGTCCAAGTCTCTCTCAGCCTACCCTGAATCACCCCAACTCTATCTAACGACTCCTGAAGCATGTTAGTACCGCGGGGTCTAACATCGCCTACCATACAAAGCCTCAAAAGGCGCCATATCAGTGCTTGAATGATAATTGTTATTACATGCAAACTCTACCAAGGCTAACTGCTCCTCCACGGACCTCCAAAATCCATAACACAGGCTTGGAACATAAACTCAAGCACTTAAATAGTCTGCCCGGACTGGCCATCTATCTGTGCATGGACGGTCATATTAAGATCAACCTGAGTACCCAACTACTCTTGAAAAGCTCTTTAATAGATAAAAGTGAACACGAAACCCCATTATTTGATGATAGATATAGGGACACCATGCTGAAAAACTATTTCACACCCGTAGATATGGTCTAACCTATAGGCATTGAAAAACATCTAAGTAGAGATAAAATGTGCTGACTTGTTCAACCGGTCCATAATGAACCAAATGCCAAAGATCCACAAGAAGTATGGGGTAAAACACTAATAAAGTTCATGGTAATCTACTCCTACTTCGAATTGAGAATTGATAACCTTTAAATTAAGCTATCACCAGGCTGTAACCTTCTGACAACATAGCAGTAATCTATAAAGTCTGTCATATCTATCTTTATGCCACTCCACAAATAAAGCTACCTCAAATATTAATACATCTTAGTTGTACCCAGATGAATAGAATGTCTAGCGCTATGAGCCTTATGAAAAATTAACTGAATTAAATCATCGATCTTTGGGGCATAAATGCAGCTATCAAATCTCAATACATCCTTAAAATCTATGGTGTCCCTCTTGGACTGACCTCTAAACACTATATGATGAAGAATACAAAGCCTATTATCCTCAAGCTAATGATCCTAAATCTACTTAAGAAGTGAGTACCTAGCCTTAGTACCAACAACAATCCTCCTTGTAATACCCCGAGAACTCTAACCAATAGTGCCACCATGACTCAAGCTCATGAGAAATAAATTATAGTGCTTTGGTTGTTTTATGATCAAGGGTGATATGTATTAAGGCCTCAAATATGTCCTAACGATTAGGTGAATCAAAACATCCCTTACCGATTGAATTCTTGAGAAAGATTTTGGCATAGTCAACTCCAAACGAGCATATCTCTTTTCACACTAAGAAATTTTTAGTCCATGACCAACCAACAGACATATAATTAAATTATCTTTCTAACGGTACCAATTTCACCTAAATTCGGCATCGGAGTGAAAAGTTATGCCTATTTTAGTCCAGCGTGTCAGCCTGGAAACTGCGTGACGACATTTTGTGACTTGTCACAAGTCAGACGGCTTGTCACAAAATGTCATCACCTTAAGTAGAAATTAACAAATTCCAACATTTTCTGACTATATTTTGTGATGACTTGTCACAAGTCTGATGGCTTGTCACAAAATGTCGTCAACCTTAAGCAGAAAGCCATAAATTCCACCCTTTTGTGACGACATTTCATGACGACTTGTCACAAATGTCGTTAGATTTTTTTCAGCAATTAAAGGATTTTTTTACAAGGTTATTTTGGTCTTTTCCATTATTTGGAGGCCCTTATATATATGAGAATCCCCATCCAAACCCTAATTTCTTCATATTTTCTTCCAATTCTCTTAAGAAAATATATCTAGGGTTTCATTCAAGAACATTAATCTTCCAAAAATAATCCATAAATCTTCAAGATTTCTTCAAGAACCAAGTTT
>JAPEIP010000008.1:165409447-165464195 GCA_026120095.1 Capsicum chinense | reverse complement strand
ATTATTGAGTATATTGATTCATGAGATTGAGTTGTTATAATGAGTCTTGATATTTCCTCAAAGTTATTGATGTTGCCATGATTTAATGAATTGATACACTTTAATATTGAGAAAGATTGATTTGATTTGACTTGAGTTAGGTATCTACATATTGATTATGTTTTGATAAATAAGAAAGAGATTTGATTTGGTCTTCATGATAGACCCTTGTGATGTTTGTAGTAGATTTTCTAATGCGTTCTGAGCTTGTTTCTGGGAGTAGTATCTAGCACCAAGTGGAAAATATGGTATTTCCCCCGATACTATGTGCCACTGTAGGATTGATATTGATATTTATGGGTCAGAGGCTGAGTATGAAATTATGCTCACTAAATTGAGGTTGTACTCCCAGGCAAGAGTAAAACGCTCCCACCAATGTGGGGTTCTCTCCTTAGGAGGGTAAAATGTTGGACTCCATATAGGTCACATGATTTATGTCAGTTATAAGAACCTCCTATGTCTATAAGAGTTGAGTTTTCTTGAATTACCGAGTCACTCTGAGTCTTGAGTTGAAGACTTGAGTTGTTTATGATGATTTATGAGATTTTTATGATGATTTATTTACTATGTGATCATGAAAAGTATATATCAATCTAACTCAAGCCAAGTACTGTTGAGTTAGTTTGGGGTTTGTCCCAAAGGCTCCTTGATTTTGATATATAGAGGCTTTGTCAGACTAGAGGGATGGTATGTACAGACATTTAATATATATATTTTGGTTGTACAGTTTAGTATTCTCCAGTATCTCTCTTGAATATGATGTGATATATCTCTTTATTATGCATGAATATTGTTGAATTAAGTTCCTTGAGGTAGTGTTTGGGTCTGAGGGTTAGCTTGGGGCTATAGGCAAGCCACATTATGTAGAGTCTTGATCATTGGTGTGTAGCGCACCGCATCTATGAGCAAGATGCTATATGATGTTTTAGGAAAAGTCGTTTCTTTCTTTCTAAAGTTTATCGTGCCTACAATTTTCTCTTTTTCTGCAATTAACACATGCTCTCTTATAACAGAAAATACCTCCTCACCGATCTCGTTGAAATGAGCAACCTAAACCCATTGATCCCTTGAACGAGCATATGTCTTATGCAGAATTCTGAGCAGCTTTTTAGGCGATAGCCCAGGTAGTTACCGCCAATGCTCAAGGTAACGCCCAGGATACTGTTCCGCCTGATTTCTATGGGTTAAAGGTAGGTGAAGACCTATAGATATACTTCGATAAAGTTAGAAAGATCACTTAAATTTTGCACATAACTCAGGAGGAGAGTGTTGACTTGGCTGCCTATCAAATAAAAGATGTTGCATATGATTGGGTGGAGATGTAGAGGAAGAGTAGAGGGAAAGATGCCGCTCCCATAACTTGGCAATTATTCTAGGATGTGTTCTTGGACATATTCTTTCCTCTTAAGATGAGAGAAGCAAAGATAGAGGAATTCATTAATTTGAGACAACACTCTATGACTGTTAAGGAGTATTGTCTTAGATTCAATTAGTTATCCAAATATGCTCCTCGTATGATGGCTGACTCCAGGACCATCATGAGCAAGTTCGTGACCGGCATGTCGAGTTACATTATGAAAGTGTAGATCTGATATGCTTAGTAGAGAGATGGACCTTTCTCGGTTGATGATACATGCCCAATAGATTGAAGCTGATAAGGTGAAAGAGAGGGGAGAGTAAGAGGGAATAAAAAAGCTAGATCAGAGAAGTAGGGATTTGGTCATTCCAGATTCTATGGAGGGAACCGCCCTCAATTCCAGAGATGTTCTTTTATGATCGTGTCTTCCTCAGTTAGTTCTCCCACACCTAGAAGCAGGTAGGTGCAGAGGAATAGGCCTATCCCGTCCAAGTCTCTGGAAAGTGTAAGTAACAGACCTCGTCCTCCTTTATATGCCAAGTGTGTTAGAGATTATTTTGGCGAGTGTTTTGTAGATTAGAGGAGTTGCTTTGGTTATGGTAAGTTGGGCCACCGACTTATATATTATCCATATGCTATACAGAGGAGTTGATATACTCATCCCCAGAGTCAGGATACCAGTGCCCCCGCTCCCGTAGTCCGCTTAGTTCCTCCTCAGGGCGCCTCTTCTAGGACTGTTGGTGGTTCGCACCAGAATTGCTTTTATGATATACCACCTTTATAGGAGAAGGAGGACTCTCCAGATGTTTTCACTGGTATGCTCCGTGTCTTTCATTTTGATGTGTATTTATTGATAGACCTCGATTCAATTTTCTCTTATGTGACACCTCTGGTTGTTATAAATTTTGAGATGGACCCTAAACGGATTCCTGAGCCTATTCTGGTTTCTACCTTGGTAGGAGAATCTGTTATTTCTAAGCGAGTGTATAAGAAGTGTCCTTTCGCTGTCCTTTATTGGGTCATATGTGCTGATTTGATTAAGCTAGATATGGTTGATTTTGACGTTATTCTGGGTATAGATTGGCTTCACTCGTGCTATGTTTCTATAGATTGTTGTACCCATGTGGTCAAGTTTTAGTTTCCTGACGAGCCCGTTTTTGAGTGGTGCAGGAGTTTTGTAACTCTGAAGAGTCATTTCATATCCTACCCCAAATCTAGGAAGTTTATTTCCAAGGGTTTCATCTATCACCTAATTCGAGTTAAAGACCTCAAGTCCAAGACTCCGACTATTTAGTTAGTTAGAATTGTTAATGAGTTTCCTGATGTTTTCTCGGAAAATCTCCCAGGGGTCCCACCTGATAGAGAAACAGAATTCGGGATTGATATCCTTCCCGGTACTTAGTCTATTTCCATTCCTCCATACCGTATGGCTTCCGTAGAACTTAAAAAGTTGAAGGAGCAACTCAAAGAACTCTTAGATAAAGGCTATATCAGACCCAGTATTTTATCGTGGGGTGCACCTGTTCTATCCGTGCATAAGAAAGATGGTACATTGTGTATATGCATTGACTACAATCAACTCAACAAGGTAGCTATCAAGAATAAGTATCCTCTTCCTAGAATCGATGATTTATTTGATCAGCTACAGGGTGCAAGTCATTTCTCAAAAATAGACCTTAGATCCAGCTATCATCATCTTAACATGAGAGAGTGTGACATTCCAAAAACAGCCTTCCAAACTCATTATGGTCACTTTTAGTTTCTTGTAATATCTTTTGGGTTAACCAATGCTCCAACAGCCTTCATGGACCTCATGAATCGAGTGTTCAAGCAATATCTTGATATGTTTGTCATTGTATTCATAGACGATATTCTTCTGTATTCCTAAAGAGAGGATGATCAGGCCAACCATATTAGAATTATCTTGCAAACTCTTAGAGATAATCAATTATTCACTAAATTTAGCAAGTGTGAATTGTGGCTAAGGTCAGTTGCTTTTTTAGGTCACATTGTTTCCGCTGAAGGCATTAGAGTCGATCCCCAAAAGGTAGAAGCTATAAAAAATTAGCCTAGACCAACCTCCCCATTTGATATTAGGAGTTTCTTGGGTCTAGCCTGTTACTACCATTATTTTGTTAAGGGCTTCTCTTCTATTGCATCTCCCATGACCCGGTTGACCCAAAAGAAAGTTAAGTCTAAGTGGACAAGTTCCTGTGGGAAGAGTTTTCAGGAGTTGAAGACTCAACTCACTTCAACCCCAGTGTTATCTTTACCCGATGGTACTGATGATTTTATGGTGTATTATGAAACTTTTAGAGTGGGTTTGGGTTGTGTATTGATGTAGAGGGGTAAATTTATAGCTTATGCCTCTAGACAGTTGAAGCCTCATGAGAAGAATTGCCCAACCCATGATCTTGAATTAGCAGCTGTAGTTTTTGCTTTGAAAATCTGGAGACATTAGTTGTATGGTGTTCATGTTGATGTGTTTACTGATCATGAAAGCCTACAGTATGTGTTTATTCAGAGGGAGTTGAATCTTAGGCAAATAAGATGGTTAAAGTTTCTAAAAGACTATAATATGAGTGTGGTGTATCACCAAGGCAAGGCCAATGTTGTGGAAGATGCACTTAGCAGGTTGTCTATGGGTAGTGTAGCTCATATAGAGAATGATAAGAAAGAATTGGCTCATGATATGCATCGTTTGGCTAGGTGGTTGTTAGATTTCTTGATTCCACTGAAGGGAGTAAATTAGTTCAGAGTAGTTTCGAAACCTCTTTGGTCTCAGAGGTAAAGGAGAAGCAAGACAGGGATCCTAGTTTGGTCAAACTAAAGAAGTTAGTTAATGACCAAAAGGTAGAGATTTTCTACCAAGGGGGAGATGGTGTGTTGAGATTGCAGGGTAGATTGTATGTTCCTGATGTTGATGATCTAACGCAGAGAATTATGGTTGAAGCGTATAGCGCGTGATATTCTATTCATCCCATTGCTACTAAGATGTACCACAATTTGCGCGAAATCTATTGGTGGAACGGTATGAAGAAAGACATAGCAGGATTTGTGGCAAAGTGTTCTACTTATGAATAGGTTAAGATAGAGCACCAAAGGCCCGGTGGTGTTATGCAAGAGTTTTGCATTCCTACTTGGAAGTGGGAAAAAGTGAATATGGATTTCTTAATTAGTTTGCCTCTTTCTCGTCGTCATTATGATTTGATTTGGGTTGTTGTAGACCGGTTGACTAAATCAACTCATTTCTTGCTAGTGCATTCATCTCATACAACTGAGGATTATGCTAGATTGTATATCCCTGAGTTAATCAGATTGAATGAAGTTCCTTTTTCTGTTATCTCAGATAGGGGTACTTAGTTTACTTCACAGGTTTGGAGAGCCTTTCAGAAGGGTCTTGGTATCCAATTTCATTTGAGTTCTGCTTTTCATCCGCAGACTAATGGTCAGACTGAGAGGACTATTTATACTTTGGAGGACATGTTTAAGACATGTGCGCTTGATTTCAAAGGTAGTTGGGATGAGAACTTACCATTGCTCGAATTTGTGTATAACAATAGTTTCTATGCTAGTATTCAGATTGCCCCATTCGGAGCTTTGTATGGGAGAAGATGTAGATTTAATATAGGTTGGTTTCAAGTAGGAGAAGCAACTATGATTGGGCCTGATGCTGTGTTCGAGGCTATGGAAAAACTTAAGTTGATTTGAGAAAGATTGAAGACCGCTCAAAGTCGTATGCGGATATGAGAAGAAAAGATATTAAGTTTAATGTTAATGATTTCGTGTACATGAAGGTTTCACCCATGAAAGGGGTGAAGAGATTTGGGAAGAAGGAAAAGCTTAGTCCCCGTTATGTTGGTCCATACAGAATTCTGATCCATGTAAGGAAAGTATCATATGAGGTGGAGTTACCTGCGGAGTTGTCTAACATTCATCCGGTATTCCATGTTTCTATGATTAAGAAGTGTATTGGTGATTCTGTCGTGGTTGATTCTTCTGAAAGATTAGATATTTAGGATAGCCTTTCATTCAAGGAGATTCCGGTTGAGATTTTGGATTTTCATATCCGTAGGATAAGGAACAAAGAATTTCCTTTGGTTAAAGTGCTTCGGCAAAATCAATCTTTTGAGGGTGCTACTTGGAAAGCCGAAGCTGATATGCGAGTCAAGTACCCTCACCCCTTTTCTGTGAGTTTGGAGCAAGCAGAAGGTACCATTCTTTCTTAATTCTGCCCCCTTCTTATTAAAGATTCAGCTATGTGTCTATTTCCATCACAAATTCGTGCATTTTGTATAGTATCCAAAGGTATAGAGTAAAGTAAGTCCTTTGAGTGAGTCGTTCCAGCTATATGTCCTCATTTTTTTTGTTCTTGGCCTTATTGTAATACCCCAAGAACTCTAACCAATAGTGTCACCATGACTCAAGCTTATAATAAATAAATTATAGTACTTTGGTTGTTTTCTTATCAAGGGTGATGTGTATTAAGACCTCAAAGGTGTCCTAGCGATTAGGTGAATCAAAACATCCCTTGCCAATTGAATTCTTGCGAAGAATTTTAACATAGTCAACTTCAAATGAGCATATCTATTGTTACACTATGAAATTTTGGGCTCATGATCCACCAACAGATATATAATTGAATTACCTTTCCAAAAATACCAATTTCATCCAAATCCGGTATCAGAATGAAAAGTTATGCCTATTTTACTCTAGCATGTCAGCCTGGAAACTGCGTGACGACATTTTGTGATGACTTGTCACAAGTCTGATGGCTTGTCACAAAATGTCGTCACCTTAAGCAGAAAGTCACAAATTCCAATATTTTGTGACGACATTTTGTGATGACTTGTCACAAGTCTGACGGCTTGTCACAAAATGTCGTCAACCTTAAGCAGAAAGTCATAAATTCCACCATTTCATGATGACATTTTGTGGCGACTTGGCACAAGTCTGACGACTTGTTAGAATTGTCGTCACCTTTTTTTTTCAGCAATTAAAGGACATTTTTACAAGGGTGTTTTGGTCTTTTCCCATCTTTTGGAGGCCTTTATATATATGAGAATCCCCATCCAAACCCTAATTTCTTCATACTCTCTTCCAATTCTCTTAAGAAAATATATCTAGGGTTTCATTCAAGAACATTAATCTTCCAAAAATCATCCATAAATCTTCAAGATTTCGTCAAGAACCAAGTTCCTCATAGTGTGGGCTTCAAGAATCATTTATTACAAGTGCGGATAGAGTCTCAAGAACTAGAATCATCGAATTTCAAAGATTAAGGTATGTGGGGTTTTGAACAAGAGCAATACTTTCGTTCTTGTACCTAAAGCTTTGATTTCTATTATGGATTAATATGATTTTACAAGTGGGTTTATACCTAAATTAGTTCATCATGAGACTATGAGAATATAAATTGTTCAAGCTTTGTTATACATGATTATTTTACTATTACCAAGTTATGACTTGATATTTAATATTGTGAATTTCATATTTCTACCATGAGTTTATATTTCAAGTGCTTTCAAGATATGTGTCAAGATTTAAGCTACCTTATGTCAAATAGGATTATTGAGTATATTGATTCATGAGATTGAGTTTTTACAATGAGTCTTCCTATTTCCTCAAAGTTATTGATGTTACCATGATTTAATGAATTGATACATTTTGATATTAAGAAGGATTGATTTGATTTGAGCTGAGTTAGGAATCCACAAATTGATTATGATTTGATAAATAAGAAAGAGATTTGATTTGGTCATCATGATAGACCCTTGTGATGTTTGTGGTGGATTTCCTAACACGTTCTGAGGATTGGTATTGATATTTGTGGGCCACCGTAGGATTGGTATTGATATTTGTGGGCCAGAGGCAGAGTATGAGATTGTGATCACTAAATTGAGGTTGTACTCCCTGGCAAGAGTGCAACGCTCCCGCCAATGTGTGGTTCTCTCCTTAGGAGGCAAAACGTTGGACTCCATGTAGCTCACATGGTTTATGTCGGTTATAAGAACCTCCCATGTCCATAAGAGTTGAGTTTTCTCAAATTACCAAGTCACTCCGAGTCTTGAGTTGAAGAGTTGAGTTGTTTATGATGATTTATGAGGTTTTTATCATATTATTTATTTACTATGAGATCATGATAAGTATGTTTCAATCTAACTCAAGCCAAGTGATTCATCATTGTACATATGCATATTTTCATGAAATTGATGATGATATTTACATTATTGTATGCTCCCCTACATACTTAGTACATTCCAAAGTGCTGACCCATATATTTTCCTATGGTCTACATTTTCTCGTAATGTAGGTTCAGGTACTCAGCCGCAGCCACGTTAGCGAAATTAGGGTGCCTCACTACGTTTTCTCAGTGGTGAGTCCTCATGGTTCGAGGACCGTGTCTATATTTGTATGATATCATTTTATTGTTATGGCTTTCAGTACTGTTGAGTCAATTGGGGGTTTGTCCCAAAGGATCCTTGATTTTGATGTATAGAGGCTTTGTCAGACTAGAGGTATGGTATGTACAGACATTCAATATATATATTTTGGTTGTACAATTTAGTATTTTCTAGTATCTCTCTTGAACCCGATGTGATATATCTCTTTATTATGCATGACTATTGTTGAATTGAGTTCCTTAAGGTAGTGTTTGGCTCCGAGGGTTAGCTTGGGGCTACATGTAGCCCTAAGCACCATATGACATCTGGCGATGGAAATTTTGGGGCATTGCACTCCTGGAGTCCAAAATATAAAGTCGAACCATTAATTTGGCTAAGGATTGAATGTCCCGTGCCAACGGGCTCTGAAATACAGGACAAGATACCCATACTCATTGCCCTTTGGCTCAGGGCATCTGCTACCACATTCCCCTTGCCCGGATGATACAAAATAGAGATTTCGTAATCCTTCACAACTTCACCCATCTTGTTGCCTAGAATTAATCTCCCTATGGGTCATCAGATGTTGAAGACTGCAATGATCGGTGATAATCTTATAATGCATACCATAAATATAATGCCTCCAACTCTTAAGTGCAAAAACTACCACCGCCAACTCCAAATTATGAGCGAGGTAGTTACACTCTTGTACCATAAGATATATCGAAGCATAAGAGATAACACAACCCTACTGCACTAATACACAACCAAAATCGACACCAGAAGCATCACAATACATGGTGAATTCCCTACCCTCTATAGGAAAAGACAAAATAAAAGTTAAAGTAAGAAGTGCCTTGAGCTTATCGAAGCTTAACTCACACTTCTCAAACCATTGAAAGGAAATCTCTTTCTAAGTCAATCTTGTCATCAGTGCTAAAATAGTTGTTAAACCCTCAATGAATCATCTGTAATAACTAGTCGAGTTGATAAAAATATGAACCTCAATAGAAAATGTAGGTTTAGACCAATCAGGAATAGCCATAAGCTTTGTTGGGTCTACCATAATCTCATCCTTAGACACAACATGCCCAAGGAATATCAACAACTAAAGCCAAAAATAAAACATAGAGAACTTGGCAAAAAGCACATGATCCCTTATAGTATGGAGGACAATCCTCAAATACTGTGCGTGCTTCTCACTACACCTTGAATTCAGAAGGACATCATTGATGAACACAATTACAAAGTAATCCAAATAAGGTCTGAACACTTGGTTCATCAAATCCATGAATGTGGGTCGGGAATTATTCAGCCCAAAAGACATCACTAGGAACTCATAATGACCTTAACGGGTCCTAATACGTTGTCCTAGGATAACCTTAGTTCGAATCTTCAATTGATGGTAACTGGACCAAAAATTAATCTTAGAAAGCCTTGTTGCACCCTAAAGCTAATCGAACAAATCATCAGTGTGAGGCGTTTGATAATGGTTATTCATCATCACCTTATTAAGATGCCGATAATAAATACACATACGCATGAATACATCCTTCTTCTTCAAAAATAACGTAGGAGCTCCCCAAGGTGACACACTCGGTCTGATGAAACCTTTACAAAGGTGGTCTTAAAACAAATAATTCAGCTTCTTCAGCTCGACAGTAGCCATACGGTACGGTTTCATACAAATATATTGGGTACCAATCTCAAAACCAATAATAAAATCAAATCTTACAGGCAGGAGGTTATGTAGGTATTTCGATAGGGGTAACATCATAAAACTCACAAACTACAAGAACAGAGTCAAGCGAAAGACTCTCCATACTAACATCATGAATATAAGCAAAATAAGACTTACAACCCTTTGAGATAAGATTCCTAGAACATATATAATAAATAATCCCTATTGGATCGTGGATAACAGCTCCCTACCATCAACTTGGGTATGTCGAGCATGGCTAAGGTAATGGTCTTAGAAAACCAATCCATGACTACATGATAATGCAATAAATTGTTTATGCATAGTATCACATAAAAGTCCACCATATCAAGAATAATAGTATCAACATGAGTATCAACAATTCTAAAAGTCACGACACAAGATTTGAACACTCGATCCACTACTAAAAAATCACCCATGGGAGTAGATACATGCGATGGCATGGATAGTAAATCCCAAGATAACTCTAATTGTGGGTCAAAAAAAGTAGACACATAAAAATAAGTGGATCTCAAAACAAATAAAGCAAAGTATTACTAGCGACACACCAAAATCATATCTAAAACAATAGCATCCAAAGACTCGGTCTTAGGTCTAGTAGGTACTATATACAACTAACAATTCCCATCACCGGGCTAGGATCCTAATCGATTACCTTTCCTACCTACTTGAGAACTACCTCAAGACCCCTAATGACCACCCCTATGACTATGTAAACTGCCTTTAGCTGAGGGATGAACTTCTATAATAGGGAAACCCTCTATAATAAAGCAACAATCGCTCTATGACTAGGGAACCCGCACAAATAATGACCACGAACCCCATAACTTTAACATGTACCATGGACTGGACCAGAACCTGAATATTCGAATGACCCAGAATAGCCTCCGCGACTTGAATAAACAAAATAAGAGCCCTTCAAAGAGTGATTACTACCCTGAATAGGGCGATCGTTAACACAAGACTGACCTCCGAAAGTAATATGAAGTACTATCTAAATAGGTCAACTAGGTTGACTCTAAGGTTGATATGACTGACGGGAAGGGTACCTACCCTAAATACCACTTTCTCTAAAAGGGGAGCTACTACGAATCCCGCTGAAACAACCCTGATATCTAGTCCTCTTATTGCTTCCCACTTAGGCCTCACGATGCACCTCCTCCATCACCTAGATGTTATTGGAGGCCGTAATAAAAGATATACCTATACTTATCAAGTTTGAGTCAACATACGAAGAAGAAGTCTCATCCTTGAACAAAGCAACGAACCTTCTAATACTTAGTATCTAGAATAGAAGTAACATGCCTATCCAACTTATGAAAATGGGCCTCATACTTAATAATAGTTATGAAGCCCTACTCCAATCTAGATAACTAAGCCCTCAAGAAATCTTAAAGGCTGTGAAGCATGTACTTCTCTAAGAAAATCTCAGAGAACTGAGCCTATGTCAAAGGAGAAAATCTAGCTATCCTAGAATCAAGATGACCTCTCCTCCAATGTCAAGCTTCTTAGTCCAATAGAAAAGTAGTGTAATCTATACCATGAATCTCAACTAAGCTTAAATTATAGACCATATCCTCATAAGAAATTAGAAACTAATATGCATCCTCGCTCGGTGCACCAAAAAACCTAGGCAAATCCAACCTCAAGAATCTACTCGACATCTTCTTCTCCTTAACAAACATAGCAGGCTGGGAAACTAGCGATACAGGAGGAACTAAAAACCCTACAATCCACAGCTATAAGTTGTGCCCCTACCTCAGTACCACTCTAATCTTTAGACTGTGCACCATCAGATAGTGCAGCACCAATAAATCCTTAAACTTAAACCAACGAATCTCTAAGATCTGAAGAAGAAATAAACCTTGGTGGAGCCTGGGCTAGTCCCTAGCCCATCACTGGTTAGGATAGAAAAACATTTGGCTTAAGAGCGAGAATAAGGTCTGGTGATGGCCCCCTATACTGATCCCTTGCAAGGGATACATATTGAGGTTATCCATGACCTCTGGGTCATTTATGAATAGTGACATAATCCCTAGTCTTGATCTCAGGACCCTCATATTATATAGCATTAACATGTGTCCTGGAAATCTGTGAAAGAGTGAAGTCAAAGGAATGCTTTATAAACAAACTCAGACACTTAGCATGAAATAAGTGAAAGAAGTGAAGGGCTCCTAAGAATGTCCTATAGCCTCCTGAATATAGAAAAATGACGTCATTATTTTGATTTGTAGGACTCTACTAAACACTTGCTCTTTTACCAAAAATACTGTGAAACCTGGCTCTGATACCAATTCGTCATGACCTAATTTATGGGCCATAATGGCACCTACTGTATCTTGCCAGTAGTTAAGATGAATTGTAACACAAAGCTAAATGCAATGTGTTAACTTGGTTGAATTTCCTAAAAGGGCAGAAATTGACAAATATAGCTTAAGGGGAAGAAAAAAATATAGATAAATAAAAGATAGTCATACAAAGAAATCCATCCCACGGCCTGGTAGACCCAATACGAGAGACAAAATACATCACAAATCCTGAAATAGACAACACAATCCTATCTCAAAAGTAAAGACTAGACATAAATAAGATAGAAGGAAATAGGTGACTCTAACTCTAAGAGCTTACCCTATCTCCAAAATACAACATAGCATGATCCACGAATCAATGGCAACAACTAGTGCTCAGATCTACACCAAAAACATACAGAAGTGTAATATAAGTACCAAAAACCATGGGTACTAAGTGGGCACATTGGCTGACTGAGCTAAATCATGATATATATATATATATATATATACGATAAAATACAATATAACATAACTTAAGTCAAGTTAGAGGCAAACCTGAATTAACTTTAACATCATTGTGCATAAGGAAGTAAATAACCAGAATAGTAACATAACATAAAGGATCAAATACATGCAAACTAAACTACAAAATTGGCTGCCATAAGCCAATTGGTGCAGAAAAATAAATAATCCAACACAGGCCCCCATAAGCGTGGAGGGTACAATCAGGTAAAGAATAAACCACACCAATGTCATCACCAACTCCCATGATACAACTATAATCCATCTATGTCATGCTAAACGATAATAATTTCCTATTTCCCAAATTTTATCAATATCCCTACTATCCATATATCATACTCCCTTGCTAAACTTCAATTGGACCTTATATAACAGTACCATCAACATCAACATCAAAAATAACATAATACCAACATCATGATTAATAGCATAGTAATTTTCTGAACTCGAAGCTGTAATTATATAATTAATATCTTATAATCTTCCAAACTAAAACTACATATATATGTGTGTATGTGTATAGCAATGTCATAAGTATCCTTCAAACTTGAATTAAGTATATACGCCATCGGGACATCATCAATATACATACTCAAACTTGTAAGTATATTATCGTTAACATAAAGAATAACATAATTAATAACATAGTCACTAGCATAGTCAATAAACATCAACTCTTTGTGCCAACCCATTATGATACTCAAATCCCAAGGTCTCATAATATTACCCCATTATGAATTTTTAAGGCATACAACAAACATATAAAATGTATTCAATGGCTAACACAAATCTTGGCCGAAGGTGGGTCAATGGCCCACTACTAAATCCCACAAACTACCAATTTAAAGCAATTTCTACCCCAAACTAGACTTAGGTATCTAAATTCGCTTTTAGATATTAACTATTCCAGAATTTACCCTAATATAGAAGTTATACCTAAAAGATGAGAAAATAGATCAATTATTCCTAAATTATGGGTTTTGGTTAGTCTAAATGGTCTAATTAAACCCAAGTATTACAATTCATCACACCAACACCTACAACTAATCCCATATCTAGCACAATATAATAAAAATACTTTGAAGTAGTTCAATCTAACAATGGGATAAACCTAGCCTGCCTGGATGCCGAACAAAGCTCAAAGAATCTATTAAATCACCGATTTACTCTTCTGGGAAGCTTTTGCAGGATGCCACACTATCAAAATTATATTTTACTCATCAATACAAGAATTATGATACCCATATTTCACCATTATGATTTGGGTCAAAAAATTACCAAAAATCTCATATGGGTCGCATTTATGGAAATTGCATTTTGTAGCCAACCCAACATTCCATTATACTCAAGGAAAAATTACCCAAAAATGCATAAAATCCAAGATATATTGGTGCTAAAATCAAGCCACCATGTTTTAGGGATTTTAAACAAGAAATGGGAAGATCTACTATGAAATTAAAGAAATCTGACAACAAATTCAAAAGATAATTGCATAATAGTTGTTAACCAAATTGTATAATAGTTGTTAACCAAGCTCCAAAATCACACACAAGATTTAATCCTAATATTTTTTTCTTTTTGAAGGTTTTAGTCACTAGAGAATGGGTGACAAATAGGAAAAAGGGGATGAAAAGGGCCTATTTATACCCACCCTAGGTACTCGAGTGTCGCTATCACAACTCGAGGCTCATGATAGCCAGATCTAGCGGTTCCTCAAGAGAGTTGATTTCATGATGTGGGCATTGTTGTTTCTAAATTTGGGTGGCCTACCAAGAGAGTCATGATCCTACCCCTTTGGCTCGCTATTAGCGACCACACCAGAACAGATAAGGGACTTGGAAATTTCTAATTCTCTGCCAACCCCTCAAAATTCATTTGGAATCTCGTATATGAAAATGGACTATGATTCAACATTCTAGTCTTAATGGCACAGTTAGAAATTTCCATCTAAGGTTGTTTCATTCAAAAGTAGATCCCACACCCAATTTATATTTTCTTAACTTTTCAACCAATAGTTTAAAATAAGTCGGGGTGCCTCGAGACTCAAACCAAGAGTCCACCTAGCCTAAAATCACCATTTTGGAGATATTGGAACAGTCAAAATTGGCATATCAAGTCATTTGACTGAAGTTTTCACCAGGTAGCCAATTTGAATCAGTGAAGACTTCAAAGCAGGGACTTAACTCTAAAAAATAAATGAACTACTTGGTAACCAAATTGTCAGTCCTAATAATTCATGATACTTGGGGTAGCTATAGGAAAGATCTAATGGTAAAAATAAGCAAAAGTACAAAAATGACTTGAAGGGTCATTATAATGGTAGAGTTAAATCCTTTCCTCATTAGAGTCAACAGCTGTGTAGTGAGACTAGGCATGGAACTTGTCCTTCTAGGTTACAACTGACAGGTCACCTTACTTTAATGCCAAAAGTTCATCCTTCTGGTGGTAACAAAGGGACCATGGCAAAGTCTTCTCTAAGAACAAAGTGTGGAACTACTACCAAGTCAATGAAGGCAAAATCAGTGGCAGACTTTCAACATGCGCTCAACACTATTACTTAGCATCCTACTCCAACCAAAAAATAACAAAATCAACTCCATATGCTTCACAATACCCATATTATATAACATCTCATATCAATCAATAATAAAGCCAAAGTCATCCTCATACTCAATACCTAGGAATGATGGAGGTTTTATCTTTAAAAATTTTGTCAGTAGTTCATGTTATATACCAGTCATCACCAAACCCAACACTGGATAAGGAAAAGCATCAATCCCTAAAGATTTATCTATTCTAGGAGACATGGCGACTGTAGGATGAACAACTGAAGCCTAATAAACCAATACCGTGGGTGTGGCTTCAATCCTAGATGACCACTTAGAAAATCAAAGCTTGTTGAATGACCTCAGCAAATATAAGGGGTACTTTTGTAATCATAGATTGAGTCGCTGCTTCAGGCTCCACACCCTTTTTCTCTACTATTTCCATATTCTCTAAATAATCTTAAGGTAGGGGAAATAATGTTGGCCTCTTAAGATTCTAGCAAGCGGCTACTTGAGCTCTACTCATTATGGGTATGGCTCATCCTCTCCTTCCCCTACCTTATCCTCTCACTAATCCTCTTCCTGTTCTTATTGTCTCTATAGTTAAAATGCTGACGTGAGATCTACAGGTTGGGTTACATTTGACCTAGTGTGTACCATCTACAAACAAAAAAATGAAGAAGATTAGATACTGATTTGGATCACAGATACCAATTGTCATTAAGTTATAACACCAAATAAATAAGAATGATAGATATTTTAAAGTCCTATAGCCTACTAAGGAAAAGTACAAATATCTCAATACCATTTTGTAAGATTTCACTGGACCTATTTTGGTTCGAAGAGATTGATGAACCCAGACGCTCCAATACCAATGGATTTCATGACAAAAACCCATTGTGAGTAGCACCCATACTACTTTTATGGTTGGAGAACCAACTATCGCAAATGACAACCCCATAATCCATACTCAGAAGAAATAAGCGGAACTAGTCCAACAATATATCATCCAATCTAAAACTAAATCAGAAGTACAATTGAAGGTAAAAGTACTTATACAAAAACCATCCCTAGGTCCCAAAAGTCATTTGTACCAAATCATCTAAGAGTTTCAAGAAAGGGATGCACCACAAAATTGAAATAAAACCTAAGTTCCTAACTTGAATGCACCGCAAAATTAAAATAAAACCCAAGTTAAAAACTAGAGAACTATGACAATAAGGAAAGATTCCATGGTATCCCAAATATTTTTCTCACCATAAAATATGGAGTCAACCACCGGAATCACAAGTGAGGTCTCGTAGGAGCCGCTGGAATGTGCCTGCACTCACAAAGTAAATGCCGGTATAATATCAATACACAAGAACAATAGTATATAGGTAGGGTCATTTGGCCAACCCAAGATGAGAATATGAACATATAACTAAGTTGTAGTACAAAAAATCAATCTATGCTTAATAAATATACACTTAGCATAACAAGCAATAATGAATAATTTGGGATCAAACCAACAAGTCAACAGGTGAGCTAAGATGTATGAAAACTAATGACAACTGAGTCAAAAGATATAAATTTTGAGTAAGCAGCCATGAAGAGTATAGTTGATGACTTGTCTAATAGGTCATCAACTTTGTGAATAGCCATCAGGAATATCGTCAGCCAAAGACAGTGCATGGGCGTTAGAGTTGAAAAGTGAATATTTTCTTTTAAGACATCAAAATACTAATAAGCCATCAAGCCTTGTCGTTAGCCGAAGGTAGCAAACATTGAATTTGAAGAGGAGTTGACGATATTGTCTGATAAGTCATCAGACTCTTAATAAGCTATCACATTTAGCCTTACATGTGCAAGAGAGTTTCTGTGATCTATAATTTGATTCAAAAATTAGCCTAAGTATTTATGGACAAGTTCTAGGTTTTTATTGGGGATCTGGAACTTATTCCAAATGGAGTTTACTTCTTTTCTGGGTCTCTTAAATTTGAATTCAATTTTCAATTCTTTGATTGAGTTATGGGATATTCTTCTTGAACTTGGAAGAGCATCAACCTCAGACTTCATCTTTTGTAAGTTTAATTTCTTTAAATGATGAATACAATTGTTGCTATCTATTTCTTTTTCATCTGGAACTAAAATCTATAACTAGGGTTGTGGGATCAATGATCATCCCTCCATGTATTTAATAGTTGGTTAGGGTTTGAGTAATTGTGGGAACATCTTGATTTTTTAATAATTATTTTCTATTGGTTGCAAACAATAGATCTAGCCTTATGTTTGCTTGCTACAATTGAGAAATAAACTAAAGGTAGTGAATTATTAACGTGGATTTGGGAAGGTTAATTCTCCATCTAATGATTATTGTTGTAACAACATAAATCAACTCGAGATAAAATCCTTGTGAATACAAGGTTGTCCTAAGTTCAAGAGAATTAGGGAGCACAATATCTAGGTAGGTTGAGAAACACTTAGATGGACCATTGATATGATAATTTGGTAATTCCCACAAGTCAATGGAATCCAATACTACAACTATTATTCAATGAGGGTTTAATAATCATAGTGATCACAACCCTAGTCTCTCTCTATCATTGATTTGAACCGTTGAAATCTTAGCTTTGAGTTTTGAAGCAAGTCAAAACTTTAATCATCGTTTGATTGATATAACCTCCAATCAAAAGAAAAGCATTATCTAATAGTCATTTTAATCATAAATAGACTTGATTGACACCTTATTCCCTGTGGGATTTGACATAAACCTACTTGGTTTATATATTTGACAACGACCACTTACTCTCTAGTAAGAGAGGTGTAATTTGGGTGTATCAAATTTTGGCGTTGCCGTTGGGGAATATGGTTTCAAATTGAGTATATCTATGATTATTGACTTATAGTAAGTTTCCTGGTTTTACTTTTATTTGTTGTTTTTGTTATCTGTAGGGTAGTTAGTGAGTATTCTAAGTACACAGAGTTCAGGTGAACCGTTATTACCAGTAGATCCGAAACCTTAGTTGATTGATAGAATGGTAGACCCATAAGAAGCAGGAAGATTAGCCGCCTTGTCTAGGGCTTAGTTAAATCAACAGAATGTAGATAACCCAGGTCGGGTACCAAATTCGGATGAAGAGGACCTAGGAGATGCTGATCTTCTAGGACTGGAAAATCGTAGGTGTGCGTAAGATATAGTGGCACCAGTTGATAAAAATTGCCCATTCAGCGCGAGAAAGGATCCCCAACCTGTGCAATATAATCTTAATAATGATGAGGATGGAATGGATGGAGCATGTGAAACTGTATATATTATTTCTCTACCTTTGGCACCCATAGCTAAGTTCCATATTACAAGCACGATGATTCAACTCCTCCATCTTAAGGGGTTATTCGATGGACTCCCGAGTGATGATCCCAACATGAATTTAGTGAATTTTATTAGTATTTGCAAGTCATTTGATAACCTTGGAGTAGGACAGAATGCCATCTACCTACGCTTATTTCTATTATCTTTGTTTGGGGAGGCAACATCGTGGTTAAATGAGCTGACGCCCGATTCTATAACCAACTGGAGGCAGTTGACAGAGGATTTCTTAAAAACGTTCTTGCCGCCTACCAAGAGGGTACAACTAAGGGATGTGATCAGCAATGTTAGGTAGCTCCCAACTGAAGCCCTCTACTAGATATGAGAGAGGTTTGAAAAGAAGATGATGCAGTCCCTGAACCATAATATGACTGAGATTCATCTGATGGAGACTCTTTATCAGGCGTTGAACTCTATTACAAATCCAGTTGTTGACAATGCTGTAAGGGGATCATTTATGGATCTCACTTTTCAAGAGACTTCTAAGATATTGGATCGGATGATCGAACAAAGTAGAGCTTAGCATACCAGGGATTCTGTGGTAGCAAGCCCTACTGTTTCTGTTGGTATGAATCCTGAGAAACATAGAAAAGAGTAGGAGCAGGATCAATATATGGCATAATTGAAAATGCAGAAGGACTTGTTGACCAAACATTTATTATCTGAAAAGACGAACAAAGTGAAAGCCGTCAAGTCCCAAGGACGGGTTGATTCTGATTTTGAAGAGGAAGTTAACTATCTCAATAACCAGGGGGATTCCGAATGCAGTATCCAAGGGAATCAAGGTCGGATTTATCAAGATAAATCGGTTTATGAAGATAGTGACTAAGGGACTTGGAAGAATAAGACTTACAGAAGTGGACTTTATGTGCTTCTTGTTAATCGAGACAATGCTGCTACTAGCTGAGGCAAAATATCCATGGAGGACATAATGGAGAGGTTGCTAAAAGGAGTGGAGGCCACCAATACAGGTGTGAAAACGATGAAAAGTGACTTTTCATCATTGAGTCAGTTGGTAAACTCATACTCAGCTTTAATCAAATAGTTGGAGCAATAGATAAGCCAACTTTTAGCAGCATTAAATCAGAGGAAGAGAGGAACATTTCCTAGTGACACAGTTTAAAATCCTTGAAACATTGGTACTTGTATAGCAATTACCACTCGGAGTGGTAAGATATTATCGGGCCCTTTTGTGGGTAAAACTGTGAGCCAATATATGGTTGAAGAAAATTGTGAGACTGAAAAAAGTAATCCAGTGGAGTCTGAAAAGCTGGATGGCATTAATATCCCTTCTAATCATCAGCAAAGTGATGAGTTGGAAAATGGGAAAGACTAGGAAAAAGAAGTAGTGCTGAACACTCTCCAAAAACGACCACCTCCCTTTTCTCAAAGATTGAAGAAGAAGGCTGATGACACAAAGTTTAGTAAAGTTATGGCAATGTTGAAGTAGTTAACAGTTAATATGCCTTTGGTAGAGGCACTTGAACAAATGCCAGGATATGCTAAATTTATTAGGGATCTTATGACAAATTAAAGAGCAGTGAGATACGAACCGATGGATAATATCTATCATTATAGTACTATTTCTACAAGGTCCTTGGTGTAGAAGTAGACAGACCCAGGAGCGTTCACTATTCCTTATACGATTGGATCTCTGGAATTTGCTAAGGCCTTATGCGATCTGGGAGAAAACATTAATCTGATGCCGCTAGCTGATAACACTCAACTACACCTCTCTAATGAGAATGTAAACGATCATTGTCAATATATAATCCAACTAGGTTGGGGTTGAATCCCACAGAGAATATGGTGTGAACTTAAGTTGTTTGCGATTTAATCAACTAATAGTTGGATGTTTCATGAAATGGGGATTTTGGAGATTAGATAATAATTTTTGGTCACTTTAATTTTAGTGTTTGTAATCAAGAGTTTATGGGAAACCAAAATCATATTCACTATGGGTTTTAGTACTTGACAGATGCTAATAGTGATTCAAGATTCTCACAGTAGGTAGGACAACAAATCATCTTTATCGAAGTTATGCCTAAATTTCTCTCGAACTTCTTAAGAATTTAATTACCTAATCCTCTCAGACTTAGGTATTTATATTTACTAACCAGATTTCACCTCAGGTTAATCAACCTTGTTACAACATCAATTATTAAATGGAAGTTTAGTGTTTCTAAGTCCCTATCAATATTTCACTTCCTACTATATTTGATTTCTTATCTCAAGAAAATCAAAGTAGGTGTTATCTATCATTTGTAACCAATAAAAAATAATGAAAATCTTAGAATTATCAAAGAGTCCTATTACCTTTAGAATCTTAAACAATTAGCATCTTACCAAGACCTAACCTACAAATCCCATAATTCGGATTAAAGAGATTTACCCACTCATAATGTAATAAGTGAAACAACTAGATGTATTCATAATTTTAAAGATCAACTTACCATAAGATGAATAGTAACTAGTGATTCTTAGATTAGATCACAATAGAAATCCTAAAATATTGAAGAAAATATCTTCGAAGTTAATCATGTTTCAAGCCAAGAAACTAGAGAGAAAAATAACAATATACGTGTCCCAAAATAGGTTCCCTCCTTCTTTAGAAAACCCTAAACTATGCTTTAAATAGTTCACCCTAATTATGGAAACAAAATGACAGAGTTCAGCAATTTCTTGAATTAGATGATGCCATTCGTGACACCTTCACATGAGTCCGACGCTTATCACAAATGTCGTCATCTCCTTCTTCAGTTTTAGCACTTCCTACTTAAGGTTGATGATGAAACCTGACACTTATCAACTCTTTGATGACTTATTAGGAAATGTCACCACAACTTTTAGCTGAGGTCCATTCTCTGCCTAAGGCTGACGGTATTTCTAATAACTTATCACATGGCTGACGACTTATCAGGAATGTCATCAGGCATACTTCTCTTCTATTTGCTTTAAATTTCAACTCTTTTGTTTCCATCCTTGTTGGTTCTCTTGCATCTTGGCTTCTACTATAAAATCAATGATAAACAATATAAAATGACAAAAGTTGCTTAAGACCTTGCAATTATCCTTAGTTAAAAGCCTCAAATATGTTAGCATCTGCTCATACATCACAAGATATTTATAAAAAGTTTGGTTTGGGAGAACCTATACTTACCAACATGAGACTAGTTATGGCAGACAGGTCTATGAAAAGGTCGATCGGTATGCTACCCAATGTACTAGTAAAGGTGGTTGTTTTATATTCACTGCTGACTTTATGATCCTTGATTGCGAAGTAGACTTTGAAGTGCCCATAATTTTAGGTAGACCATTCTTAGAAACTGGGAGAGTGTTAGTTAACATGGAGCTAAATAAGTTAAAGTTTAGGCTTAATAGAAAAGAAGTTAGTTTTGAAGTGCATCAATACATGAAATAGCAAAAGGAGATGAGTGTCTTCTCAATTTTTGATGTATTGTATGAAAATGGGAAAGATGCACCAGTAGGACTAGGGATGAAGCACTTTCAAGGTATATTGATGACTTCTGAGTAGTCAAGATAACCTAGTCGTGCCACGACATTAAATTAGGCTTTGCTTGGGAGGCAACCCAAGACATTTTGTTGTTTGGATTTGTATTATGTGATTGACATTAGATCTCTACACCTATGGTGCCATAGGTATGTTTTTAAATTTTTTGTTTTAGTTTGATGCATTAGGGACAATGCATGATTTTAAGTTGAGCGTGAGACTTCTTGTGGATGTTGATTATGGGTGTTGATGTCCTCTTGGGGTTTTTGTTGCCGTGTCTCTTTTCCCTAGAGTCTTGTTCCTAGTAGAACCAATATGTTTAGGCGTACTGTGTTTTTTTGTGATGTGTTGTGGTTAATTGGGAGAAAAATAAGCATCTTGGGTAGTTGACATTTTTTTGTTGATTTTTGGGAATGATAAATACCTCTCAAATTATCTATTTTGTAACTATGTAATATGCATCTATATGCGACTACTGTGAATTTTTTATGGCATTGGTATTAGGGATATTATAATCATGGATAAAAATTGCATGAACAGATAGGTAATAACTTGTGATCTACCTTTGTGCCATGTGTTTGTGAGATACTATACTATCTATTTCTCTTTGTGTGTTAAATCCAGAACTTGCCCGGTTGGTCTTGCCTTGGTTGTAGGAGAGTGGTCAGGAAAAAATCATAGGCCATTTTTATATTAGTCCACTTTTAGCCTGAATGACCTTCCATATTTGAATAATATCCTTTGATACTGATTTTGAGCCTGAATGCCTATATTTTTTTTATACCTATCACCTTTCCATTTGTATCACAATGAACCTATTTTAGCCCTGGTCCTCCTTGGGCATTATGTACTTTGACTTAGGCAAATCGCCTAAGTTGAGGGTGGCTATTATAGGGGTGCATGATGTAAAAATGAGTATGGAAAAAGGTAAAATAAGAGAAAAGAGAGTAAAACTGGGTGTGGTTGAAAAAGGGAAAGAAAAGAAAAGTTGTGAAAATAGGAAACTAAAAAGACAAAAGGACCGCATCCATCCTGAATTTGCTTCAATAAAGAAAGGGAGAAATAAGTTAAAGGTTGATAAATGAGACCCCAAAAATAGTGTAGTTCCAAGGAGGATTATTCACTTTAAATATCTTTGCGTATCATACTAGCCCCAAGCCTATATTACAAGTTGAAGAAAAGTCCTATAGTGATCCTAGCTTAACTTTCTGAAAGCCTCGGTGATGAAAATAAGGGTAAGCTTATGGTATTTGGCATACATTGACTGGAACTTTTTTCTGAGAGTAAGTGTCTCTTGACCATCCCTGCATTTACATGCTTGATTTCATATATGAGTAAAGAGGGACTTCTTTGTTGTAAGAGCACATCGGTTGCATTGCTAGCTGTTTACTTTTTTGGGTAGTGTAACTTGTACATATCCATGGTTATTGTTGCTAATTTTATGCCATATCTTGATTCCTTTGTGTCATATTATGGATCTTCAATACTTACACAGTTAAGGTTAAAGTGCTCGAACTTGGAGAGGGTGATATGTTTTGAACTAAAACTGATGATTAACTGCTATATGTGCTTTACATTCTCTTAGTTAAACACCATGGTACTATAACGTGTTAGTTCCATAAGGACAAGCAATTGTTTTAAGTTGAGGGTGTTGATGTGAGAGCTTGATGCTAGCACATTTAAGGCTTTTAACTCGGAATAATTGTTAATTCTTAAGCAACTTTTGTTGTTTTTGATTGTTTTCGCTGTGATAGTGCAGGTGAGCTAAGATGTATGAAAACCAACGATAACTGAGTCAAAAGATATAGATTTTGAGTAAGCAGTCATGAAGAGTACAGTTGACAACTTGTCTAATAGATCATCAACTTTGTGAATAGCCGTCAGGAATATCGTCAGCCAAAGATAGTGCATGGGAGTTAGAGTAGAAAAGTAACAACATTTTTTTATAAGCCATCAAAATCCTGATAAGCCATCAAGCCTTGTTGTAAGCTGAAGGCAGAAAACATGAAATTTGAAGAGGAGTTGATGAAATTGTCTGATAAGTCGTTAGACTCCTGATAAACCATCACATTTGGCGTCATATGTGCGAGAGAGTTTCTTTCATCTATAATTTGATTCAAAAATTAACCTAGGTATTTAAGGACAAGTTCTAAGTTTTATTAGGGATCTGGAACTTATTCCAAATGGAGTTTACTTCTTTTCTGGGTCTCTTAAATTTGAATTCAATTTTCAATTCTTTGATTGAGTTATGGGATATTCTTCTTGAACTTGGTAGAACATCAACCTCAGACTTTATCTTTTGTAAGTTTAGTTGCTTTCAATGAGGAATACAATTGTTTCTATCTCTTTCTTTCTCATATGGAACTAAAACTCATAACTAGGGTTGTGGGATCTATGATGATTTCTCCATGGATTTAATAGTTGGTTAGGGTTTGAGCGATTGTAGGAAGATCTTGATAATTCCTTTGTAATAATTGTTTTCTATTGGCTGCAAACAATAGATCTAGCCTTATATTTGCTTGCTCGAACTGAGAAATAAACTAAAGGTAGTGAATTATCAACGAAGATTTGGGAAGGTTAATTTTCCATCTAATGATTAATGTTGTACCAAGATTAATGAACTCGAGAAAAAATCAGGGTGAATAGAAGGTTGTCCTAAGTTTGAGAGAATTAGGGAGCACAACATCTAGGTAGGTTGAGAAACACTTAGATGGACTGTCGATACTGATAATTTGGTGTTTCCCACAAGTCATGAGAATCCAATACTACAACTATTATTTAATGAGGGGTTAATAATCATAGTGATCACAGCCCTAGTCTCTCTCTATTATTGATTTGAACCATTGAAATCTTAGCTTTGAGTTCTGAAGTAAGTCAAAACTTCAATCATCATTTGATTGATAAAACCCCCAATTAAAGAAAAACATTATCTATCAGTCATTTTAATCACAAATAGACTTGATTGATACCTTATTCCCTGTGGGATTCGACCCCAACCTAGTTGGATTATATATTTGACAATAACCACTTACTCTCTAGTAAGAGAGGTGTAATTAGGGTGTATCATGTTTTTCCCTAAATTTCCCATCTTTTATCCCAAAATAATTTTTAAAAAATAAACTATTTTGGATAAATATTCTAGTTTTACAGTTTTAATTGCTATAATAGTACCTGACTACTATAGCGCTGCCGCTATAGAGGTACCAACCATTGTAGCGGTCCTTGACTGCCTTTTTCGAATGGCATAGCAGGAATTCCTTGCTTTAAGATCGATCAAAACAAGCCTAGCCTTAAATTTTGTAACTTCTAAATTTAGAAAAATTTAGACATGAGATTTTAACTATAGGACTCACGTGTAATTATGTAGAGGTCCTTAAATAAATTCTAGATAAATCTTGACATGAACTAGTCCTACAGTAGGTGAAGGAAGATGTTAGTAATCAAGAATAGTTAAAATATATGGATCTTGTGAAAGATAAAAAAGAAGATAATAATGAGAAAAATAAAGGTCCAATCCTTAAAGAGGTTAGTTTTATCACCGTAGACTATTACAAAGGTAAAAGTAGAGGGGAGACACCACCTATAAGGACCAATCCAAAGAGAAGTGTCAAAATTTGTTATAAATGATGATGAAAACCCTATTTTGGAATGTGAGGTTTGTAAGGACCCAAATTCAGTCCACAAAATACAAATGTTACACAAATATCATAAGTTTTCCATCACTACATTGATGGAGCCTTTTCAAGATTTTAACTAAATATAGAAATCAAAAGAAAGTTAGGTATGCAGTATGCAAATTACAACCAGAATGGTAATATTTGGTTTTAATTTATAATCATATTTAGGTGGATTTCATTGTTGATTCTAAGCAACAATTATCTTTATGATTATTGTTGCAAGAAACTGGTCGGTCCTTAATAGCTACTGTGGTGTATGCAAAATGTTATATGTAGAAAATATTGAGCTTATGGAATGATATTAACTATTTAGTATGATTATGAACTTGCATTGGATGATTAGGGGTGACTATAGTGTTATCTTGAGTGATTTAGAGAAAATAAGGGGTCTTTCTATGTATCCTCATGAGTGTGAGGATTTTGTTTTTTGTGTAAATTCTTATGATCTAGTTGAATCAACTTCAAAGGCAGTACTTTTACTTGGTGGAATATTAAATTTATAGTGATTTCATCAAACATTAGATAAATTCTTGGTGAATCAATCTTTTTGAGGCTATTTTGGTTTGATGGAGTCAGAGCATTTAGCAAGGAATGGTTGAAATTATACACCTTTATTACTCTCTTATGGGAATCAGTATAATATAATAAGAAGGTCATTCGGATATCTTAAATTTTGGTCAAACAGGATGTTTTTCAGTAAGTGATGAGCGATAATTGGGTGGCTATTAAGGAAAATGATATTCTTTTTAGCCTGAAGTAAATAATAAAGAAGACAAAGGAAACATTGACTATTGATAGCAAAGCTGGAAATAGAATGGTGCTTCACAAGACACAAGCTGAATAGAAAAAATACATACACTATTAGGAAGAGTTTTAGAGGCAAAAAATAGGCATTTAGTGGTTTACAGAATGGGAAAAGAACACAAGGTTTTTCCATATCTTGGTTTATGGAAGAAGAAAAAGAAAAAGATTATCCATTAACAAGATCTAAAATAAGGAGGGAATTTGGATGGAGGGTGTTGAAGAGGTTGCTATTGTATCTCTTGTTTCTAATCAAGACCAATTTTCAAATACTCTAAAAGAAGGTGATCTTTCATTGCTGAAGCATATCCTAGATTGGTTTTTGAGGAGTTTAATATAGATATAAATGTTATTCCCACTAGGGAAGAAGTTAAGAAGGTAGTGTTTGAACTGAATGGAGATAATTCTACTGGTCCCAATGGGTTTACTGTCTACTTATTTTAGAGTTGCTTGGATATAATTAGTGATAATGGTTATAAGGTTGTGATTGCTTTCTTTGAGAGAAATAATCTTCCTAAGTCCATCACTCACACTAATCTGGTTTTACTACCCTAAAAATATACAATATAATCTTTTCAGACATGAGATTAATTAGTCTAGGTAACTTTGTTACATGATAGGATAGAAGAAGTATTTGATACTATTATTTCAAAAAAGCAGTTAGGTTTTGTGAAAGGTAGGAACATTACTGAAAATGTCTTGTTATCACAAAAGATTATCTTTGACATCAGGATAAGGAAAAGCGTATAAATGTGGTGATTACGCTTGATATGGCTAAGGCTTATAACGGGGTGGATTAAACTTTTTCTATGAAAGTTCATGAAAAGATGGGATTTGATATAGGAATAGTGGATAATATTTGGAGGATAGTGGCTAACAACTAGTATTCAATCCTGATAAATGGCCAAGCTTATGAATTTTTTAATTCTACAATAGAGTAAAGCCGGGGGTCCTTTATCACCATCCTTATTCACTCTATCTATAGAAGTGTTATCTAAAAGCTCTGAATTCATTCTTTTTGGATATAGATTATAAGAGGTTTGGCATTGCCAAAATAGAGTGAAAATATTAATCATCTAGCTTATGTTGATAAGACGGTCATTTTTTCTTCTGTTAATGGCAAATCATTGAATTTAATGATGGATATTCTAAAGACTATAAAGACATATCTGGACAGATGATAAACAGAGACAAGAGTGCATCTTTTGCCTATCATAAGACTGTTAATCCATACATCAAGGAGGTGGACGAATATACTAGTTTTAATAGAGAAAAGTTCTCTTTGATGTTTTTAAGATGCCCAATTAGGCATGCAAATAAGAGAAAGGCTCATTTTGCATACTTAATGAAGGTAGTGCATAGTATTTTCTATAACAACATTTGGGGAGACCCATGGTCCTTTTTTATCATGAAAAAATAGTACAAGAGAACCAAAGAATATAGCAGGCCCAAATGGAAAATCCAGTCCATTCTTAAAATTAAAAAAAAAAAAAGCAAAATGGAAACTTAAAAGGTTAAAGAATCGACAGAAAAAAATAGTGGCTCAGCGAAGTCTCAAAACTTCCATGGGGGCTTTTGTTTATTTCAGCCAACGTTGATTTTTCTTCTAAGTAAATTTCAATTCACTCAGAAATTAAACTTAATAAGGATGTGAAGCAATCTAAACTTAGGCAGCTATTTCCTTGATTTGATTTGGAGCATACATTCCATATCTTTTGGGTAAGTTCAATCTCAATACATCACATAAGCTCTCACAGAATGATATGGTAATAGATCCCATATGAAGATTTCTTGAAGATGTGGATTTGTAAAGTTAATTCAAGATGTGGATTTGTAAAATCAATTTAATCTTTCCAAGTTTTTAGCTAGATATGTACCAGCTTCACTATCTCAGATAAATCTCCTATGTTAGCCTATTTAACTAAGCTTTTCCGTCGTCTTTTAAGCAGGTTGAACTGCACAAAGAGGTTAATACTACTACATAACTTTGGTAAAAATGAATCTTAGTCAAACAGGTTATTTGACTACTACCATATCCCATTTCTAATCTACTTGAGGTATAGGCAATGTTTTCTTTGTTGCAGCCTAATTTGTTGGTTGATTGTTGATTGTTTATTATCTTCCAGTTGCATGATTTGACTAATTTGTATTCTTTTGCATTGTATTTTTGACCTTTTGAAACCAAAGCCTTAGAATTTATTGTTTATCTATGCTTAGTAACTTTCTTTCTCTATAAGGTAGTTGTACAAAATAATTGTAGCTTAATGAACCTGCAACATAGAAAACAAAGTTTGCTAGAGAATCTACCTCTTTATTCCCCTCTCTCATGATGTGTGTAAACAAGATCTCTTCCTTTTGATTCCATCCTTATATCCTACTAAATTCCATACTAATGTTCCATCGGATCTTCCACCCATCTTTAATTATGATTTTCATAGCTAATGAATGAGTTTCCACCACTAAAGGAAGTAAATCGCGTGTTATACAAAAATCTATGCATTGCTCAATTATTTTAGCTTCATCATAGGTCTCGTTGAGTTGTGGATGTTATTAGCACCGGCATGAATTAAATTGTGTCATTCCCGATGCAAAAGGCCCATGATATAGGACCAGGGTTCCCTTTAGAGGAACCATCTGTGTTGTATTAATAATAGTCTTTAGGTGGGACATGCCAATTGATTGCCTAACAAGTTACCTGAGACTTAAGGCTTTAAAAAAGTTGCATCATAAGAACCCATGTCATTGGAATTTCTGATATCCAATGATATACTACCACCGAGAATTGATGTAGATTTAGATCAATATCATAGATGACTTTGTTTATAGACATGTTACCTCTATGAACCTGGTTATTTCTTTACACGACCCGACCCCGGGCCTTGTTGTAATGGGCATCCCAAGTACAACCAGGATCGTGGACCACCCCCTGTTACCCAACCCAACCACCTATATCCAGCCTTAGATGGGCTAAATTTTGAATATATAACAAGATAACATTATTGATATCATCAAGACTCTAGGATAGGGTCATGATCATGACCGACCCAACCAAGTCCAACCGTACCACACCAACAGCCTAACCATACCAAACCAAGCCATAGACCATAAAACAAAGGGAATGCCAAAACATGAGACGAAAATCAATCCCAAAATGTAGTATGACAGAACAGTGAGAAATCATGTCTAATAATGCCACCCTCAATATCAATACCAATTCTAAGGTTGACATCTCTATCGATTACACCCATACCAACCCCCAGAAGTTCCACAAAGCCTCTATGCAAAAGAGTAAACAAATTTGATTGGGACATTCCCCCACCATAGCCAAAACCAATATCCAAAGTTATAGAAAAGTGTCTAAAGAAATCCATATCATAAAATGATGTCTTTTGAAAGGATGAAAGCTCGCCACTTCAGTCCAAATACCGATACCAAATCCGCGTGCTAAGCAGAGGGAGTAGAATTTTTGGTTCCTGCATAGCGTGGGTATACAACCACCAGTTGATGAGATTAACGAGTGACTACTAGCATTAATCTCTGGATAAGGATAAAATAATACCAATTATAAAAACACGTAAAACCATCCAGAATGTGTATAACTATACATATATAAGTGATGGGAAAGGGAATCGGGTTTAGCATGCATTTAAAACCTTTAGACCTGGGTTGTATAGCTTGGCCGTCCTAAACCACCCACGGGCTATATGGAGTTAGCTCCCCCTACTAAAAGGGACCCAGTGCATGTAGCCACACGAACAGGGAATATCTAATGGGATGCCTAGTACATCACCTAATTTATGATGTGACACAAACACACGGTCATCAAGATACCTTATTTTGGCAAATATGAGCATTTGGTTTTGGTTCCCTTGGGACCGTCACCGTTCACGACTTAGCTACACACCCCGCCATTAATGCCTAATTAAAATCATATCCAAACAATCCATAAACCATTCACTAAACAAAGCCAATATTAGTGGTATCATCACACTACCCTTTACTTGTAAGTAATATCCATAGCCAAACACCATTTCGGTTAAAGGGACTTTCAAGTGCCTTTTCCATATACCATATTAAACCACTTGGGAGACTTCCATGTTCCTAAAAGCATAACCATTTAGACCTTATCAATTTCAAACCATTTAAACCATGCATAATTCCATTACCAAGTTTAAAATATGCAAGAGTTCCATTTAAAAAAGTCAATGCAATGAAAACATCTTTATAAGCATTTTATCAAACATCTTGGGGGCATAATATAACCAATTCTAAAGACCATTAAGCCATTACCATGCAATCCAATTGTCCAAATACACCATTGATGCATATAAAAGCATAAGTCAAACCATAGGAAACCATAACCAAGCATTTAATATAAAAATCCCTAAATAATAGTTGAAAACCATAATCATGAAATAGTAAAGCCATGAAATCAATCCTATAAACTATGCCTTTAGTTGAAATTACGATAAGGGAAGAGAATCATGTATTATACCGAAGAATTGATGGAAAGATATCACGAAGAAAAGCCCCAAAGCAATCCGCAAGATGAAACCTTATCCTTCTTGCCCCAAAAGCTCTTGAGAGAATTATAGAGTGTTTTGGAATAGTTTCTAAGTGTTAATGAATAGAATAATAGGGTAAATATCCTCCAAATTATATGAGAAGTAGTGGGTCCTAGTTAGGGTGAGTAGGAAAATATCACAAATACCCCCACTTAAATCCCTTAAAACCCCTCACAATGATAAAACTGGCCCATATGAGTCGTACCCTTCTATACGATTAGTACCCACCACTCGTATCCAAGCCTCAACTCTTGGATCAAACACTGTCTAGTATATGACTCATCAAACCAAGTAGTAACCACAACATATGATCCTTAGCCATAGCCCGTATCCCTGGCAGAATGAAATGCCAGGAGGATTAAACACTGCCCACCATACAAGTCCCTGCTATGACTCATATGAAACCCTTACGACTAATATACCTAAGTCATACCGATTACAGTGGCCAAAACCATCCCACCATTATTACTAGTCTGCATACGAAAGGACCATACCACTCATACCCCAATATACGGCTCGTACCCATAAGTCGTATTGGGCCAGGAGAACAAAATTCCAAGAAATTTTCTAATGGTCAAAAACCAGGATATTTCTGTCTCCCCCACTAGGAACATTCATCCTTGAAAGACGAACAAGTTAGGGGTAACCACACATAGAGTCATTTGCATTATTATCATTCAAAAAAGTTTGAAAACAAAGAGGCAAATATTTTAATCTTTTCTTTAACAAACTATGAAACTAAAGATGCGTTCAAGACATATACCTTCGGTACAAATCCTGGGAGCCAAAAAAGTTCAGGATACTTGGAATTTATGTCCTCTTTTGCTTCCCAAGTAGCTTCTTCCACCTTATGGTTCTGCCATAGAACCTTAACCGAAGCTATATCCTTGGTCCGTAACTGACCAACTTGCATATCTAATATCTCAATCGGGACCTCTTGATAAGACAAAGAATCTGAAATACCCAATCTTTCCATAGGAACAATAGAAGAAGGATCACCAAGATACTTCCCCAACATGGAAACATAAAAGACCGTATGAACCAAACTTAAGCTAGATGGTAACTCCAACTCATAAATGACATTTCTATCTCTCCATAAAATCACAGAAGGACCAATAAATCGAGAAGTGAGTTTCCCTTTTTGCCAAACTACACCACTCCCGTCATGGGAGACACCTTGGGGAATACCCTATCCCCGACCTCAAACTCAAAGTCTCTACACCTAACATCTGCATAGGACTTTTGGCGACTTTGGGCTACTTTAATCCTATCCCAAATTATCTTGACCTTCTCCATCGCCTGATAGACCAAATCTTGACCAAATATGTCCACCTCCCTAAGCTTAAACCACTCAATAGGAGATCTACGCCTCCTACCATAGAACACCTCAAAAGGAGCCATACCAATAATTAATGATATCTATTATTGTAAGCAAACTCCACCAAAAGGTATTTGCTCATCCCAATTGTCAACATAGTCAATCACACAGGCCCGAAGTATATTCTCTAATGTTTGAATAGTTCTCTCCGCTTGCCCATCCAATTATGGATGAAAAAAAATACTCAGACAAACCTTAGTCCCCAACCCTTTCTAGAAAGATTGTCAAAAATGAGATGTATACTGCCCACCACGATTAGAGATAATCAAAACAGGCACCTCATTCAGCTTCACCATCTCCTAAAGATACAGTCATGAAAATTCATCCGTCGAAAAGGTAGTCCGCTCTGGCAAGAATTGCGCTGACTTGGTCGTCCTATCCATAATGACCCAAATAAAATCATACTGATTCCGAGACCAAGGAAGGTCGGTAACAAAGTCCATATTGATCACTTCCTACTTTTATTTGGGAAAATCAATATTTGGGAAAATCATTCTGCTGATACAACCTGCCAGGTCTCATATGCTCAAACTTAACTTGTTGATACACCATACTCTTGGCCACTAAATCAGCCACATCCTTCTTCATGCCATTCCACTGATAGATCTCTTGGAGATCATGATATATCTTAGTCAAGATGAGATGAACAGCCTAGCACAACTCATGCAGCTTAGCCAAAACCCTTTGCAGCAGCCTATCAACATCAGGAATACACAACCTCCCTTGGTATCGTAAAGTACCATCACCACTGATCTAAAACACTACTACCTTTTGCCCTCCGACATTACCCTTGATTCTTATCAAGACAGGATCCAACACTTTTTTACCTTTAATCTCTGCACCAAGAGACAATCGAACCACTTTTTTCACTATCACACCACCATCATTAGAGTCCAAGAGACAAAATCTTAGATTAGCCAAGCGGTGAATATTCTTCACCAATTCCTGCTTGCATTACGACACATGAGTCTAACTCTCCATAGATAACCTTCTAAGAGCATCAACAACCATATTTTCCCTACCTGGGTGGTAGTGAAGACTCATATCATAATATTTGAGAGCATCAGTAACCACACGTACTAAAGACTCTTGTGATCAGAAAATATATCCATGTGAACACCATATAATTAATGTCTCTATATTTTTAAAGCAAACACAACAACTAACAACTCCAAATCATAAGTAGGATAATTCCTCTCATATACCTTCAACTACCTAGAAGCATAGGTAATAACTTTCCCAGATTGCATTAAAACACAACCAAGCCCTACTCGAGATGCATAACAATAAACCACAAACCCATTATTGCCTTTCGACAAAGTCAGGATTGGAGCCGAAGTCAACTTATCATTCAACTTCTCAAAACTCCCTTTACAAGAATTTGACTAAGAAAATTTAACCTTCTTTTGAGTCAACTTAGTCAAAGGAGCAGTTATCAAAGAAAAGTCTTCCACAAGCCACCTGTAATACCTAGCTAAACCCAAGGAGCTCCAAATATCAAGTGGAGTTTTGGGCCTAGGGCCACCTCTTCACCATAGAAACCTTTTGTGGATCCACCATGGTCTTTTACTAGAAATAATGGCCTAAAAAAGTCATAGCATTCAACCAAAACTCAGAGTTTGAGAACTTATCATACAACATTGTTTTTCTAAGGTCTTCAACACCATACAGAGGTGATTAGCATGATCCACCTAGCTCTTTGAGTAAACCAGAATGTCATTAATAAACACAATGATGAAGAGATCCAAATACTGCCTAAACACCCTATTCATCAAGTCTATAAATGTTATTGGAGAATTAGGCAATCCCAATGATATCACCAAGAACTCAAAATTCCCATACCCATTATGAAAAGTAATCTTAGGGATATCCACCTTCCTAATCTTAAGCTGATGGTACTCAGACCGAAGATCCATCTTAGAGAAGAACT
The DNA here is from genome assembly GCA_026120095.1 of Capsicum chinense. NCBI lineage: Eukaryota > Viridiplantae > Streptophyta > Magnoliopsida > Solanales > Solanaceae > Capsicum > Capsicum chinense. The sequence goes on along the minus strand of JAPEIP010000008.1, from coordinate 165,430,126 downwards.
TAGCACCCTTAACTGGTCAAACAAATTTTCTATCCTTGGGAGAAGATATGTGTTCTTGACCATCACATTGTTTAACTGCCTATAGTCAATGCACATCCGAAGGGAACTATCCTTATTGCACATAAAAACACCGGTGTACCTCATGGAGAAACACTAGGATGAATAAACCCCTTATCCAGAAAATTTTTAAGTTGCTCCTTGAGTTTCCTCAACTCAGCCGGAGCCATTCTATATGGAGTAATAGAAATTGGACGAGTGTCTGAAAGCTAATCAATACCAAACTCTATTTCTCTATCTGCAGGAACACTAGGAAGTTCATTCAGAAAAACCTATACAAACTCACTAACCACCAGACCAAAGACAAAGAATGACCTTCTGAGTTGGAATTCTTAACCCGAACCAAGCGATAAAGAAAAGCCTTGGATATTAACCTTCGAACTCTAAGGTAAGAAATAAAACTTCCCCTTGGATCTAAGGAACTACCTTTCCATTCTATAATTGGTTCACTGGCAAACTTAAAGATAACCTTACGGGTCCATCTATAGATGCATAAAAAGAATGCAAATAATCCATGCCTAGAATTATATCAAAATCTAACATATCCAACTCAAACAGATTTACCAAGTTCTGCTTACTACCAACATATACCACACCCCCCTATATACTCTCTTAGAAATAACCGAGTCACCTACAGGGGTAAAAATAGAAAAAGGATCTAAAATAACTTCCAAATTAAAACCAAAACACACAACCATATATGGAGTTACAAAAGAAAGAGTGGATCCCAGATCAAGAAAATAATAGACATCACAAGAGAAAAGTAACATAACAGTAACAACATCAAGTGATGCCTCAGATTTTGATAGGGATGCCAAAGAATACAACCTGTTCTGACCAACATTAGATTCAAGAGTAGTAACAGAAAAGGCACCACCCAACCAGGTGTAGGAACAAAAGATGGGGCCACAGGAATCTCATTCTCCCCCGTAGGAACCTTATTAACCAGACAATCCTGAGCCGATGGCCTACCTGGCCACACTTAAAGAATTTTTCCATTCCTTTCTTATAATTTCCTTTATTAATACGACCATAGAATCGAGAAAGAGGGCACAAAAAAACTGACTGATCTTTGCTTTCTTGAGATTGGGCAACCTATGCCCAAGAATAATAAAAAAAATATAATTAGGAGAAAAAGAGCCAGAGCTCCCCCAATTCTTTTTTTCCATTTTCCACCATCTTTACCACCACAAGACTGATTACCTCCCTGATCAGAAAATATGCTCCTCTTTTCCTGCCCATCCCAAAAGTCCATCTACTTTCTCTTCTCATCCTCAACCTGCTGCATATGAATAGTTAACCTTGAAATATTCGTATTTTTAATCAACAAGGCAGTTTTGCTCTCTGTAATCAAATCCCTATTCAACTCAGAAGCCAACTTCCTTATTCGTGACCTCATATAAGCTACCAAATTTTGAGCATACCTTTATAGCTGATGAAACTTCAAAAATATTCCTTTATTGACATCCTCTCCTTCTTAAGGTTCTCAAACTCTTATTAATACTCTGGGATAGGTTCACAATCCTGATTGACATAACCAAGTCTAACCATACCACACTAACTGCCCAACCATACCAAACCAAACCATAGACCATAAACCAAAGGGAATACCAAAACATAATATTAAATCAATCCCAAAATATAGTATGATGGAACAGTAAGAAATCATGTCCGATGATGTCAGCCTCAATATCAATACCAATTCCAAGGATGACACATGTACCGATCCCACTCATACCAACCCTCAAAAGTACCACAAAGCCACTATCCAAAAGAGTAAACAAATTTGGTTGGAATATGCCCCCAACCATAGATACAATAATATCCAAAGTAATAAAAAAATGTCTAAAGAAATCCATAACATGAAATGATGCCTTTCGAAAAGATGAAAGCTCACCACTTCAGTCCAAATGCTAATACCAAATCTGAGTTCTAAAGATGGGGTATCAAATGGCCAATTCCTGCATAGCGTGGGTATACAGTCTCCAATAGATGAGGTTACTAAGTGATTGCTAGCATGAATCTTAGGATAAAGATAAAATAATAATAGTTATAAAACCAAGTAAAACCATCTAAAATGCATGTAACTATACATATATAAGTGTTGGAAAAGGGATTCAGGTTTATCATGCATTTAAAACCTTTAAACCTGGGTTGTGTAGCTAGCCGTCCTAAACCACCCACGGGCAATATGGGTTCTGCTCCCCCTGTTGAAAAGGCCTCAGTGCGTGTAGACGTACGACCAGGAAATATCCCATGGGATGACTAGTACAACTCCCAATATACAATGTGACACATGCATACGGTCATCAAGACCCCGCATATCAGCAAATATAAGTATCAACGTTTGGTCCCCCTGGGCCGCCACCTTCTACGGCTTGGCTACACACCCCACCATTAATGCCCAATTAAAACCATGTCCAAATAATGAATTTACCATTTATTAACGAAGGAAAATATTAGTGGTATCGTCATACCATTACTTTCTTGAAAGTAATATCCATAGCCAAACCATTTAGGTTAAAGGGACTTTCAAGTGCCCTTTCTATATACCATATTAAACCACTTGGGAGACTTTCATGTTTCCCACAAGCATAACCATTTATCCTTTGGACTTTTCAAACCATTTAAACTATGCATAATTTCTTTACCAAGTTCAAAACATGCAAGAGCTCCATTAAAAGTAGTCAATGCAATAAACATATCTTTATAAGCATTTTATCAAACACCTTTGGAGCATAATATAACCAAAATCAATTCTAAAGACCATTAAACCATTACCATGTAATCCAATTGTCTAAATCCACCATTGATGTGTATAAAAGCATAAGTAAAACCATAGGAAACCATAACCAAGCATTCAATATCAAAACCCCCAAATAATAGTGGAAAACCATAATCATGAAATAGTAAAGCCATGAAATCAATCATATAAACCATGCATTTAGTTTAAATTACAATGAGGGAAGAGAATCATGTATTATACTAAAGAATTGATGGAAAGAGATCACCAAGACAAGGCCTAAAGAAATCTGCAAGATGAAACCCTAGCCTTCTTTCCCCAAAAGCTCTTGAGAGAATTATGAAGTGTTTTGGAATAGTTTCTAAGTGTTAATGAATAGAATAATAGGGTAAATAAAATATAAAGTGTATGAGAAGTCGTGGGTCCTATTTAGGATAAGTAAAAAAATATCTAGAATGCCCCGACTAAAATTCTTTTAAACACATCACAATGATATGACTGACCCATATGAGTCACTCTTTTCTTTACGATTGGTACCCAACACTCGTATCCAAGCCTCAACCTTTGGATTAAACACTATCCAATGTATTACTCATCTAACCAAGTCTTAACCATAACATATGATACATACCCATAACCTGTATCCCTAAAAGAATGAAATACCAAGAAGATCAAATAGTGCCTACTATATGAGTCCCTGCTATAACTCGTACCAAACCCTTATGACTCACACCACTAAGTAGTACCATTCTAATGGAAAAAACTATCCCACCACTTATAGTGGTCAGCATACAATAGGACCATACCACTCGTACTCCAACATATGGCTCGTACCCACGAGTCATATTGGGTATGGAGAATGGAATTCTAGGAAATTTTTTGAAGTTCAAAACCCAGGATGTTTTATTTATCCATTTCCATATGTGCCACACTATAAGATCTTGAGCCACCCTAATTAGCAGTTTAACTTGTATGAACATTTGTCTTTCCACCACTTGACAATTGTTTTCTTTATTTGAACAAAAGGACCTTGGATGTCTGCACCCATAGCATATCTTTCCCAAATGTTATAAGTTACCTATCTACTTTGGAATAAGTGTTCTATAGTTTCAAGTTATGAATTGACACAATAACCACATACTAAAACTATAGCAATACCATATCTATCCACAATATAATTAACAAGAATCTTTTCTCTCCAAATCCTCTAAAAACAAAAGGCAATTTTGAAAGGTAATCTCTCTTTCTGTAATTTAGTGAAAACCAAGATTTCTCTCTTCTATGTCTAATCTTTTGTCAAGATTTTTTGGCAGTAAATTCACCACTTTTAGGTAAAATCCACCAAGGTTTATCACTAATGGTGGTATTACTATTCAAAGGTAAGAATGTTCAAATTGATTAGCCACCTGTGAAGGAAGTTTCTAATTGAGTAGTGGAAAATGCTACTGGCCATTAAATATTATTCTACTTACTTCATCAATATTCAAATCTCCAGGGCCATCAAAAGGAAGAACACTTACCAGTGATCCCAGTCTAGTCCAATTGTCATGCCAGAAGCTTCTATTGTCATACTATTTTCCTACTAAATATGTTTTTCAATAAAGTCTCTTGATTCCAATATCAACTTCTAAAGTTGTGAACCTCCTTTCCATATAACCTGTGTTGGATTTGATATATTATAATATTTGTTCCATATAAAAGTAGACCACACTATACTTCTAACTCTAAAATTCCACCATAATTTTATAAAATGATCTTTTGAAACATCAAAAAGTGATCTAAATCCCAATACCCCTTATTTTATAATAAAGAAATTATTCGACCATTTAGACTAGTGTCTACTTCTTCCTTCCTTTTTGTTGCTCTAAAAGAAATCTTTCAATAACTCTATAAAAGGTACTAATGGTGTATTTGGTTAGAGACATGGCTGACAACAAGTAGAGAGGCATACTCTGAAGAACATTATTGATTAACACAACTTTTCCTTCAACCGAGAGTAGCTTTCCCTTCTAATGTTGTAACATGTCCTTAATTTTCTTTATCGACTCATTATAGAACACCTTCTCCTTATTAGTATGAATAATACGACACCCAAGATATTTTAAAGGGAATAAACCACTGTTAAAACTTATTATTAGCCACAACCTATCTCAACTCTAGGGAAGTATTTTTGGGCATATAAAATGCACTCCTGTATCTATTCACCAGCTGACCTAATATTTTTTCATACTCCTAAGTAAGTCTGTATAAATCTGAAGAGATATCGTAGAGGAAAAAGTTATAGTATCATCCACATAAGCTAAAATATTAATTTTTTCTCTCCACTTAGGAAGAACAAATCCCTAGCAGTTATCCTTCTCTAAAAGGCTATTCAGGGATCTAGACAAGACTTTTGTTGATAGAATAAATAAAGCTAGTGAAAGTGGATCCCCTTTTTTGACCCCTATTGTAGAGTGAAATAAACCATGAACTTTCCCATTGAAAACTATTGAGTACTAGTTTTTGGCAATTAGTCTCCATATCAAATCTATATACCTCTCTAAAAACCCATTTTTCTTAATATTTTGGTATGAAATAGCCAAGAGACTCTATCATAGGCTTTGGTTATATCCAACTTAATAACAACATTAGTTGGCTTACACCTCTTACTTATATATATAACAATCTCTTGTGTAAGGAGAAATTCTGAAGATGCATATTCCCTTCACAAATCCTGATTGATTGCAAGAAATAAATTTTGGAAGAAATTTCTCCAATCTATTATGAACCACTTTGGAGAAAACTTTATTGATGAAGTTACTCAGGCTAATAGGTCTAAGTTTAACAAACTAACTATCGTAGATTTTTATGAAGCAATATAGATTAGTATGAGTGATAGTTTTTGGAAGGGTGCTTCATTCAAAAAAAGCTTTTACCAATTCCATTACATCTGCTCTAGTAATCTCCCAGCAAACATGGTAGAAACGTTTTGACATATCATCTGTCCCACAAGCACATTCTCCCTTAAGATTATAAAAAACATATTTTTACCTCTTTTTCATCTGGTAGATCAGTGAGAAAATCATTTTCTTCTTCACTGATAAGATTAGGAATGTGTTCTAGAATAGAGTAGTCTAGATTTCTTCTTCTTGAGAAACTAATTTTTGTAGAAATTCACTGCTTTTTTTTTTCATAAGATCTTCTTCTTATAACTAGTTTCCATCAGATCTTTTTATTCTCTTGATTTTCATGCTGCTTCTCCTTCCCTTTACTAAGTTATGAGAAAACTTAGTATTTCTGTCTCCTTCTAAGAATTAGGTAAGATCAGGATTTTGTCTCCAAAATTCCTCTTCATAATGCTAATATTGTTTGAGCTTTGCCTATGACTTTAGAATGATACATTTTTTTTAGTAGATGGATCTTCTAGAAATAGTTTTTAGTTCAACTTCTGTACTTCTTCCTCAATGATAATTTACTAAAAAAATGTCACTAAAGTTCTCCCTACTCTACTTTGAAAGCATTTTTTTTATATGTTTAGCTTTGTGCTTAAACTTGTAAAAATAGTTGCCTTCCACTTAATATGCCAATTAGATCTCACAATATCTAAAATAATCCTTATGCTTAGTCCAGAATTGGAGAAATTTAAAAGACTTTTTATGCTCCTAACTCCTCTAGGTCAAAGTGATTAGCAAGGGGACATAATCAAACCCAAACCTTGCAAGTGTTCAACCTCTCTATCTGAAAACCATTTTTGCTTGTCTTGGTTAGTGAAAAATCAATATAATCTTTTCAAATATATAATCTGAACTAGCTCTTACATTCCACCAAGTAAAAGGATTTCCATGGAAAGGAATTTCTTTTAATTCACTGAAATTCACACAAAAAGAAATGTCCTCACATTGCTGGGGTAAAATAAGTAAACATCCCAATTTTTATTCCTTATTAGGAATAACATTAAAGTCTCATCCCATAATCCAAGGCTAATTTGTGCCCTTAGTAATCTGATAAATATAATTCCACAAAGCATATATTACATTTTCAGAGAATTCAGCATACACCAAAGTTACTAGACAATGATTGTTCAAATACTACATGAATAACCTAAGATTTATTTGTTGTTCCATGTCCCTCAAAATATCCACATCTATTTGATCCCTGACAATGAACAATATTTTTCATTGCAATTTGCTCCTACTTAATCCATTCTTAATCTTCTCTTACATCTCTAAATGTGATTATCTCTCTAGAATAGTTCTAACAGAGTTATAATAAAGAATTTGTGAAAGTTATTAAGCATTAGAGCCATGTGAAAAGCTTTTTGGGTCTTCACTGATCTTATGTTCCATATAAATGCCTTCATCATTGAGTTTTTTTTTTCTAGCTACACTTCTTCTATTGACCTATTTAATTTGATTTCTTTTTCTATTTTACATGTCCTACTTATTATCAATCACATTTTCTACTCTTTTACTACTTCTTTCTTTACGGGTATTTCTTCAATGAATTTGTGAGAGACTATCTCCTATAAATTCTAGGAGAGCTTTTCTTAGAGGGATTCTTTTCTGTACAAGCCTCTTAAATTGTATGGTCTTGTATTTTACCCCCTATTATAAGTGGGTAATCGTCCAAAAATTCTACATCCCTTTATTCATCTATACCTCTCTCTACTATATTTTTGTTGTCGTGTCTTGCCCCTGTGTTGAATCACTAATGATTAAATCGATTGAACTATTTGCTGCAACATGTGCTTGAAACTTATTGACATTAACACTTATTGCTCATTTTTTTGCTCCCCTATCAATGATAATTGTTGCTCCATCCTCCTTTGAGTGTTTCTTTGGCTTTGTATTACAAGGTACTGTAATATCTGTTATTGGTACTATTGTTGCAATACACTTTTCCTATTTCTCTTCCATATTTTAATCTGTAATACCTGATCCATCCTCTTCTTATTCTGTTGAACTTTTGTCTAAATCTGGTGTAGTATCTTTATCGGCCTCTTGCATGTCCTTTTTGTAGAAAGTAATATGAACCTAACTCGCTGTAGTAGTCTCTTGATGTTTGTCTTCATTGTTACCCTCTGTATTGGTTTCTGAATCTATGCTGCTCAAAGTCTTTTCATTCTTTATTTCTTTTTCTTCATTAACTTTGTCTGTTAAGGATAGAAAAGTTTTGTTTCTAACAACACCTATTTGAGTCTTTTCCTTAAAGATGCCATTCACATTGACCAGCTCTTACTCCTCAGCATTTTTATTTCTATGAAACAATTTCCCTGCAGGTTTTCATTTGGAAAATCTTCTATAAACCTTCATTTGTTATTCTTCCTAGTTTATATTATCCTCTAATTTATCCTCGTCTACTTTAACTTTGTTTTTAATTAATTTCGAATGAAGAATATATCAATCCTCATCATTATGACCTTGAAATTTGCACTTCCTTCAATATTTTGGGATCATATCATATTTTATCTGGATTTTCTCTACTCTAGACACTTTCGTTATAGGATCTTCTATTTTTAGCTCTACAAACTTTGGAAAATTAGCCATTAAGTCCTCCTGTACTTTGACTCTGTCACAACTTGGCCTAGTTTATTAATTATGATCATGTCTAGATGAATTGGTTTACCCGCTGTAGATGCTAGAGAAAATAGGGATTCTTTGAAAAAAAGGGTAGGTCAGAGATCTAGGAAAGAGATCCAGGTCATGGCTTGTGTTGTTTCCTCACCCACTTTAAAATTTGTATCATAAATAAGTGGTTTCATTTGATATGAGCATCCATCCTTGGTATAGATATAGTATCCACTGTTTAACATCATATTAAAAAAATCTTCAAATAGATCAAAGAAAATTAGAATATGTCTATTTTGAAATAGTCTAATTATGCACTCACCCTTTACATTGTTTAGGAATTTGATATCGAAGTTCCTCCAAATCAGGTTACCTATGTGAAAATTTGTCAATCACTGCATATTGAAAATTCTTAATGGTGTTCATAAGTTTGGGTTCTTTTTTAGTCCATGTTATTCTGGGTATCCCATCAATGTATGTAGGCTTCTTGATAGAAATTGGCTTCACTTGAGGTTTTGTGGTATTCTTTGGAAGGTTTACAGTGGATTGCTTTAATAAATTTGTGTATTTTCCCTCATGAAATGTTGAAGTAACCCCAATGTTAGATTGTTTAGGCTCTATAAAAAAAATTAGGATCCATAAATGTGATGTTTTCTAATCTTTCCATAATTTTATTAGTAGGGGTGGAAGGTGATGCAGTGTCATGACCCGAGCTAGGACCTAGTCATGAATGGTACCTCAAGTCTGCCAAGAATCGGAGACCACCCCCATTAACCTAGCCAATAGAACATAATACAACTACAAGTGGATCAGTTTCGAACATATAACAAGATAGAGCTGAGTTTGTGACATATAACAAGATAGATAAATCAACAACAACAAGTATCTAAGAATCCATAACACAATCAGCCCACACTTTGTCCACAAAAGCCTCTAGGAAACCAAACATCAACCTAAGTCAGAACATGCTCCCGACCATAGCCAAAAACACATTGAAATAGTCTAAGAGCTAAGTAAAGATAAGACCATAAAATAAGGGCCTTCAGAGAATGGAATCTCACCACTTTAAAGCTGACTCACGAATAATCCAGATATCACCGACCATAGCGTAAGGAAATATAGGTGTCTTCAGACCCTGGTCATATGGGGATACAGTTTTTGAGGATGGTTAGCAGGGTGAGCTCTAGAATGTAACTCAGGGAAGGGATAAAATAAATCCATGATCAATCAGTCCAAAATCATTCCAAAACTATTTACACATAATCATATACATACATATATATGTAATATACTAGGGTAGAGAGCTAGGTTTAGCATGAGATTTAAAAACATTAACCTGGACTATATAGCTCAAGAGGTCATCCACATCCACGGGCTATATGGGTCAAACTCTCACCTTGATAAAAGGGTTCTAGTGCATGTTAGCCGCATAAATCGGGGTATCGAGGAAGGCTGTGGAATTCACGACCCTTCACCAATCCAGGATACAAATATATAATGTGTGTCACAAACAAATGGTCATCAAGACCAACCCTCATGTCGGCAAATATGGGTTTCCTATATCAGTCCCTCCGGACCTCCACCTTCACAGTTTAGCTATACCCTTTTAAGCCCAATTAAAACATTTACACATTTCCTTGCATTAAACCAAGGATAATACATTAAGGTACAAACAATTTTTATCGTTATACCAATTACGCTTTCAATCTAATATCATTATTCCATTTTTGTAGACCATCAACTTGGGGGAATCAATGACCCCCATGATCCAATTACCCATTAACTTGTGGAAATCCATAACCCCCAAGGTTCAATTTAAAGGCATGGTTCATAAAGTTATGGTTCATAACTTGGGGGAATCCATAATTTCCCATTATCCATTAACTTGGGGAAAGACCTTTCAAAGCCATTTGTAATCCATTAGCCTTTTATGCAATACAATAGTTAAAAATTTATTTCAATATGCATATATCCATGTTTTAAATTCAATTTCAAAGGGTTGGGTTGAGATCATTACCAATTCAATTAACAAAATCCATAAAGTTGGGGGAATCCATGACCCTCATATGTTTATCAAATCAACTTGGGGGACTCCACGACCCCTTATTACCATTACCATGCCCATGCACCTAATTAGTTCAAAAGCCATTAAATTAAAACATGAATGATTCACATAAACCATAATAAAAACAATTCAATCAACAACTTCCAAAGGTCCTCAACTCAAATTCAAATCTAACAATAAATCACATGGATGATAATTTAAACACATGTTTTTAGCAAAACAAGTTTTAGGAAAGAGATATGTGCCTGAAAGTATTGAGAATTATGGAGGGAAATCACCAATTAGAGCTCTAGAAGCCAAATCCTTAGAAACCCTTATTGTTCTTGCCTTGGGGATTTGATAGAGTTTAAGAGTAGTTTATGATTGTCTAACTGATAAAATAACCCATTTAGATATTTTATGGTCATGTGTTATGATTGAGGAAAGAGGGAAATGACCAAAATACCCTAAATTAAAAGTGAAGGAAATTGTTCACCAGTAGTTACGAGTCACATCACCACTCCTGATGAATGGGTATGAGTCATTGCCTAGACTCGTAGTCTAGGTAGACTCTTAAACCCCCTTAATTGGTTTGGTCACGAGTCACACCCAATGACTCGTAACCTCACCTTTTGACTCATAACATTCCATTCGTAGTATCAACAAAAACTTGGGCATTCCTCACTGGTTTGCCTACGACTTAATCTCTACGGCTCGTAATGAGTCTTCACAACTCGTGAGGTCTATGTCATACTCAGGATAGAAAATTTGGCCAACTTATTGATCAAGTTACGATTAGGACCACACGACTCGTGAGGAATCTTCATGACCCATTACTTAAGTCATAAATTGGACAGTGAGCATAAAAGTCAAGAAATTTTCAGAGTCTAAAAATCCGAGGTGTTATATTCTTGCCCCCTAGGATCATTCATCCTCGAATAATGAATCAGAGTATCAATTAGCACGATCGTAAGATAGGAATGGAATCACATAACCATTAAAAAAATCAGAAAACAAAAAGAGTAGGAAAATGCATAACTTACACATGATTATCCAAATTGGGGAACAAGAACGGATATTTGGACTTCATGTCCTCTTCATCTTCCCAAGTAGCTTCTTCTACCTTATAGGTCCTCCAAAGGACCTTCGTCGAACCTACATCTCTAGTCCTCAAATGATAGACTTTCCTATCCAAAGTCTCAAAAGGAACTTCCTCATAAGAAAAGAAATCTATAATACCAAAACACTCATTAGGCATAACCAAAGAAGGATCACCCACATACTTCTTCAACATCGATACATGAAAAACCAGATGAATAGAACCCAAAATAAAAGGCAAATCCAATTCATAAGCAACATTGCCTACTCTCCTCAAAATCAAGTGTGAACCCATATAGCGAGGTCTGAGCTTCCCCTTCTTCCCAAACCTCATCATTTCCTTCATGGGAAATACCTTTAAGAATACCCAATCCCCAGCATTGAACTCCAACTCTCTTTACCTCAGATTCCCATTGGACTTTTGGAAACTCTGAGCACTCTTAAGCCTATCCCTGATCACCTTTTCCTTCTCTATGGATTGGTGAACCAATTCCATACTAGATAATCTAGTCTCACCAACCTTAAATCATATAATAGGAGATGTACACCTCCTACCATAAAGATCCTTAAAAAGAGACATCCTAATGCTAGAGTGATAACTTTTATTATATGCAAAATCAATGAGAGGCAAATGATCTACCCAACTACCTTAAAAATTAATAATATAGGACCTTAGAATATCTTTCAAAGTCTAAATGATCTGTTTTAATTATCCATCCGTCTGAGGGTGGAATGCGATGCTAAGGTTCACCTGTGTGCCTGGGCCTTTCTGAAATAAATGGCAAAAGTGAGAAGAGAACTGTGTACCTCGATCCCTAATGATGGAAATTGAAGCACCATGAAATTTAACAATCTCCTGAATAAACAACTTAGCATAATCCTCTCAAGAGTAATTAGTCCTCACAGGCAAAAAGTAAGCAGACTTAGTCATCCTATCCACGATGACCCAAATTGAATCATGCAAATTTTGAGACCGTGAAAGACCAGTAATGAAATTCATGTTGATCATGTCCAACTTCCACATGGAAAACTTAATATCTTAAGACATACCACCGGGCCTCAAGTTCTTAACCTTAACTTGCTGACAGACTATGCACTTAGCTATAAAATTATTCATATCTCTCTTCATGTTGTTCCACCAATAAATCTCCTTCAAGTGATGGTACATATTCTTCAAACTTGGATGAACTGTATGCCTCAACTCATGAGCCTCAATCAAAACCCTTTCTTGTAGCCCATCAATATCAGGAACACATAATATACCCTGATACCTAAAGATGCCATCACCATCAGTCTCAAAATCCATAACTTTTGCTGACCTACATCATCCTTAATCTATATCAAGATAGGATCCAAAACCTATTTTTACTTTACCTCAGCACTAAGATATTACTTTACCACCTCTTGAACAATCATACCTCCGTCCTTAGAATCTATAAGACAAACTTTAAGATTAGCCAACCAGTGAATATCCTTCACCAATCCTTACTTCTTCTCATCTACATGAGATAAGATACCTATAGCTAACTTGCTAAGAGTATCAACAACCACATTAGCCTTACCTTGATGGTAGTAGAGACTTATGTCATAGTCCTTAAGAAACTAAAGCCATCTTTTTTTCCTGAGATTTAACTCATTTTAGTAGAACACATACTATAAGCTCTTATGGTCTAAATAAATATCAACATGCACTACCTATAAATAATGGCACCAAATCTTCAATGCAAACACTACAGTCGCTAATTCTAGATTAAGAGTCAGATAATTCCTTTCATAAACCTTAAGTTGTCTAGAAACATATGCTACAACCTTACCATGCTACATCAGACACAACCTAGTCCTACTCGAGATGTATCACAGTAAATAATAAAACCATCAGTTCCCTAGGGTAGGGTCTAAACTAGCGTGAAAATCGTCTTATCTTTCAACTTCTAAACTACCCTCACAAGCTTCAGACCACAAAAACTTCACTTTTTCTAAGTCAACTTAATCAACATAGTACCAATAGAAGAGAATCTCTCCACAAACCTCCTATAATACTCGGCTAAACACAAGAAGCTCTGAATATCAATTGGAGTTATGGATCTAGGACACTTCTTAACTGCCTCAACTTTTTGTGGGTCTACCATGATTCCCTCACTAGAAATAATATGACTCAAAAAGGTTAAAATATTCAATAAAAAATCACACTTCAAAAACTTAGCACACAATCATTATCCTTAAAAGTATGCAATACTACTCTTAGGTGATTAGCATGATCCTCCTTACTCTTTCAATATACTAAGATTCCTCAATAGACACAATGAAGAACAAATCTAAGAGCTATCTAAATACCCGATTCATGAGATCCATAAATGTAGCCAGAGCATTAGTCAACCCAAATAACATAACCAAAAACTCATAATGACTATATTGTGTTCAGAAAGTAGTCTTAGGGATATCTTCCTCCCTAATCTTCAACTGATGATTAAAGAGATCATCAATCCTAGGAAGAGGATACTTATTCTTCACCCTTACCTTATTCAACTGCCGATAGTCTATGTACATCCAAAGAGACACATCATTTTTACTCATGAAATGCACAGGATCACCCTATGAAAGACACTAGGATGGATGAAATCATTATCAAGAACATCCTTTAACTACTCCTTAATTTCTTGATGTGCTAAAAATTTATAGCACTTACGGTGCTTAAAATTGGAGAATATGCATGTACTTAAGGCTATTTTATTGGATTTGATGTATTTTTTAGAGTGATTTATAGGAAAAGATGTTTGGGATGCCAAAAGAAAGACAAACATGAAAATTTGAAGTTTTATGCTACTTACTTAGGCATTTTTGGGTGTATGTGGCACTTATTGGGTGTATGTAGATAAAGTATGTATCATAAATTAAAGTCTAGAGGCTTAGAAGAAGAAAAAATAAAGGTCATGGTCACTGGCAGCTCTGACAGTGCTTCAGTAATTTGGTCATAACTTTTCAACCTGATATTGGATTAAAGCAAACTTGGTATTATTGGGAGCTAATTCAAATATCTATCTGATAGTGAAGACACTGCACTACCTTATGCCTACATATGATTTGTATGTAGTATATATGGTCCATATATAACCAAAGTATATGTCACAGATCAAAATCTATAAATTTGCGGGACCAGAGAAATTTTTTTGTCACTGACAGAGGACACATATGATCTATATGTGGTACATATGGTCCGTATATGGCCTTTGTAAGTGGCCATCAACCATAACTTTTTTGGATCATTCCAAAATTATTTCCAAGGGTTTCCATGTATCCTACTTATACTCCAATGGTGTTTTTCAAGTCTTACTATATACATTTAGTTAGGTTTTTTATTTTTTTTAGGATTTTATTTCTAGGGTTTTTTGTAATCTATAAATACCCTTTAGGATTTGTTTAGTTTATTCATTTATATATTGAGAGGGTGTTCTAGAATAGACCTTTTAGGGCTAAGTTTTCAAATATTTTTTGATTCCAAGATTGACTTGTGATCATGGAATCTTATTGTTCTTGGTTTGTTTTTGGTTTTGTTATTCAATTTAAGACTTTGAGATTTATTCTTTCATTATTGTGAGACTGATTCTACAATTTGTTTGTGGATTCCATGATTGATCTCATAACTATGAGTGGCTAATTCCCTTAGCTAGTGTTGTGGGAACCCTGGTGGATTAATGAAGTAAAAGAAGTGCCAAGTAATTTAAGATAAAGATTCTTATATGTATTGGGTTTTCTTTGTTCTTATTAATTTCTTAGTGGTGTCCAATGTTAAGATCCCTCTTAAAATATCACTACTTAATCCATAATAGGAGTAATGACTAGGAAAAAAGTATCACAATAGTAAATTAAAGATTAACTTTCAATCTAATATAATAGTAGTATCCGTGTATGATGGTTAACTGTCATCTAATAACTTGAGACTCTAAAGGTAATAGTTAACTGGGATCTAGAATAAGAATTAGTAAGGCAACATCCTGAAACTCAAAAGGTAAAGGGTTAAATCTATCAATGAGTCTGTAAGACAGTTGATTGTACATGACATATTAGATTATACATATAAGATAAAGGAATAGTTCAATTATACATGATAAATATATAAAATTAGAAGCCAAGGGTAACACAAGCCTAGTGTTGGTCGTAGATTAGTTACAGTAAAAGCATCCAATTCTTGTCACTTCTTTCTACTTACTTCAAATTCTTACTTTTTACTTTTCTGTACTGCCTAGTGATTTCAACAAGTTCAAGCAAGATATCTTAGATATTTCTTATGGGATCAAACCCAACCTAGTTAGGTTACTATACTTTAATAGTGACCTCTTTATCCTTCTAAGGAGGGGTAGTTTGGGAGTTATCAAATTTTGGCGTTGTTGTTTAGGAATAAAGTTTTGGAGTTCTTAATTGAAGTTGTTGGATTTATCGGGTTATATTTTATTTTCTTTTGTTTTTTTTGTTGCCTACTCTTCTTGAGTTAACAACTTGGACAGAGAAAGTATGGAGTGATGATGATTCCTTATTTATTAATCCTTTTTATTTGAATATGGTGCATTATTGTGAGAGGATGATAATAGGGTTAATAGGGTTTTCTTAGATATTCACCACTTACAAGTAGAATTGGATACAAAAATTGTTGTATGTAAAACCTAGCAACTTAGTTATGGGTGGTGTGAGACTAAAAATATCTAAGAGACAATTGGAAGAGCTAAAATTGGGGGAGTCAAAAATTGTTCATACTTCTATGGATACTTTTACGCATAATAAGATCATACTAGAGTTATGTAGGGATGTAAAAAGGATGTAATTCCTTATTTAGGGCATATTGGACCTCATTTGAAGTATTTTTCCACATTGTATTTGGATAGTTAGATCTTGATTGAGTCATTAAAGCCTGAAGAAGAGTGCAAGAAGAAGGAAACATATGTCTATATTCTTGAATTTCCTAAGCCAAAATCAAAGTACTACATTCCTTACCTAAGGGCCAAGAAGTACAACATACCATATTTATTCCTTGGATCCTTTATTTTTCAACCTCTTCCTCATGGACATAATGGGAACTCAAAAAAATAATTAAGGGTGTAGTTCATAAGGCCAAAGTGGAAACAGAAAATTAGAGGCCAACTATTGGGCTACCTTGATGATGTTTGAGTAATCAAGGTACCTATGGGCTTGTTGGGGATATCTGAGTACCCAACTAAGTCCTGTCATGATGCGACATGAAATTAGGTGCTACTTAAGATGTAACCCAAGGTATTTTGTTGTTTGTATTTGTATTTGCATGATTGACATTAGATCTCTGCACTTATGGTGCCTCGAGTATGCTTCTACCTCTCTTGTTTTGTAGCAGTCTAATGCATTAAGTACAATGCATGATTTTAAGTTAAGGGTGGTACTATTTGTGGGTCTTGATGTCCTCTTGAGGTTTTTATTGTCTTGCCTCTTTTCCCCTGAGTCTTGTTCCTAGTAAAGCCATAATGTCTAGGCGTATTGTGTTTTGTTTTACTATATTTTATATTTAACTAGGAGAAAAGTAAGTATCCAAGGCAGTTGATGAAATATGTTAAAAGTTGAGACCCTGTATTAAACTATGTTATATGTATGTACATTGACTATTATGAATTTTGTTATGGTATTAGAATTAGGGACATGATAATCAATGCCAACAATTGCATGAACTAGACAGGTAGTAGTTTATGATTTGACCCTGTTCCATGTATGTGAGATGCTACTCAGTTCACTATCTTTATTTTATCAAGAACTTTCCCCATTGGTCTTGCCTAGGTTGTAGGATATCTGGTTAGGAAAGGATTATAAGACATTTTTTATGTAGTCTAATTTTAGCCTAAATGACCTCCCATATGCGAATTATATCCCTTGATCCCGATTTTGATATTTATAGCCTATTTTTCTTATTGTACCTTTCAGCTTCCTATTTTTGTTCTAATGAACCCTATTTTGGCCATGTTCCTTCTTGGATAGTATACACCTCAACTCAAGCAAATTGCCTAAGTTAAGGGTGGCTATCATAGGGTGCGTGATGTAAATTGGGTATGAAGAAAGGAAGAATAATAGAAAAAGATATTAATGTTGGGTGTGGGGGAAATAGAAAAATAGAAATAAAAAGAAAAGAAAATTGTGAAAATTTGTAAAAGAAAGAATAAAAGAAACCACACTCAACCTGAATGTGTAATGAAGAATAAAAAAAGGAGAAATAAGGGTGGAATAAAAAAAAAATTGGTTAAAGTGTGGAAACCAAATGTTATTATAGTGAAAAGGAGGTTTAGTCACTTGATATATCCATATGTACCATACCACCCCAAGCCTATATTACAAGCTGAGGAAAGTCCTATAGTGATCTAACTTGACTGTCTGAAAGCTAAGGTGGAGAAAATAATGCCAAGCCTATGGTATTTAATTTGGGAGTGTGAGTGTCTCTTGAATGTCTCTACATTGACATGCATTATTTCACATGAGTGATTGGGACTTCATTTTTGTGAGGGCACATTGCTTGTATTGCTAGTCGCGTACTTGTTTGGGTAATGTAATTCTATATATATACATGGTTGTTTGTTGCTAATGTAATGTCTTATCTTGATCCCTTTGTGTTACATTTTTGTGCTTCATTTATTAACACAGTTGGTTTTGAAGTATTACAACCTTGAGCTTAAATTTGATGATTGACTACCATAGGTATCTTAGGTTTCTCTTGGTTAAGCATCGTCGTATTGTTTTGTCATGTTTTTTGCTGAGGACATGCAACGTTCTAAGTTGAGGGTATTGATGTTCTATAAATTTATAGAACTTACTATTCTTAAACTTGGAGATTATGCATGTATTTAAGGCTATTTTATTGGATTTGATATGTTTTTAGAGTGTTTTGCAGGAAACTAGGTTTGGGATGCCAAAAGAAAGAAAAAGATGAAAAATTGAAGTTTTGGTCTAAATACATAGGTATTTTTTGGCATATGTGGCACTTACCAAGTGTATGTGGCCAAAGTATGTATCAAAACTTAAAGTTCGGAGGCTCAGAAGCAGAAAAAGAAAAGGGTCGTGGTCACTGGTTGCTCTAATAGTGCTTTGGAAATTTGGCCATAACTTTTTACCCCGATATCGAATTAAGTCAAAATTGGTATCATTGGAAAGCTATTCAATTATCTATCAAATGGTGACAAAAGCTTCTATCACTTACAAAAGCCACATATGGACTGTAAGTACCACATACGGTCCGTATGTGGCCTTTGTAAATGGCCACTGCCTCAACTTTTCCGGATTATTCCAAAATCTATTCCTAGGGTTTCCATGTATCCTACATACAATCTTATGATATTTTTAAGCCTTATTATGTATATTTAGTTAAGTTTTACTAATTGATTTAGGAGTTGATTTATAGGGTTTCTTGTAATATATAAGTACCCTTTAGGCTTTGATAGTTTATTCATTCATATATTGAGAGGGTGTTCTAGCATAGGCCCTTTGGGGCTAAGCTTACAAATATCTTTTGATTCAAAGATTGACTTATGATCTTGGGATCTTGTTGTTCTTGATTTGTTGTTGGTTTGTTATTCAATTTAAGATGGTGGGATTTATTCTTTCATAATTGTGAGATTAATTCAGTAATTTTTCTGTGGATTCCATTATTAATCTCATAACTATGAGCGACTAATTTCCTTATCTAGGGTTGGGGGAACCCTAGAGTATTAATGATGTAGAGGAAGTGCCAAGTCGTTATAGATAAATATTATTGCATTTATTGGGTTTTCTTCATTCTTATTGATTTCTTAGAGGTTGCCAACATTAAGATCCCGCATAGAGTATCATTACTTACTCCACAAGAGAAGTAGTGACTACAAAAATAAGATCACAACAAGAATTTAAAGATTAACTATCGATTCAAGCTAATAAATAATATCTATGTAAAATGGTTAACTTTTATCTAATAAATTAAGACTCAAAAGGTATTATTTAACTGGGATCAAGGATAAGGGTTTGTAAGGGGACATCCTGAGACTCAAAAGGTAAAGGGTGAAGTCTGTCAATGAGTCCATAAGACAGTTGATGGTACATAACTTATCAATTCTACATGCAAAATATTGGAATAGTTCAACAGTGTATGATAATTTTACAGAGTTAGATGCCAGGGGGAACACAAGCCTAGTGTTCGTCTTAGATTTTTTGCAACCAAAAGCATCCAATTCTTGTCACTTCTTTCTAGTTACTTCATATTACCCCTTTAACTTTTCCCAAAATTTGATAATGCCCAAGCTACACCTTCAATTCAAAGATTATGTGGTTACTATCTAATAGTAACCCAACAAAGGTTGGGGGCAAATCCCAAGGGAATACATGAAATTGTGGTTCTTAGCTATTATAATCAACGAACAAAACTAAAAAAAGTGAATGGTGGGGATAGTAGTGACAATTTCAAACAACGAATATCAAATTTGGTTATAATGAGTCATAGTTGAACACTAGAATTCTGTTCCCCTGGCTTTGCAACCTAGTAGGCTTATCTTGCTTTATTGAACCAACTCGATACCTTACATGAAAAATCTGATAAGTTATGCACCATCAATTGTCTTTTGGATTAATTGGTGGATTTCACCCTTTAACTTTTGAGTCACAGGATGTCACCTTACTAACCCTTATCCTAGATCCTAGTTAATTATTACCTTTTGAGTCTCAAGTTATTAGGTGATAGTTAACAATCATAAATAGTAATACTAAGTAGCGTGAATCGACAGTTAAACTTCCAATTACTATTGTAATTATATTTTCCTAGTCATTGCTCCTCTTTAAGAGTAAGTAGCTGTCACACCCTTATTTTTACCACATCCGACCCCATTAGGGAGCTGGTTTTGAGAAAAATGAGTTTTTCCAAATAAAGTGACGTTTTGAAAAGGGATTATTTTATTTACAGAGTCGCCACTTGGAATTGAGTTTCGGTGTTCCATGTCACCTTATTGAATCCCCAATCAAAAGAAGATGACTCTTTTTTTATTGGTCTATGAACTACAAATCTGGATCCCCAATCAAAAGAAAATGACTCTTTGTTTTATTGGTTTGTGAACTAGAAATCCGGATAAGGAATTTTGTTGACCGAGAGGAAGGTGTAAGGCACCCCTCGAGTCCCGTGGTTCTAGCACGGTCGCTTTAATTACTTACGTCTGGCTTAAAATAAT
>JAPEIP010000008.1:165378344-165404360 GCA_026120095.1 Capsicum chinense | reverse complement strand
TGACTCTTTGTTTTATTGGTTTGTGAACTAGAAATCCGGATAAGGAATTTTGTTGACCGAGAGGAAGGTGTAAGGCACCCCTCGAGTCCCGTGGTTCTAGCACGGTCGCTTTAATTACTTACGTCTGGCTTAAAATAATCTTTTAGATACATGATATTTGTTAGCCTAAAAATTAATTACATTCTACTTTGAATTTATTTTAGATTATTTAATTATATTAATTCATGGCTTGCCAGTAGCAGTACTTTCCAGTCATACCACGAGTTTTGATACATTTCTGGTTCCTTTAGGCATTTATGAGTCGTTCCCATTTTTCTAGTCTAAATAAGCACCTAATAGGTTTAAAATCTACCCAACCCAGTTCAATCGGCTTCAAATGGTATGTTGATTTTTATTATAACGAATAATCGGTAACAGGCCTTTCCAACTTCATCGTTAATTTTACCTTGTATATTAAATCCTTAATTTTCTAAAGATTGAGGACCTAACACATTCCTTCGAATTCTCTCCCTCGCAAATGAGTTTTTCCTCTCTATTATTATTGCGGGGTTTAAGGCGAACATGTACCCCATATCATTATCAAATTCCAGCCGCTTAACTCCAATCAAATTCACGAATTTTCTTAAATGAAACAGTAACTCATGCAAAAATAAAAATAAAAATCTGCATTAATATCTCATGGACACCATACATGCAAATACAATGCTATGTACATATAGGCTCAAGTTAAACCATGCATGCTACCATTTTCACTATTTATACATGAACTGTTTTTATTCCCTTCAGATCCAAAAATTATAAATCATGAATAAATTTCTACACCACTAAAGATACTATTTACTAATATTTATACGGTAGATCAATTAATTGAGAGAAAAATTTTGACTAGAAAAAGGGAAATGACTATAAAACATAAGTTGTGCTTAATTTATTTATCTAAAAATAAATTCCAAACAAGATTAATGTTAACTAATATTAGATCGATGCATCTTCTCGAATTAATTCCAAGTTGTGTTTCCTGCCTGTTATATATATTTCAAATATCATGTTCCATACATGAATTCCAAGTAAAAGGGTCATGCAATATAACAACGACATTAATAAATCATCGTTAAATACCCTTTTTGTTATGCCATTGATTTAATTCCAATTAAGATGAAGATTCCTACAACTAACAGTAGAATAAGATCACTGGAACATTTGATTAACAAGTTTTAAAATGAATATAACTATAATAATAAAAAAAAAAAATCACAACTTTTTACCATTAGAACAAAAGCAATATACAAATGAAGGATGAAAAATTGATATAAATTATTTGGCATCTAATAGATAACACAAGGAAAAAGATTTTTAAAGTTATTAACCATCACGTTAAACATCCAAAAAATATGAGAAATAGTTAAAACACTTTGATTATATTTTGATTTATGACCAAAACGTAACGAGAAATAAGTAGAAAGAAGTTGAGAAAAAACCTGAGTGACAAACTATTTGAATGTAGAAATAAGAGACCCGTCACCGAAACCTCGAAGCTAGAAACAAAACTTGAACTCTTAACTTGTTTTTTTATTTTATTTTTAATTTTTCTATGATTTTCCCATATATCTTCTCCTCCTCTGTAATGTTCTCTTTTTTGGTTCTCTTTGTTCATCCTCCACCTATGTGTGTTGTTTGTGTCTTATATATTGTATGATGTTGTATGGTGTGTATGGGTTATGTAGTGGGAAGTTGAGTGGAAATGGGTGGTGTCATGTAGTGCAGGTAATAGGGAGGTTTAGTGGGAGTATGGGGAAAATGGGGGTAATGGGATCTAGGGTAGTTTTAAGGTTTTTTTATTTTTTTAATTATTATATTTTTTTCAATATTTTAAATAAAAATAAAAATGATAAAATCTATTTAAAATTAATAAAAATATAATTAAGTTAAATGGATAGTCTTATAAATATGATTAAGAAATATTAATATTACTAAATTCTTTATTAAAAAGTTAAAAGAAGAAGACAATAGAATTTTTATTATTTTTTAAAAATAAATTAAGTAATAATAAAATAAAAGCTTATTAAAATGTAATTTTATTTTTGTAGTTTTCAAAACTTTAATAAACCTTGTAAAATAAGATAAACTTAAAATATCTAATTTAGACCTAAAAAAAAATAAATTGAACACTAAAATGATATAAAAACGTTAGATTTGGTAACAAATTAAGTGTTTTATAGTAGCAATAGTCTAGGAAGGATCCTAACATTTGAAACTACTAAGGCATCTATAAAACTGAAGATGATATAATGTATGCATGGGTATCAGTTCAGAACAACTTAGCATTTCACCTACTTCATTAATCGATAGGGTTTTCACAACCTTATCTAAGGGTTTTAGCCTCTCATGCTTGTGAAACAATCAACAATATTTATAATTGAATGTATTAGACGAAATCACAATAGTCAACAACTGAAACCCCAAAACTTCAACCGAATTAACAACCAAAATCAATGCAAAATAATTTCAAGACTAAATTCAAATCTCAAAATCAGAATATATGTTTGTGAATATATTGAGTGCGTAAACCAATACAAAATGTCAATAGGGTATTCATAAAATACAAGAAAACCCTAAAAATCAAATTCCGAATGAAAAAAGTAAAAAAAAAGTCAGTGGAAGTGTACAAAGGTCACATACGAATCGTATGTGGTCCTACTTATATTACCACCCTTCCATCTTGGATCCTAAAACTCTTCGGACTTTGCATTCTTACACATGCAAAGGTCACATACGGACCGTATATAGCACATATGGACTGTATGTAGAACTTTGTTTGTGCCAGGCCTAGGGAACTGAACTTGAAACTCTCTGGACTTTTCCTCCCAGTACATACGATCATATGTAGAATATACGAACCATATGTGGTCTTTATAAGTGGGAGAGTTTGCTTTTTTTGTAGCTTAGCCTATGGACTTTCAGTTCTTCAACATACTCTACTCACATACACCAAGTAAGTAGCATATACGCCCAAAAATGCCTTTGTATGTACCCAAAAACTTCAAATTTCTTCTTTATCTTCAGATGTGTATCCAAAACACAGTTTCCTATAAAACATACCCAAAATACATCACATCAAACAAAACAACCTAAGAAACTTGCATATTTTCATTGTTTTATGCATCAAAAGAGCTATATTTCTATAGAATAACAACACCCTCAACTTTGAACATTTGCATGTCCCCAAGCATCAAAACAAAACACAATACTTAACTAGGAGAATCTAAGTTATCCAAGGCAGTTAATCAATACTTTAAGATCAAAACACATTACCCTCTCCCATTTTAACCTTTCAAAACCAATTATTTATAAACATGAAGCGCGATAATGTGACAAAAGGGTATCAAGATATGGTATTATATTAGCAATAGACAACTATGCATATATACAGGTTACACTACCCAAACAAGTAAGAATCTAGCAATATGACTCATGTTCCCTCACAACAAAGTAGTTCCTCTCACTTAATATGAAATAATGTATGTTAATGCAAGGATTGTCAAGAGACACTCACACTCAAAAGAGAATTTTCAATCAATATACATCAAATACCATAGGCTTTCCCTTATTTTCTTTGCCTAAGCTTTCAAACAGTCAAGTTAGGATGACTATAGGACTTTATTCAGCTTGTAATGTAGGCTTAGGGCTGGTATGGTACATACAGATATATCAAGTAACTAAAACTCCTTGGCACTACACTAACTTCGGGGTCTACATTTTAACCAATTTCCTTTTTTTATTTCACCCTTATTTCTCCCTTTTTATTCTTTATTGGGTGTCTTTATTTATTTATTTATTTTCATATTTTCATAATTTTTCTTTTCTTTTTTTTCATACCCAGCCCTACTCTCTTTCTTATTTTACCCTTTAACATACCCACTTTATATCACACATCCCTATGACAGACATCCTTATCTTGGGCAATTTTCCTAAGTTGAGGTATAAAAATTTCCAAGGAGTAATAGGGCCAAAATAGGTTTTATTATAATACAAATGGAAAGTATTGCGTCCAATCTCACATACAAGTGTACGTGGTCTCACCAAATAATATAGTAGCCTTAAATAAAGTCAAATATCGACCCTCGGAGACTTATTTTGACAACTATTCAATTCTAGTTTAACTATTGAGATTAATCAGCGCAAACAAAACAAAAAGAGTCTTTGAGTTATAAACTAAAAGTAAATTGAATAATGCGGTAAAGTATAGTTCTTAGATAAAGAGAGGAACCCAAGTTTAAGGATCTAAGAACAATACTAATATGCTATTGAACTTCATTGGTTAGATTACTTATCTTGATTGATGATTCACATGGTTGATATTATGATTATGATCTTTCAAGACTCTAATTACCTATCTAACTTAGACCCACAACTACATTGTTGAGCGGGGATATGAGAACTAAGATAAATGCATTTATATTTCATCCCATAATTGAAACAAATAGGTCACTTAGGTATTTTCCTATCCTAGATGCAAATTATAGCATTTGTTATATAGAAGTTTATAATCCTACTCTATTCATCCCCACGTACTATTTTTTTGTTTCCTCCTCCCCGGATCACAAGTTGACTATGGATATATTATAAGGGTAGATAAACCTTAAAATAGTGATATATAGGATTAATAAACAACCAAATATTATAAAAATTTTAAACCAAATCAATTCAAAAAAATAATCATGTTCTGGGCCTTAATCTCAGAAAGGTGGCTTCTAGCCGCTCATGGATAACTCTAATCATGATAGATGAATACATGATAAAGTCCATAAAAACTAAAGTGAAGAAACTAAAACCCTAATTGAATTTTTTTCCATCCTCTCACTAAGTTTCCAATTCGTCCAAGGTCCCTAGCCTCATGTTTAAGTGTCCTATTTATAGGAGGTCAAATCTGCCAAAATAAGACTAGGGTCCATGTCTAGGCCTCTATCATGGTACCTAGGGTATTTGACTAGCCCTAATCATGTAGGCACACTCTTTTTGGTAACTTAATAAGATACCAACATGTTTCACGCACCCCATAGCAGTGTCTAAGCTCCGCGATGTGCTAGTAAACTCCAAGAGGTCCATTTTAGGTCAAATCTGGTCTCGCGTTTTTGTCCATCCATTCCAATCCTTGTGGTGTTGTGTTCACTTAATTTATAGATTTTTTATCATCAATATATTATCACCAACAACTAATCAATCATCCTATAGTATCAAACACCACAAATTGGAGCTAAAAAAAACATGTCATCTAAGATGGTGAACTAGAAACTTAAGCTAAAAATACTAGTTTTGCCTTTTCTGATCTTTAACTCGGTTTTGAGTCTTGGCTTGATTCAATTGATTCTTACACACTATAAAAAAGTTTTTCCACATATAATTACACAATAAAACCATTAGAAAATCACTAATCACATTAGATTCCATCGAGATCAACTAGAAAAACACATAGCTCAAGCTAGTAACACTAGTTTTCTCGTTTGAACTAAGAGACCAATTTTAGTCCTTACTTATTTAAAAATACCTTAAACGTTGTAATAAAGTAATTAAACTCTTAGATACTAATTTATGTCATTATTAAATCACTAAGCACACAAGAAGTCTTTAAAACAAAGATAAATATGCCTGGATTACAACTCTGAGGTGCACCAAAAACTTGTTGCGCCCAAGCACACACGCAAGTGTACGTGGTCTCAATAAGTAATATAGTATCCTTAAATAAAGATGAATATCAATCCCACAGGGACTTGTTTCAAGAAACTATCCAATTCTAGTTCACTATTAAGATTAAAGTGGTGTAAAAGTAACTGAAAGAGTTTTAGAGTAGTAAACTAAAAGTAAAATAGACAACGCGGAAAGGTAAATGCCTTGGACAATCAATGATAATGAAACCTGGTGTTAAAACACTACAAAAAATAATACTATGCTATTTAAATTCATTGGTTAAGTTATTTATATTGGACGTTGATTCACAGGGTTGATATTATGATCATGGTCTCTCGAGCCTTTAATCACCTACCTAACTTATCTCCACAACTACATCATTGAGCGAGAATGTAGTTAATAAGTTAAATACATTTATATTTCATCCCATAAGTAAAACAAATAGGATGTGTAGGTATATCTATACCCTACCTACAAACTATAACTTTATTCTGTAGAAGAATATAATCCTACTCTATTTACCCCCATATTCTATCCTCTTATTCCTCCTCTCGGGATCATAAAACAACAATGGATGTATTATAAGGTTAGATGATCCTTAAAATAGTAATAAATAGTATAAATAAACAACAAAATATGATAACTAATTAAAACCAAAGCAATTCAACGAAATAGCAATCACGTTCTCGGTCTTAACTCCAAAAAGGGGCTTTTAGCCACTCATGGACATAACCGTAATTGGAAAGATATAAAAAATATAAAAATCCATAAAAAAACTAAATTAAAGATTTAAAAACCCTAATGGAATCTTTTTCCATCCCCTCTCAAATTTTCAAAATCGTACAAGGTTTTTTTCCTCATTTTTAAGTGTCCTATTTATAGGAGGTCAAATCTGTCGAAATAGGACAAGGGTCCGCGTCACAGCCTCTATCGAAGAACCTAGGGTGTGAAACACTCCATAACTGAGGATACACACTGCTTTGGGTTCCATAGGAATCCCCCAATGTGTGTTAATCTCCCCATAGTGGTGGATAAGCTCCGCGACGTGTCATGGAATCCAAATTGTCCATTTTACGTCAAATCTTGTCCCGTGCTTTTGTCCATCCATTCCGAGCCTTGTGGTGGTGTTTTAAATTGGTTTAAATATTTTGTATCATACATATATCATAATAATAAAATCAAAAAGAATATTTTAGAATCAAAAACCACGGATTAGAGCTCAAAACAACACAAAATCCAAGATGATGAACTAGAAACTTTAGCTAAGAATGCTAGTTTTGTCCTTTCGATCTTTAACTTAGATTTGACTCTTGTCTTGTTTCAATTGGACCTTAAACACTATAAAAAATTTCTTACACACATAATTACACAATCATACCATTATTAAATCATTACACACACTATAATCCATCAAGATCAACTACAACAAGACATAGCTCAAGCTAGTAACACTAGTTTTCTCGATTACACTCTAAGTGATCAATTTAGGTCCAAACTTGTTTGAAGAACACCTTAAAAATTGTAATAAAGTACTTTAATAGTTGAATGATCACTTATAACATTATTAACACATTAAGTACACAAGAAGTCCTCAAAATAAAGCTAAATTATCCCAGATTACAACTCTGAGGTGCATAAATCCACCTCAGATCACCTCGTTCGTCCTCAAACAACTCTTTACTATAAGCACCATATTCAGAGCAAACTCTACAATTATACTTCAATAAATACACTTAACCTAGTACTACAATGCAAGTTTTTACACTAAGCATGTTATACATAATTGGAAGTTCAAGAACACTACTCTAAAACATCATACACTCAATAATTGACTCACC
The DNA here is from genome assembly GCA_026120095.1 of Capsicum chinense. Classification (NCBI taxonomy): domain Eukaryota; kingdom Viridiplantae; phylum Streptophyta; class Magnoliopsida; order Solanales; family Solanaceae; genus Capsicum; species Capsicum chinense. Next base: position 165,396,837 of record JAPEIP010000008.1, on the reverse strand, counting down.
AAGTTGGCAAACTCATACATATTGGTCAATCAAATACATCAATAAAATCATCCCACTATCATCAAACATGTTGCCTCACCACAATAGAGTTACCCATAACCACTCACATAGATGCAATTTATCACAGAATAGGTATAAGACTTAAGTTATGCTCTCTCTCACAAAGAATTCACAAGGTACACAAGATGAACCATAGGCTTGCCCTTAGTGTAGTACTCCACTAATATCATAATGATGAAGCTTAGGATCAAATATTTCTTTAAGGGTTGTAATGTAGGCTAAGGGATGGGTAGGAACTATTTTGTCCAAGAATAGTGACTATCTTCCCTAAGTGTTTTACTACATCATACTTTTCATTCAATTCACCTCTAACGACCAATTTCAACAATTTTTTTCCCACCCATATCTTTTGTTTTGACCCATCCCATTAAGCTTAATCACATACAATTTTGAAGAGAGTATTGTTTATTAATTTATGATTCAATTTTAGAAGAAATTTCTTTCACTCCCAACCACAACACATCAACTGGACAAACCAATAATTATTACTTTGGGTTTTCAATTTCACCTTTTCCTACTTGAATTTCAAACACCTTAACTTAATTCAATTTTAACTAAAGCACTTAGGAGCTTTTGATCAAATTACTGTCAATTAAAGAAAGGATTAGGCTACATACTAGGCTGCCAAAGAAAATAAGCTAAAGGATCAATAGGGTTAACTAAGATTATGATCAATGGAAGGTAAAAGAGGATATGAAACATGACTGTCAGAGAAATACTTATATCATATCCTAACCCCACACTCTTTATTTTTCTTTGCATACACACTGGGAAAGTTCTAGACATCAATTATAGAAAGGAATACATAAAACTTTGCATACACATGACACATGCTCAGCTCAACTAGGATCATCATAGACTCTCAACAAAAAAATCACATGAATTCAACATTAAAACAACAAGTACAAGTACATAAACTAGAGCCTAGGAAACTCAAAAGTTACAATTCACCCAATTAACATACTCTTTACCATCAAAATACTTGCATCATGTAATCATACATAGCACCAACAAGAACATCTTACTTATTCTACACAAAAAAAATTAAAATTACTACTAAAACAAAGAAAAAGGATACCATGGTAATTTTCCCACCCCACAATAAAAAATATACTTTGTCCCCAAAGTATACTTAAATATAAAGATAGAAATACTCCCTGAAGCCTCGAGGCCTAGCTAGTAGCATCTTTTATCATTATAAGGGTCAAGAGACCCCACACTTAGTCTCTGCCATGCTCTTCATCTCAGGTTTCTGGTGCTCAGACTTACCATCAACCTGTGACTCAATAAAAAATAACTAAGTGAAATAAAAACTAAAATAATTAAAATATAATCTACCTTAACTTGGGTTTCCTCCAAAGAAGCACCTGATTTAGTATCACGGCATGACCCACATCATCTTCCCCTCCTTGAGAATATGAATTTTACCCCAAACCTCACATCCATCTTTTTCTTTACTCATAGGGTGGGTGGTATAAAGATGAAGGAACCGAGTTGTAATGCCTCAAAAATGGGTCCTGAGATGTCACATGGTGCTCAAAACTACATGTAGTCCTGAGCTAACCCTATAAGCTAGTTACTCATTCTGAAACTTAAAATAAAGAAATAAAATCATGCGAAACACTGAAATACTAAAATACTATTTGAATTGGACTGATTTTAAATGAACATATTGTCTGAAAGTATTTAACTAGAAAATTTAAACAATAAACACTGTAAGTCTAAAATGTATCTAATAGTCGGACAAGCCTCTAACACTACTAACTAGAGAGTCGTTGGGACAGACCCCCTGATGACTCGAGATGACTAGAAGCAATTGAATAAACTACTTTATAAATCTAGAAATCTGAATAACTAGGTCCCCAAACTATGAGGACTCTCCAACTGTCGAGAAGTAGATAGAGATGCTCACGGTTAATTACACTGCTAAAACTTAGAAAACCTACATTATTAAACAATGTAGCACATAGATGTATATATGGATCAGTACTTTTGGAATATATTAAGCATGTGGGGGTGAATACATAAATAGAATAGTAACTGAATGTATATATAACTTGTAAAGAGATGCATTCTGAGTGTAAATAGCTCACATTAGCTTGAATAATGTAGAAACTGTGAAATATAACATATTGTATAATTCATAAAGATAGTTTTTGTGATCCATCACACTTAGTTATAAAAGTTGTACTCTTACTCCTCTTCTTTTGATGGAGTAAGTAGGACTAAAATAAAGTTTACTGTCAAATCATGCATGCTAAGTGTAAAGAGACTCACTTTTATTATATATAACTTAAAACTGAAATCACATATTTGATATCTGATATAAAATAATCTTTGAATAAAATTGTAAGCCTTTGCACTTTGTTTCTAAAATTTGTTCTTTTATTCTGCCTTTGGACTTAGGGAATTTTCTTCTAAAGGTTTTTCGGTTATTCTTTTCTATTAAGGAGGTTTTTCTAACGAACATACACCATTTAAGCTATCATGGTGTCCAATGTCTAGTTCCCCTAAAGGAAAAACCTTATATTGGGGAGAGGTCACGTACTCTTGCCAAGGAGTATAACCTGAGCTGAGTGATCACAATCTGTATCTGCATCCATATAAATATGAATAATTTGAATAATCTGAACCTACGTTGGCTTGTAGTTCTGGGGTATGTGAACTAAGACACATACCTAACTCGGTGTTAAATACTACTCCCTTACTAGTATGTTTATTTTGTAGGAAATCCACCTTAAAAATAACATAAGGTTTTATAATAAAAATTAGTTATGCATCTATCTGTTTGAAACTGTAAACAAAACTAAATGTGTGTATTCCATATCTTAGCTGAGGATCAAAAGATCAATTCTTGCTTAAAATCTGAATACATGCTTATCAAAGAATGCTTAAACATCATATTTCTTGAGATTTCAAGGCTTAAACTTAGGTTTTATAACACATGCTTGAAAGTCATGTCAAATCAAAACAAACTTCATGCTCCACAATAATAATCTTAAAATACTTTAACGATTCTAGTCAAGATAATGGAATTCAATTCTCAAAATGTGAAATCAAGTCTCACGCATAAACATGTGAAAGTACATAGGCTATTCAACACCTTATAATTTCATAAACTTCAAGTGACAATAATTGGGTATGAGCCCTAAATTGAAATTCATGTAAAATTCAACTTTTAAAACTAGTTTTAGGCACAAGGATGAAAGAAGTATTCTTGTTCATAACCCCACATACTTATTTTATTAATTTGATATAGAAGTTTGAACTTTGAATCCCTAATGACGTTCTTGAAGCTTCGTCTTGAAGTTCTTGAACTCAGAAACTTGAATTGTTGACTATCTTAAAAAAATGGTGAAACTTTGGATTTCTTGGAATTAAAGTTGAAACTTTGGGGTTTCTTGGAAAGAAAATTTAGTAAGGAATGAGTATATTTTCCTTAGAATAGGGTTAAATCTTCAGATTTCACGATTTGTGTAATGCCCTAAAAAGGGTGGTCCCAAGACGTCATACGGTGCTTAGGACCATAAGTGATCCCTATCTAACCCTTGTACTGGCATACTATTAAGCAACTAATTTAAATATGTATAAAATGACCGAGTTTACCATGTGAAAACATAATCATGATAAAATCCGGAAGAAGACAATACTGATACAATTTTACATTTTGATAAAACTGAAGAGCATAATTAAAATTACATGAATGACTCTGATTGACATCTGTGAAGCCTCAACTATACCGACTGTAGATAGTTAGGACGTGACTCCAACTACCACTAATTAATACATATGACTAAAAATGTAAAGTACATAAATGAAATCTAACTGAAGTCCCTAAAGTAGTAGGACTCGTCATATGTTGGCTAGAATCTACAACTGTCTGATCGTCATATATGAACTACAACTGATCTGGTACCTATATTATTAAATAATGTAGCACATACACATATATGTGGATCAATACTTTTGAAGTGTACTAAACATATGGGGGTTCATGTATAAGTAAAAGAATAACTGTATATATATACTCATAGATTTTCAAATAATGCAGCTAACTGTAAATGACTCACATTGGCTTGAATAACTGAAAGCTGAAAATTATAAGTCATGAACAATAAGGCATACTGTATAAATATTATGAGCCATAACACTTAGTTCTAAAAGTTGTAATTGTATTATGTTTTTGAATCATGAAATCTAAGTGTAGAAAGAACTCACTTGTACCATATGTAAACTAAAAGCTGAAATATCGTAGCTAATGCCTTATGTAAAACAATATCTGAATAAAATTGTGAACCTTTATACTTAGTTTCTTGAAGTTGTTCTGTTATTATATTTTAGGACTTATGGACTTTGGGACTTTGGGAGTTTCTTTTAAAATCTTTTCTGTTACTCCTTTTAATTAGGGAGGTTCTTCTAACTAACATAAATCATGTGAGATATCATGGAGTCCAACGTCTCTTACCCATGTTGGTAGAGTTGTTTACCCTTGTCATCAGAATAGAACCTAGATAGAGTGATCACTATACTGAACCCACTAGAGGTATTAAAACCTATGGTGGCACGTAGTTTTGGGCATGAGACCTTGGAATCATACCCAACTTTATGCTAAATACTACTCCCTTTAATATATATGCTCATTTTGTAGGACATCCACCTTAAAACTAGCATAAGGATTTATAATGAAAACTAGTTATACGTCTGTCTGTTTGAAATTGTAATAAAAACTAACTGTGTGGGTTCCATATCTTAGCTAAGAATCATAGGGTCAAAATATTTCTTAAAATTTGAACATGTGCTTTTCAAAGAATACTTCAACATTATCTTTCTTGAAATATCAAGACTAAAACTTAGTGTTGAAAAACCCCTTTCTTGAAAACTCATGTCAAATCATCACAATTCATGTTCAATAATAAAAATCTTGAAATGCTTTAAAAATTCTAATCAAGATAATCAAATTCGATGCTCAATATACAAAAGCAAGTCACAAGCATAAGTATGTGAAAATTGTAATGTAATTCAACACTTAAATCACTTGTAACTTCATAAGGATCAAACAATGATACTTGGGTATGAACCCTAAACTGTAAATCATGTAATTTCACGTAAACTCAACTTTAAAAACTAGATTCAGACACAAGGATGAAAGAATTATCCTTGTTCATAACCCCGCATACATTAATAAGCTTGATTTGATGTATAAAACTTAACTTTGAAACCCTTGGAGATGATCTTGAAAGCTTTTCTTGAGATTCTTGGATTAGAGAACTTAATTCTTGGTTTATCTTGAAGAGATTGTAATAGAGTCTTCAAGTACTTGGATGGAAATTAGGGTTTTGTTCTTAGAGAGAAATTATGAATAAAGGAGGAAAATAATGCTCCTTGAGGTTTTAATTATGTGTTATGGATGATTTAGGGTGGAGGAAAGGACTTATTTTTCCTTAAAAATGCAAAAACAGGAATTGAAAAATAGGTGCGTGTGATGGAGCATGCATCGCACACTAATCATGTGACCTCAATGCTTCTCTCACAAAAATGGCTATAACTTTTCAGTCGGGTACCGAATTAAGGAGAAATTGATATTTTTGGAAAGCTGATTCAATGATCTACAATTTGGTGGGTATTGAGCTGCAAAATTCTATGTATATAAAAAGGTGTACACATTCAAAGTAGACCCTTGTAGAATCAAATACTAAACTTTGAAAGAATCAAAGGCTCTTAGCTCAACTTTGTTCTAAGTGAATTCTATGAACATCTTTCACCTCGAGAGCACTTCATAAACTAGGATAATAAACATGAACTTATATTCACATGGAATCATTTGTATTAGAGATTACACACGTAGAAACGATGGTTACAATTCGAGTGTGAAAATACGGGGAATTACATTATCTCCCCATTGGAATCATTCATCCTTAATGATGGATAGGAACTTGTTAAAGCCTTGGAGGTATTGAATAACGTGGAGATAATATTTCTTCAAAGATAGGATATAACTGAGCTGAAATATTCAAAACTTCTATCATGAAACTAATTTCTGAGCTGACTTGCCTTTACTTACTATAAGGAGTTGATTCATGCTAAGAATTTAGAATTCGCTTGAAGTGTTCATGATACAATCATATATGTAGAACTACAAAGTGATAACTTATGCAAGCACGAATCATGAGATAACAAGATTAAGATCATACAATGGGTATTACGTTGTCTGGGCTGGAATACTTGGAAAAACTAAGATCATTCACTAAACACTTATGAACTGAATCATGACTAAATATCTAAATCTGAAACTAATGCCTGGTGCATGAACTGAGCTGAATTCATAATTTGCACAAATGTGAATATTTTACCTCATGAAATGGTCTTACTCATGAAACTTTGGGTAGTAAAACTTGATGGAAAGTTTGAAATCTATAGGATCTTATTTTTTTGATTGCTAAACTAGATTGCACGCTATATGGACTAGATCATACTGACTACTCATTCTCAAATATAGTATTACTTCAATACTCTTCAAAAAAAATTCCAATAATATTTGGGAGCAAAGAATTTTGGGCATGATTTCAACAAGACATCCGAATAAGGAGTCCCAACATTGATACAACTCTATAGCATGAACCATAGACAAATAAATCATAAGATATGATAGAATTACTAGGCCTTAGGCAATGCAACTTCTTACTTTCAAGCTTAGCAACACTTCTCAAATACTCCCTCAGCTATACTATTCCCCTTATAATCCATATACTAAAGTCTAAGCTGAACTAAATTTTCTCACCATGATCAAGCGTAACTTGAAATCACAAGGTACAACATGACACACCATCATACTAGTCTAAGCCACATGATTCAATCTTCCATGTATCTGTTAGAGGTCAGACCTATGCATAATATCCCTTACCACTTTAATGACTAACTCGAAACTCCTACTATGGATTTCACTAGCGCATATTGCATTCATTGACTTACATCCCAAAATGACATTCAAGCCTATCATTATAACCACATATGAACTTCAAGTCAAAAACGTATAAAGGCATACTTCTCATGTTCTCTAAACCTCTATAAATAACAACTTTCTTGCATTATTCTTAAGAAGACATACCCAAAATTCTCAACCAACTATGACAGGTACCAAAGATTTACCTTAATATCCCTTTATCCTTTAACCTTAGATAGAAAAAACATAAATAGTATTTCTTAATGAAGGTCATCAACTCTCTGTCATCTAAACCATTGCTTATCCATTATCATCACCATTATCTTTACATAAGGAGAGATCACTGAAGGGCTGATGCATAAGGACCTGAAGCATGAAACAATACTATATATAACTTTAACACTTAACTGAGGCTTAAGGAATAAAATATCAAAGACATGGATTCATTAAAGAGATCTAAACTGAGGACATACGTGATATAATGCCAATTTTACTAGTATCATGAGTTTTGAGAACTGTTCATACTTTGAAACATGAGTTCATACTTATCATAAGCTATTCAACATAAGACTGGTGTCCATAGAGTTCTAAGGGATGACTCAAATCATAGAGTGAAACTGTTACTTACTTACTAGAAGTTGAGAATGAACTTGAATATGCATGAAGTGTATAAGCATTAGCGCTTAAAAATGCTAAAATAGGAGCTGGAAAAATAAGGGAGCATGTTATGGAGCGTGTGTCATATGCTCTGGATCACCTAAATGGAACGTACGCCGCACGCTCTATCTCGGTCTCCCTCGGGGGTGGAATGGAGCGTGCGCCGCATGAAAATCGCGGGCAGTTACTGTTTTAAACTTCCAAACATGCCCTTACGCATGTCTAAAAATTTTAAAACTTAACCGAGATGTACCTTTCACACCCCCAATGAAGAATCAACTTTAAAATTAACATTCTAAGGCCATGAAGGTCGAAAATAAAATCACCAAACTTTAGGAGCTTTAGAAATGACTAAGTCCCAACACTTAGTGAAATCTTTTCTAAGTTTTGGACCCTTTTAGGTGCAATAGGGAACTGAAATGAGATAGGGTCTTACTGGGTCTTATAATATCTCCATCCTTCTAAAATTGTGGATCTATTTTACATTCTTAGGACTAAGTCAAAATATCTTTGCTTTAACAGTTTACACATAAATGCTACACTCACACGAACACACTATATTTTGGACTTACTCACTTCATTCTTGGAAACCCTTACATATATAATCCTTAACTTTATCTAGCTTCAATAATCATTGTCAAAGACTTACACTCTCCATTGCGAACACACCTACCTCACTACACACAATACTTAATAAACATAGAAAATAATGCAACCCCATATCAGCTTAGGCACACCTCTATGTCATACTTACAACATCATACTAAATTATGAATAAATCAATTTAAACTCATATATACGTTGTTCAAGCCTACTAGATCAGTTCGATATAGCTAGCATCTCTAAGTAAGAAATCATTATTTCCACCTTAATGATCATCCCCTATTCAAAATTAGTGTCTAATGCTAGGCATGATTGACAACCCAACCTCACATACTATTCTCACTTGGATGCTATAAATTAAGACATCAAGAAATACTACTCTACTAAACCTCATAACTACCATAATCGATCATAATTCTATGGTATACCTTAATTAAATCTGCTAGCACTTCCTTATTCTACACATTAAGACTATTTACCTATCTATACTCCTAAATTAATTCTATAGCTCTATAAGTTTCAACTAAACTCATTTTTGCAACCTCAAGGGAAGCCTAAATTAACAATACTCAACCACTCAATACTCTTATTTATAATCGACAGTTTTCTAACAAAATAAATACCATCAATAACTTCGTTAATACCTCAAGCAAACAGCAATTCACCTTTACTAATAACTCCTTCTCTATCTTCCACTAAACTAACACACAAGGATATATCACCTCACTACTAGCTCAATCACATGCAAAAGTTCATCTATATATATTCAATTAATCTCCATCACCACCTTTCTTTTCACTACACTTCTAGACCCATACTTTCAACTATAAGAATTTTCTACTACTTATGAATCTTAACACTCTAGGTTACAATATCCCTCAAATGCAAAATATATTCAATAATCTAGGTTCACACTATCTCCTCTCATGAGAACTATCTGAATAGAATCTGAATACACATCTTATTCTACCTTAATTGAACAACTCAAATGGATGAGGACATAAGATTTCAACTTAAGGGACTTATAATGCACTAGCGAGCTTCTCTCAATCCCTTTGTGTGAATTCTAAAGTTACTGATAGTAATTCTGAGAGCATCATCTTGGGAGAAATTGGAACTTGCTAATCATGTTATCTCAAAAATAATACATATATGGAGAATTATTGATTAACACATGAATCGACAGAAGTTTCTGAAGGAATAACTTTACAGCACGATCTAGAGTATGAAAGAAAAGAAACTTTTCATAAATGCATTGTAGCCTCTTGAAGGAAAGTACATATGTCTCTGTACCATTCTACAAGACTCTACTAGACACGGATTCATAAACACCCAAGCACACTCAAAATCTGGTCTTTGATACCAAGCTTGTAACACCCTAAATATTGGTCTTAAGACATCACACGATGCTTAGGACCACAAGTGATCTAAGATAACCCTTGTACTGGCATACTATTAAGTAACTAATTTAAATATGTATAAAATGACTAATTTTACCATGCAGAAACATAATCATGATGAAATCTGGAAGAATACAATACTAAGACAAATTTACATTTTGATAACACTGAAGAACAGAACTGAAATTACATGACTGACTCTGACTGACATTTTTTAAGCCTCTGCTATACTGACTATAGATATCTGGGATACAACTCCAACTACCACTACTCAATACATATGAGTAAGAAAGTAAAGTACTTAAATAAAATCTAACTGAAGTCCCCAAAGTAGGACTTATTATCTGCTGGCTGGAATTTACAACTATTTGATAGTGATATATGGACTACAACTGATCTGGTACCTACATTATTAAATAATGTATCACATACTCGTATATATGGATCAGTACTTTTGGAATGTCCTAAGCATATAGGATAAATGCATAAGTAAAATAATAACTATATATATATACTCATAGATTTTCAAATAATGCATGCTAAGTATAAATGACTCACATTGGCTTGAATAACTGAAAGCTAAAAATCATAAATCATAAATAATAAAGCATACTGTATAAATTCTGTGAGCCATAACACTTAGTACTAAAAGTTGTACCTGTATTCTGTTTTTGAATCATACAAGCTAAGTGTTGAAAGGACTCAACTTTATCATCTAAAAATTGAGAGCTGAAATCTCATAGCTAATGCTTTATGTAAAATAATATCTGAATAAAATTATGAGCCTTTACAATTAGTTTCTGCTTAGTTCTGAAAAGTTGTTTTGTTATTCTGTTTTAGGACTTACGGACTTCAGGAGTTTTTTTAAAAAGCTTTTCTCTTATTCTTTTCTATTAGGGAGACTCTTCTAACCGACATAAACCATGCAAGTTATCATGCAGTCCAACGTCTCTTATCTATGTTGGTAGAGTTTTCCTACCCTTGCTATCGGAATAGTACCTAGCTAGAATGATCACTATACTGAACCCACTAGGGGTATTAAAACCTATGGTGGCACGTAGTTCTGGGGAATGAGACCTTGGAATCATACCCAACTCGGTGCAAAATACTATTTCCTTTAATCTGTATGCTCATTTTGTAGGAAATCCACCTTAAAACTAGCATAGGGGATTGTAATGAAAACCAGTTATGCGTTTGTCTATTTGAAACTTAATCAAAACTAACTGTGTGGATTCCATATCTTATCTTAGGATCATAAGATCAAAATCTTGCTTAAAATATGAACACATTCTTTTCAAAAAATACTTAAACATTATCTTTCTTGAAATATCAAGACTAAAACTTAGGACTTGAAAACCCCTTTCTCGAAAACTCATGCCAAATAATTATAATTCATGTTCAATAATAAAAATCATGAAATGCTTGAACAATTCTAATCAAGATAATGAAATTCAATGCTCAATATACAAAATCAAGTCACATGCATAAGTATGTGAAAAATAGTCATGCAATTCAACACTTAAATCACTTGTAACTTCATAAGTATCAAACAATGATTCTTGGGTATGAACCCTAAACTGTAAATCATGTAATTTCATGTAAACTCTACTTTAAAAACTAGTTTTAGGCACAAGGATGAAAGAATTATCCTTGTTCATAACCCCACATACCATAATAGGCTAGATTTGATGTAGAAAACCTTACTTTGAAAACCTTGGAAATGATCTTGAAAGCTTTTCCTGAAATTCTTGGATTAGAGAATTAATTCTTGGTTTTTCTTAAAGAGATTTAATGGAGTCTTGAAGTTCTTGGGCTGAGATTACGGTTTTGTTCTTGGAGAGGAATTATGAATAAAGAAGGCAAATACTGCTCCTTGGGGCTTTAATTATGTGTTATGGATGAGTTAGGGTGGAGGAAAGAACTTATTTGCCATTAAAAATGTGAAAACAGGAACTAAAAACTAGGTGCATGCGACGGAGCGCGCGTTGCACTCTAATCACGCAACCTCACTGCCTCTCTTACGAAAATGACTATAATTTTTTTCTCGGGTATCGAATTAAGTCAAAATTGATATAGTTGGAAACTTGATTCAACTTTCTACAATTTGGTGGGTCTTGAGCTACAAAATTCTATGCATATAAAAAGGTATAAATGTTTAATGTAGACCTTTGTAGAATCAAATACTAAACTTTGAAAGAATCAAAGACTCTTAGCTCAACTTTTTTCTATGTGAATTCTATGAACATCTTTCACCTCGAGCACACTTCATAAACTAGGATAATAATCATTAACTTATATTAACATGGGAATCATTTGGATTAGAGCTTACACACGTAGAAATGATGGTTAGAATTCTAGCGTGAAAATATAGGGTATTACTATTTGGGGCTTTGGGGAAAGGTCTAAACTGCCCTTCGAAAATAAACTGTTCAATAGAATCTCAACTTTGACTAGCAATGCATTGCGTCGGGGACATCAAATAAATAGCCATCGTGTCACGCCAATTTTGCATTGATGTTCTATTTTTGAAATCCCAACATGTCCTATCCCTCATTCAAAAAATCCAAAACTTCCCCGAGACATCCCTTTACACCCCTGAACATAAATCAACTTAAAAACCACCGTCTTAGAGACCAAAAGGTCAACTTAAAAATCCCCAAAGTTAACAGGTCAAAAAGAGACTAAGCCCCCAACACTTTGTTTTATTTTAAAGTTCTAAGTGTCTCAAGCAAGTCTGAGTTAAACTGAAAACGTACGGGGTATTACAATATCTCTGCCTTGGGAATATTCATCCTCAAAATAGACTGGATAAGCTTAGAATACTGAGAGATGGAGATTATGTACTAAATTCCCATTTATGAAAACATGATTTACATGATTGAACTGATTCATGAATGTATGAAGTGTCATGAATATGATTATATACAGCTGGAACTGAGAATGGAAAAGAGATAATATGAATAAATCTATTACCTTAAGCTGGGTTTGAACTTGTTGATAAAAGATGAGAGTACTTGGTTCGCATATCTGCTTCCACTTCCCAAGTAGCACCCTCAATGGACTGATTTCGCCAAACAACTTTGATCAAGGGAACTTCTTTGTACCATAGTCTACGAATCTGCTGATCAAGAATCTCAACTTAAAGCTCTTCGTATGAAAGGCTATCCTGAATATTTGTGTTCTCTATAGGGACTACAATAGTTGAATCACCCATACACTTCTTCAATAAGGATACATGGAACACTAGGTGAACGTATGACAAATCTGCAAGCAATTCGAATTCCTACGCAACCTTTCTAACACGACTCAATATTCTGTAAGGCCCAACATATTGGGGACTAAGCTTCCCCGTTTTGCCAAATCTCTTCACCCCCTTCATGGGTGAAACTTTCAAATAAACTAAGTCATCAACTTCAAACTCAAGATCCTTTCTCCTCACATCCGCATAAGATTTTTGACAACTCTGAGCTATTTTCAACCTTTCTCGAATCATTCGGACTTTTTCTATGGATTCAAACACCACATCTGGCCAATCAAAGTGGCCTCACCCATTTCAAACCAACTGATAGGTAACCTACATCTCTTTCTATAAAGATCCTCAAACGGGGCCATCCAAATACTAGAATGTTAGTTTTTATTGTAGGCGAACTCAATCAATGGAAAATGATCATTCCAATTACCTTTAAAGTTAATAACGCACGCCGTCAACATATCCTCTAGGGTTTGAATGGTCCTCTCTATCTGGCCATCTGTCTGAGGGTGAAAATCTAAACTGAGATGAACTTGGGTACCAAGACCCTTTTAAAAGGCTTTCAAAAATATCTTAAAATTGGGAATTTTTCAACCACCCCACACTTAAAGCTTTGTTCATCCTCAAAAAACTCTTAACTATAAGCATCATGATTTGGAAAGACTCGACACTTCTACTACAATCAAGACACTCAAGTTAGTACTACAATGACTACATAGACTACAAGTTTCTAAACTAAGCATGTTATACACAATTTAAAGCTCAAGAATCCTACTTCTAAGCATCCTAGCCTTAATAACGGACTCTACAAGTGGGAAACTCATGAATATTTCTCAATTAAAGATATCATACAATTCACACATATTCATCAAACATGTACCTCTCACAACAAAAGAGTTACCCATAATCACTCATAATAATGGAAATTTAGAACACAATGGGTATACAAATCAAGTTACGCTCACTCTCTCAAGGAACTCACAAGTTACACTAGATGAACCATAGGTTTACCCTTAGAGTCATACTCCACTAATATCAAAGTGTTAAATTTAGGATCAAATAGGTCTTTTCTAGGTTGTAATGTAGGCTAACGGATGGGTAGGAACTATTTGAGAATACACTACATTATACATTTAAAACCAATATCCAACAAACAAATTACACTTTTCCCATCCACCCATATCTTTTTTTCCCCCGTCTCTTTTAAGCATTTCCATAAACACACGGTGGAAGTATTTTTTATTATCAATGAATCAATTTTTTTCTTTTTTTAAACTTTTTCACAACCACAGTAATATTTCTATCGCAGTGTCTATCGTACCCATCCACCACACATCAATTATCAACACCAATAACTATTAACTTGGGGCATCAAATTCACCTCTTTCTTCTTCAATTTCTCAACTTCTTAGTCACTTAATTTTTTATTAAAATGCCTAGGAGCTTTTTGGATCAAATTAAGGTTTATAAAAAAGGTATTAGGCACATATGAGGCTTCCAAATAAAAAGATAAAGGATCAACGGGGCTCACTAGGATTATGCATAAAGGGAAGGTCAAATAGAAGGTAAAAAACTAGGCTATCAACAAAATGTCTATATCATCTCGTAAACCCAAACTCTTTATTTTACTTATATACACACACCGGAAAATTTCTAGACATCACATGCAACAATGAATATACAAATATCCTCGCACACACATGGCACATGCTCAACTAACATAGGATCATCATAGACTCTTAACCAAACAATAGCATGAATTCAAATTTTAAACCACAAGAAAAAAAGCCACAATCATAAGCCTAAGAGTCTCAAAAGTAGTAATTTGCATCAAACAACATGTTTACACAACTAAAACACTTGCACCATGCAATAAAAATTAGCACTAATAAGAATATCTTACACAAAAAATTTTAAATTAAGCCCAAAATTGGGAATTTCCCCACCCCACAGTTAAAAATCTACTTTGTCCCCAAAGTGAACTTAAAAGAAAAAAAATCAATACTCCCTAAGGCCTCTAGTCCTAGATAGTAAATCATTACACATAAAGAAGATCTGTGGGACTCCACACTCAATTTTTTCCATGCTCCTTAGCTCAAGTTTTCAGTACTCAGACTTTCTATCAACCTGTGACTCAATCAAAAACAAAAAAATATGTGAAGTAAAAACTAAACACTAAAAAATAAAACATACCTACTTAACGTGGGTTGCCTCCCAAGAAGCACCTGATTTAGTGTCGCGGCATGACCCAACTCAACTTAACCAAGTTCCTTAATATTTTTACTACTCTTTAGGTGGCATTTTCTTTTTTATTTTTGACCTCTTGATTTTGCACTCCCAAGTTCAACATCTCTCTCGAATTCAACCTTCATAAAATTGGAAAGCAGTCATTTTATTTTAGGTCACTCAATAAGGGTGTTTGAAGAAGTCTTTCGTGCATTAGCAATCATACACTTGTCCCCTTCAGCAACAGTAATCATGCATAAGTCTCTATACTAGGATAGTGTGTTAAGTGTCTTGTAAACTTTGAAAACCTCCTCTTCATCATTCAACCTTATCTTTAGCATTCCTTCTCCTACATCAATTATTACTCCACTCATCGCTAAAAATGGATGCCCCAAGATGATTGGTACTTGTTCATCTACCTAAAAATCTAACATAATAAAGTCAGCAGGAATAATTAATTTACCAAACTTTATGAGTACATCCTCCATCACTCCTTCTGGATGGGCTATGGACCCGTCTGCCAACTGCAATCGCAAAGAGGTAGGTCTAGGCTATCCTAAGACAAATGTCTCAAAAAAGATAGGGGCATCAAATTAATGCTTACCCCTAAGTCACTCAATACGTGAATAAAATTAATACTCCCAATTTGAATAGGGAGGGTGAATTTTCTTTGATCCTTAAGCTTCTTAGGCATTTTCTATGTCATTACAGTGCTACACTCTTCAGTGAGTGTTATTGCCTCCACATCCTGCAATTTTACCTTATTAGCAACTGCATCCCTCAAGTACTTAGCGTACTTTGGCATACCCTTCAAAACATCTAACAAAGGTAAGTTAATGTGAAGCTCTCTAAACGTGTCAAAAAACTTCTTAAAATATGCATCCTCCTTCGCTTTTCTTTGCCTCTAAGGGAAAAAGTGGAGGCATCTGATTCTTCTCTTCTGCAATAATTTTTTCTTTTGAGTACTCAGGCTTCCTCGATTTTTCATCAACTTTGTAATACTCTTGTGGGGAGTCAAATCTGCATCTACCTCCTTAGTTACCTTTGGAGGTTCTCCTTGAATTTCTTTACCACTCCTTAAAGTGATTGTCATAACTTTTTTTGGATTTTCCGTATCGGCTGGCAGACCACCTTGAGGCCTAGTATTCAATGCTTGTTGTAACTATCCCAACTACAACTCTAAGATTCTCTTGGCTGCTTTTTTATTTGTTAATTCAGCCTGTTGATTTTTTATATCTATAACTATTTGTGCTTGACCAGATAAGATTTGTTTCATCATCACTTCCATATTGCTAGTTGACTGATTTGGTGAAGCCTGTGGTTACTGAATTTTTTATTGTTGTACGTTCCATGGCTGAGTCTGCCACTTCATGTTATAGGCATTACCATAATTTGGACTTTGAGCATTGCCTACGTACATTACTGATTCTGGATTTGAAGCACAAATGGCTGCAGAATGGCTACTATTCCTGCAGACCTCAAAACAACCATTATTTTACTGAACTATATTGACTATTGCGGTAGGTTATGGATCTCCCAAAGTCAGGCTACTAAACTGAGTGTTTATTATAATTTGTAATACCACAACCTGAGCTAATAAAGCAGTGTACTGGTCTAACTCCAACAAACCTATAACTTTCTTTATGGCATTCCTAAAATCACCATGCCACTCTGGATTTCATTGTGCGATGTGGTTCAATAAGGTGTATAGCTCATCATAAGTTAACTCCAACGCTTGACCTCCTGTGGATGAATCTAGCAAAACTTTTGTATTATGGTCAAATGCTTCTACAAAAGTATGAGCAAGTACCTCATTGGACTACTGGTGATGTGGACAGTCCTTAAGAAGTGCCTTGAATAGCTGCCAAACATGGTAGAGGTTCTCTTCTAGACTTTGTTTAAAGCTTACAATCTTACTATGAAGTTTCGCAATCTTGCCAGATGGGAAGAATCTGATGAGGAACTTCTTAGCCAAGTCATCCCATGATGTGACTGAATTTGCTGGATCTGAATTCAATCACTTTTTAGCTTCACTAATAAGTAAATAAGGAAAAAGTTTCATCCTCACATAATCAGCATTCACATCTTCTGGAATGAATGTGTTAGCGAGCTCAATAAAATTCTGCAAGTAGACCTGAGGATCTTCATATGACAGCCCTGTAAACTGTCCACTGCTAATCAACAGCTAGACCATATTGTTTTTAAGCTCAAACCTCCCTCCGGCAGCTAGTTTCTGGAAAGGTGAGGTCAGATTTGTCGAAAGTTGTATTTCCACTTCTCGAACTATCCTACGTGCTGCTTTTTCTTTAGCCATAGGTGCAGGATTTTCTTGGCCTTCTTTGATTTGACGAATATGAGGGGGAAGGATTGCTTCTCTTCTATTTTCATGGAAACTTTACTCAATCTTGGGGTCTGATTCAATCAACTCCCGATCTCTTGCCATCTTACAAGTCTGTACCTATTTTCTGCAAATTCACAAACAAAGACCAAGCATAAAAACACAAACAAAATCTAAAACTAAAACTAAAATAAAATAGTTACCAAATTACAAGTCCCAGGTAATGGTGCCAAGAAATTGACAGTGCCCAACCGAATAGGCAAGTGTACGTGGTCTACCAAGTAGTAAAGTGGCCTTCAAGAAAGCCAAGTATATATCCCACAGGGACTTGATCTAACAACGATTCAATTCTAGTTCACAATTTAGATTCAATTGATGCCAGAGTAACCAAAAAAGAGTTTTCAATATTGTAAAATAAAGTAAAGGAAATAATGCATAAATTAAAAGTCTTAACACAATCAAATGGAGTAAAGCCCAAGGTTAAAGCACTTCAAACAATCATACTATGTTATTGAACTTCATTCTTTAACTTGCATATCTTAGTTGTTGATTCGTAGGGTTAATTGCATGATCATGGTCTTCCGACCTATAGTCGTTTACCTAATATGGACATTACAACTACATCTTTGAGGGGGAATATAACAATCCAATGAAGCTCTTTAAGCTATCATCCTATGTTTGAATCAAGTAAGGCGTCTAAGTACATCCCTGTCCTAGACACTAATTAAAATCCCTTATTTTATAAAGAAATAAGAACCATGCTTTGTTTATTCTCATGTTCTATCTCCTTATTCCCTCTCCCGAGATCACAAGGGTGACAATAAATGTATTTTCTAGGTGATCAATCCATCAAATAGTTAAATTAAGAATAAAAAACAACCAATAATTATAAACAAATTAAATAAAATAAATTTAAAGCAATCATACTCATGTTCTTGGCTTTAACCCCAGAAAAGGAGCTTTTAGCCTCTCATAGCCATAATCAACATCCAATTAATTGTATGAATGATTAAAACCAT
>JAPEIP010000008.1:165337245-165378244 GCA_026120095.1 Capsicum chinense | reverse complement strand
GTCCCCAAAGTGAACTTAAAAGAAAAAAAATCAATACTCCCTAAGGCCTCTAGTCCTAGATAGTAAATCATTACACATAAAGAAGATCTGTGGGACTCCACACTCAATTTTTTCCATGCTCCTTAGCTCAAGTTTTCAGTACTCAGACTTTCTATCAACCTGTGACTCAATCAAAAACAAAAAAATATGTGAAGTAAAAACTAAACACTAAAAAATAAAACATACCTACTTAACGTGGGTTGCCTCCCAAGAAGCACCTGATTTAGTGTCGCGGCATGACCCAACTCAACTTAACCAAGTTCCTTAATATTTTTACTACTCTTTAGGTGGCATTTTCTTTTTTATTTTTGACCTCTTGATTTTGCACTCCCAAGTTCAACATCTCTCTCGAATTCAACCTTCATAAAATTGGAAAGCAGTCATTTTATTTTAGGTCACTCAATAAGGGTGTTTGAAGAAGTCTTTCGTGCATTAGCAATCATACACTTGTCCCCTTCAGCAACAGTAATCATGCATAAGTCTCTATACTAGGATAGTGTGTTAAGTGTCTTGTAAACTTTGAAAACCTCCTCTTCATCATTCAACCTTATCTTTAGCATTCCTTCTCCTACATCAATTATTACTCCACTCATCGCTAAAAATGGATGCCCCAAGATGATTGGTACTTGTTCATCTACCTAAAAATCTAACATAATAAAGTCAGCAGGAATAATTAATTTACCAAACTTTATGAGTACATCCTCCATCACTCCTTCTGGATGGGCTATGGACCCGTCTGCCAACTGCAATCGCAAAGAGGTAGGTCTAGGCTATCCTAAGACAAATGTCTCAAAAAAGATAGGGGCATCAAATTAATGCTTACCCCTAAGTCACTCAATACGTGAATAAAATTAATACTCCCAATTTGAATAGGGAGGGTGAATTTTCTTTGATCCTTAAGCTTCTTAGGCATTTTCTATGTCATTACAGTGCTACACTCTTCAGTGAGTGTTATTGCCTCCACATCCTGCAATTTTACCTTATTAGCAACTGCATCCCTCAAGTACTTAGCGTACTTTGGCATACCCTTCAAAACATCTAACAAAGGTAAGTTAATGTGAAGCTCTCTAAACGTGTCAAAAAACTTCTTAAAATATGCATCCTCCTTCGCTTTTCTTTGCCTCTAAGGGAAAAAGTGGAGGCATCTGATTCTTCTCTTCTGCAATAATTTTTTCTTTTGAGTACTCAGGCTTCCTCGATTTTTCATCAACTTTGTAATACTCTTGTGGGGAGTCAAATCTGCATCTACCTCCTTAGTTACCTTTGGAGGTTCTCCTTGAATTTCTTTACCACTCCTTAAAGTGATTGTCATAACTTTTTTTGGATTTTCCGTATCGGCTGGCAGACCACCTTGAGGCCTAGTATTCAATGCTTGTTGTAACTATCCCAACTACAACTCTAAGATTCTCTTGGCTGCTTTTTTATTTGTTAATTCAGCCTGTTGATTTTTTATATCTATAACTATTTGTGCTTGACCAGATAAGATTTGTTTCATCATCACTTCCATATTGCTAGTTGACTGATTTGGTGAAGCCTGTGGTTACTGAATTTTTTATTGTTGTACGTTCCATGGCTGAGTCTGCCACTTCATGTTATAGGCATTACCATAATTTGGACTTTGAGCATTGCCTACGTACATTACTGATTCTGGATTTGAAGCACAAATGGCTGCAGAATGGCTACTATTCCTGCAGACCTCAAAACAACCATTATTTTACTGAACTATATTGACTATTGCGGTAGGTTATGGATCTCCCAAAGTCAGGCTACTAAACTGAGTGTTTATTATAATTTGTAATACCACAACCTGAGCTAATAAAGCAGTGTACTGGTCTAACTCCAACAAACCTATAACTTTCTTTATGGCATTCCTAAAATCACCATGCCACTCTGGATTTCATTGTGCGATGTGGTTCAATAAGGTGTATAGCTCATCATAAGTTAACTCCAACGCTTGACCTCCTGTGGATGAATCTAGCAAAACTTTTGTATTATGGTCAAATGCTTCTACAAAAGTATGAGCAAGTACCTCATTGGACTACTGGTGATGTGGACAGTCCTTAAGAAGTGCCTTGAATAGCTGCCAAACATGGTAGAGGTTCTCTTCTAGACTTTGTTTAAAGCTTACAATCTTACTATGAAGTTTCGCAATCTTGCCAGATGGGAAGAATCTGATGAGGAACTTCTTAGCCAAGTCATCCCATGATGTGACTGAATTTGCTGGATCTGAATTCAATCACTTTTTAGCTTCACTAATAAGTAAATAAGGAAAAAGTTTCATCCTCACATAATCAGCATTCACATCTTCTGGAATGAATGTGTTAGCGAGCTCAATAAAATTCTGCAAGTAGACCTGAGGATCTTCATATGACAGCCCTGTAAACTGTCCACTGCTAATCAACAGCTAGACCATATTGTTTTTAAGCTCAAACCTCCCTCCGGCAGCTAGTTTCTGGAAAGGTGAGGTCAGATTTGTCGAAAGTTGTATTTCCACTTCTCGAACTATCCTACGTGCTGCTTTTTCTTTAGCCATAGGTGCAGGATTTTCTTGGCCTTCTTTGATTTGACGAATATGAGGGGGAAGGATTGCTTCTCTTCTATTTTCATGGAAACTTTACTCAATCTTGGGGTCTGATTCAATCAACTCCCGATCTCTTGCCATCTTACAAGTCTGTACCTATTTTCTGCAAATTCACAAACAAAGACCAAGCATAAAAACACAAACAAAATCTAAAACTAAAACTAAAATAAAATAGTTACCAAATTACAAGTCCCAGGTAATGGTGCCAAGAAATTGACAGTGCCCAACCGAATAGGCAAGTGTACGTGGTCTACCAAGTAGTAAAGTGGCCTTCAAGAAAGCCAAGTATATATCCCACAGGGACTTGATCTAACAACGATTCAATTCTAGTTCACAATTTAGATTCAATTGATGCCAGAGTAACCAAAAAAGAGTTTTCAATATTGTAAAATAAAGTAAAGGAAATAATGCATAAATTAAAAGTCTTAACACAATCAAATGGAGTAAAGCCCAAGGTTAAAGCACTTCAAACAATCATACTATGTTATTGAACTTCATTCTTTAACTTGCATATCTTAGTTGTTGATTCGTAGGGTTAATTGCATGATCATGGTCTTCCGACCTATAGTCGTTTACCTAATATGGACATTACAACTACATCTTTGAGGGGGAATATAACAATCCAATGAAGCTCTTTAAGCTATCATCCTATGTTTGAATCAAGTAAGGCGTCTAAGTACATCCCTGTCCTAGACACTAATTAAAATCCCTTATTTTATAAAGAAATAAGAACCATGCTTTGTTTATTCTCATGTTCTATCTCCTTATTCCCTCTCCCGAGATCACAAGGGTGACAATAAATGTATTTTCTAGGTGATCAATCCATCAAATAGTTAAATTAAGAATAAAAAACAACCAATAATTATAAACAAATTAAATAAAATAAATTTAAAGCAATCATACTCATGTTCTTGGCTTTAACCCCAGAAAAGGAGCTTTTAGCCTCTCATAGCCATAATCAACATCCAATTAATTGTATGAATGATTAAAACCATAAGAGAAAGCTAAATTGAAGAAATAAAAAACAAAAAAGAAGTTGTGTTAGCCTCCAATGTTGTTCCAATTGATCTAGGGGTTCCAAGATGTCTAAAGCGCGATATAAAATGTTTTATTTATTGTAGAAAAGTCATAAACCGACTTGGATTGGGTTTCCAGGTTATTATCCTTCAGCTGGGAAATTTTTTCCATTTTTTATGGTCACTGCTTAGCGGTGACATACCAATCGCCATAGGACCGTGAAGCAGCGTAATCGCTCTAAGATTCTAGAATTTGATAATTGCAGATTTGCTTTTCACCATGACGCGGTGGTTCCTTCACTGCTATTACCACCGCTACGTAGTGGGTCACCATTTTGGGCCCCTTAGGAATCCAATGGTGGGTTTCACTCACCCAATTGACACTCCACATGACTTCACTCTTCCAAGATATTTCAGGTGTCCTAAATTACTTCAAGTTGTGTATTGTGCTTCCATGATCCATTCCAAGCCTTTTTGAGTTGTTTCCACTTGATTTAAAGCTTGTAAATCCTTCGTATATCATAATAGTCCATCCAAAAAGAATAATATATCATAAATCACAAAATTTTAGAGCTTAAAACAAAAAAATATCCTCGACGTTGAACAAGAAACACGAGCTAAGCATAGGCTTCATTCACTTTGATCTTAAGCTTATTGTTTTGACTCTTGTTTTGATCCAATTGACCCTTGAACATTGTAAAAAAGTTTTTCACATATAAATACACAATAAAAAACTTATAAACTCATTAAATACATTATAACCCAACACGATAGACTAGAAAAATACCTAACTCAAGCTAGTCACACTAGTTTTCTTAATTGACTCTAAATGATCAATTTGAATCAAAACTCATGTGAAAACACCATTAAACATTGTAAACATATACTTGGATACTTATATGCACATTTATATTAGTATCAATACATTAAGAACATGAATTATCCTTTAAACAAGGCTTAAAAGGCTAGAATAGTAGCGCTAGAATGCAAAAATACACCCAACAGCATAAACTGAGTACCCCTATCCAAAATAATAGCCAAAGGAACTTCATTAAATCTAACCAACTCCTTAATATACAACTTAGAATAATCTTTGATTGAGTAGGATGTGTGAACTAGCAAGAAATGGGCTGATTTGGTAAACCTGTCAAAAATAACCTAGATCAAATCATGCTGATGATGCGAATGGAGTAACCCTATCACAAAGTCTATATTCACCTCTTCCCACTTCCAAGTAGGAATACTAAACTCCTTCAAGGTACCACCAAGCCTTTGGTGCTCTACCTTAACCTATTAACAAGTGGAATATTTGGCCATAAACTCTACAATATCTTTCTTTATACCACTCCACCAATAAACTTCCCACAAATTGCGATATATCTTAGTGGTTCTTGGGTGAATGGAGTAACGCATACCATGCACTTTTTCCATAATCCACTGTCTTAAACCTTCAATGCACAGCACACATAATCTATTCTAGTATCTCAATACACCTTCTCCCCCTTGGGAGAAAACCTCTACCTTCTGATCTCCAACTGACTCCTTCAACTTAACTAAACTGGAGTCCTTATCTTGTTTTTCTTTCACCTCAGAAACTAAAGAAGATTCTGAACTACTCTGAACCCAAATATTTCCCTCAACTGAGTCAATCAAGTGAAAACCTAATCTAACCAACCGGTGAACTTCCTGAACTAATTATTTCTTATTATTTTCAAAATGAGCCATACTAACCATAGATAATCTACTAAGGGAATCTTCCACTATATTGTCCTTGCTCAGATGATACTACTCCAACCACCTTTACTGACGGATATGCTGTTTGAAATCTACCATAGCAGTTTATGCTGTTGGGTGTATTTTTGTATTCTAGCGCAGTTCTTGTGGTCCATGCACCCCATAAAGATAATGCCTCTAGATTTTCAAAGCAAACATAACAGCAGCTAGCTCAAGATCATGGGTAAGGCAGTTCTTTTTGTGAGGCTTAAGCTGTCTAGTGACATAGGATATGACCTTACCTCTTTGCATTAAAACATAACCCAAACCCACTCTAGAAGCATCACAATAGACAACGAATCTATCTATACTATCCGACAATGTCAAAATTGGGGCTGAGGTGAGTCGAGTCTTCAACTCCTAGAAACTCTTCTTACAGGAATCTGACCACTAAAACTTAACTTTATTTTGAGTCAATCTTGACATTGGGAACACAATAGATAAGAACTCCTCAGCAAAACATTGGTAGTAATTAGCTAAACCCAAGAAACTCTTGATGTCCGATGGAGAGATGGGTTTAGGCAAGTTTCTTACTACTTTGGTCTTTTAGGGATAAACTTTATTCCCATCACCAGAAATAATATGACCGAGGAAAGCTACTTATCTTATCCAAAACTCACACTTACTCAATTTAGCAAACAACTAGTGGTCTCTAAGAGTTTGCAACACCATTCTAAGATGGTTTGCATGGTCATCCTCAGTACGAGAATATACAAGAATATCATCGATAAAGAATATGACAAATATGTCCAAGTACTATTTAAACACTCTGTTCATCAAGTCCATGAAAGCTGCTGGAGATTTTGTTATCCCAAAAGACATGATTAGGAATTCAAATTAACCGTAACGGGTTCCTAAAGTTGTCTTTGGAATATCACATTCCCTTATTCTAAGTTGGTGATAACTAGATCTAAGGTCTATCTTAGAGAAGTAACTTTCACCTTAGAGTTGGTTGAATAAATCATCAATCCTAGGAAAAGGATATTTATTTTAGATTGTGACTTTATTTTACTAGCGGTAGTCGATGCACATTCAAAGGGAACCTTCTTTCTTAAACACGAATAGGATGGGAGCACTCCATTGAGAGACACTTGGTCTTATGAAACCTTTATCTAAGAGGTATTTAAGCTGCTCTTTTAACTCCTTAGGCTCAGCTACATCTATACGATATAGAGGAATAGAAATAAGTTGAGTATCAGGAAGAAGGTCAATACCAAATTCTATTTCTCTATCGGGTGGTACCCCTGACAGATCTTTGAGAAAAACTTTAGGAAACTCATTAACTACACGGACTGGCTGAACTACTGGATTCTCAGACTTAGTGTCCTTGACTCGAACTAAGTGGTAAATGCACCCCTGTGATATCAACTTTCTGGCCTTAAAATAGAATAGGAAATGACTCTTAGGAAATACTAAATTACCTATCGACTCAAAGACTGGCTCATCAGTAAACCAAAACTTCACTACTCGAGTGTGAAAATCTATTGATACATAATAAGAATGGAGTCAATCCATACCCAAAATAATGTCAAAATTGACCATATCTAACTTTATCAAGTTTGCTAATATGATCTTGTGAAGGACAGTGATAGGATACTTTCTATAGACTCATTTGGAAACAACTGACTCACCCACTGGGTGGAAACTAAGAAGTGCTTAGAAAGCTTTTCAAGAACTACTTCAAAATTCACTACAACTAACAGAATCACATATGAGAGATTTGGCCCTGGGTATAACAACATATAAACATCAAGATGAAAGACAAGAAGCATATCAGTATAACATTTGGTGAACAATCCTACTCCTGACAGGATGGTAAACCATAGAGCCGACTATGGCGTTGATCGCCACCAGTATTGGATGATGCACCCTGAGAAGGGACTGGTGCACTAGTATCCTAAGTTCGAGGATGAACATCTCGGCTTCCCTGATTAGCATACAGGTACTTTTTGATCTCGTGACCCATCTTACAACATTTATAACAACCTTTCTGTCCCAACAAATACTCACCAGGATTATTCTTACCACTCTTAGAAAATGTCGGTTAACTATGCCTCCCACCCACACTGTTTTGAGACCTAGACATAAAAGTTCTACCCCATTGCTTTTGCCTGGTTCTAGGTGTGGGATTAGTGGATAAAGATAGCATTGGTATAGATGGTACACTTTGAGACTGGGAAAGAATTGCACCTACAAACCTTGTTTGGCCGTAGTCAAACTGTCCAGTCCTAGCCTTCTTACTTCCCTTCTCTTTCTCTTTCAACTTCTTTACCTCACTCTGTTGAGCATGAGCCATCAGTCTAGATAGATCCATATCCCCTATAAGCATGGAATTCCAACACTTTTAGACTACCAAACTAGACACTCCAGTAACAAACTTACTCATACTCGATCTAGAGTCAGCTATCAAGTTGGGAGCATACTTAGACAACAGTTTAAACTTAAGGCTGTACTCTTTCACTATCATCGAGCCCTAACTCAAGTTTATAAACTCCTCTATGTGATCTTCTCTTAGCTCATACCGACAGAACCTATCTAGAAACCAATCTTGAAACACCTGCCAAATCAAGGGAGCTGTATTCTTACCTCTACTATTCTTCCACATAACTACCCAATCATAAGCAACATCCTTCAGCCTGTAGGATGCTAATTCTACACTCTCTACCTCAGTAACATGTATAATTTGGGTGATCTTTTTTACCTCATAAAGGTATAGCTATAGGTCCTCACCTACTTTTGATCTAAAAAATTCAGGCATATTCATTCTCATAAAGTCACAAATTCTGGCTGCAGCTAAATCACTATTCTATTAAAGTACAACTATAGCCTGATGGTTGCTATAAACATTAATAGTCACGGCTTAGGCCAACGCCTGAAAGGCAACCCAAAATTCAGCATGGGACATATTCTCATTCAGAGGATTTGCAGGTTGGGGTGGTTGGTTATCATTTCGACATGCATTAGCTCGGCAAGGAGGCATATTCTATCATGTACGAGCATGAGTCAAAGAAGATAAAGACAACTATAAGCAAAAAAGATCATGAAAGAAAAAGATGATTTCCTAAATCTTTCTATAGACTCTTGCTTATAAATATGGCGCATTTCACACCAATGATCAAGACTCTACGTAATGTGGCTTTTCTAACTCCCTAGGACTCGTTAAACCTTAGGCTCTGATATCAAGTTTGTAACGCCCCAAAAATGGGTCTCGAGATGTCACATGGTGCTAAAAACTACATGTAGTCCCGAGCTAACCCTGTAAGCCTATTACTTATTCTAAAACTCAAAGGAAAGAAAATGTGAGCATGCGAAACACTAAAATACTGAAATACTGTCAGAATTGGACTGGTATTAAATGAACATATTGTTTGAAAGCAATTAACTAGGAAATCTGAACAACCAACATTGTAAGTCTGAAATGTATGTAATAGTCGAACAAGCCTCTAACATTACTAACTAGAGAGTCACTGGGACAAACCCCTGCTGACTTGAGATGACTGGAAGCAAATGAATAAACTACTTTATAAAGTTTGAAATCTAAATAACTAGGTCCCCAAACTATGAGGACTCACCAACTTTTGGGGTGTAGATAGTAATGTTTGCGGTCAATCACGCTGCTAAAACTGAGCACCTAAACCTACATTATTAATCAATATAGCATATAGACGAATATATGGATCAGTAATTTTGGAATGTACTGAGAATGTGGGGGTAAATACATAAATAAAACAGTAACTGAATGTCCATATAACTTGTAAGGAGATGCATACTGAGTGCAAATAGCTCACATTGTCCTGAATAATGTAAAAACTTTGAAATATAACATACTATAGTAATGCATAAAGACAATCTTTGTGAGCTATCACACTTAGTTATAAAAGTTATACTCTTACTCCTCTTCTGTTGATAGACTATGTAGGACAGAAATTAAGTTTACTGTCAAGTCATGCAAGCTAAGTGTAAAGAGACTCACTTTTATCATATTTAACTAAAAATTAAAATCACATAGCTGATATGTGATATAAAACAATCTCTGAATAAAATTGTGAGCCCTTGCTCTTAGTTTCTAAAATTCGTTCTTTTATTCTATCTTTGGACTTAAAGAGTTCTCTTCTAAAAGTTTTTCTATTATTCTTTTCTATTAGGGAGGTTCTTCTAACTGACCTACACTATTTGAGCTATCATGGTGTCCAACATCTATTTTCCCTATGGGGAAAACCTTATGTTGGGGAGAGGTGTCATACTCTTGCCAAAAAGTATAACCTAATTTGAGTGATCACAATCTGTATTTGTATCTATATAAATAGGAATAATCTGAATAATATAAACCTACGTTGGCTCATAGTTCTGGGGCATGTGAACTGAGATACATACTCAACTCGATACTAAATACGACTCCCTTAATGATATGCTTATTCTGTAGGAAATCCACCTTAAAATTTAACATAAGGGTTTATAATGAAAACCAGATATGCATCTATCTATTTTATACTGTAATCAAAACTAAATGTGTGTATTCCATATCTTAGCTGAGCATCAAAAGATCAAATATTACTTAAAATCTGAATACATGCGTAACAAAAAATACTTAAACATCATCTTTCTTGAAATATCAAGGCTTAAACTTAGGTCTTAAAACCCATGCTTGAAAATCATGTCAAATAACAACAAACTTCATGCTCAACAATAATAATCTTGAAATACTTTAATGATTTTAATCAAGATAATGAAATTCAATTCTTGAATTTTAAAATCAAGTCTCACGCATAAACATGTGAAAGTAGATAGGAAATTCAACACTTAAATCACTTGTAATTTCATTAACTTCAAGTAACAATAATTGGGTATGAACCCTAAATTGAAAATCATGTAAAATTCAAATTTTAAAACTATTTTTGGGCACAAGGATAAAAAAAAAGTATCCTTATTATTAACCCCACATACCTTATTTGATTAATTTGATGTAGAAGTTTGAAGTTTGAATCCCTAATAATGTTCTTGAAGCTTTTTCTTGAAGTTCTTGAACCCAGAAACTTGAATTCTTGACTATCTTGAAAAAAATGGTGAAACTTTGGATTTCTTAGAGTTAAAGTTGAAGCTTTAGGGTTTCTTGGAGAGAAAATTTGCTAAGGAATGAGTATATTTTGCTTAAAATATGGCTAAACCTTTAGTTTTCACGATTTGGGGCTGTGGGGAAAAGTCTAAACTGCCCTTCGAAAATAAACTTTTCAGCAGAATCTCAACTTTGACCAGCGACACGTCACGTCAGGGGCATCAAAACCATATCCATTGCATTGTGCCAATATCGCGTTGATGTACTATTTTTGAAATCCAAACACGTCCCATCTCTCGTCGAAAAAATCCAAAACTCTCCTGATACATCTCTTTTACACCCCTAAACATGAATCAACTCAAAAACCATCATCTTAGAGCTCGAAAAATCAACTTAAAAATCCTCAAAGTTAAGAGGTCAAAAAAAGACTAAGTCCCCAACACCTAGTTTTATTTTTAGGTTCTAAGTGTCTCAAGAAAGTACTAAGGCATGAGTTGAACTGAGAACATATAGGGTATTACACTAGTAACGGATTGTGCATGGTAAACCACTTGACCTTGAAGTGAAGCATGTTTTTATGTTGCTTGTCTGGTGCAAATTTAAGAATATAAGATTCTTGTTCCTCGTCTTCACACTCTTCTGATATTTAAGATGACTCCACAAATATTTCATCATATTAACATAATGTATAAAAGTTCTTTGAATGAGGCCCAACCAATCCCACTTCAAAATTTACATCATCCACAATACTCGCTCCTATTCACCTTCTCAATTTAAGTCTCAAGAAAAAAATGACAGCTGAATGGTTGAGATTCTTGTGTCTATTCCAAAGCTTGGATAGTATCCTCCTCATATTCTAAAGGTTCCATCCATGCACTTTCATCAAAATCTGGACAAATACTCTCCCGATGGGGTCCTCCACAAAAATAACAAGAATCATCATCACTCAAAAATCATCTATCCCGAGCTGACATATCAAGAAGTATGACAAAAAAAAAATAAACTAAAAATAAAAGAATACTAAACTATGTAAAACTCAATATAGCTAAAATAAAAATAAGATAGTTGCCTATTTACAAGTCTCCAGCAACGGCGCCAAAAACTTGTGGCACCCAAGCTCACACTCAAGTGTGCATGGTTTCACCAAGTAATTAGTGGCCTTAAATAAAGCTGAATATCGATCTCTTAGAGACTTTTTTAACATGTATTCAATTCTAGTTTAACTATTGATATTAATCAGTGCAAATGTAACCAAAAGAGTTTTTGAGTCATAAACTGAAAGTAAAGTGAAAAATGTAATAAAGTATAGTGCTTGCACAATCAATTGAACTTCATTGTTTAGATTAATTATATTGATTGATGATTCACGGGGTTGATATTATTATTATGGTCATCTGAGCCTCTAATTTCCTATCTAACTTACACCCACAACTACATCATTGAGAGGGAATGTGAGAACTAAGCTAATTGCATTTATATTTCATCCTGTAATTGAACCAAAAATGTCACCTATTTATATTCCTATCCTAGATGCAAATTATAACATTCATTATGTAGGAGTTTTTAATCCTACTATATTCATCCTTATGTACTATATTCTTGTTCCTCCTCCCGGGTTCAAAGGTTGACTATGGATTTATTCTAAGGGTAGATAATCTTTAAACTAGTAATATAAAAGATAAATAAACAAACAAATATGATAAATAATCAAAAAAAAATTCAAAGCAATAGTAATCATGTTCTTGGTCTTAACCTCGAAAAGGACATTTTAGCCACTCATGGGCATAACCGTAATCAAAAAGATATAAATCATGTTAAAATCCATAAAAAAAAATTAAAGATATTAAAACCCTAATTGAAGTTTTTTACATCCCTTGTCCAAGTTTCAAAGTCTCCCAAGGTGTTTTACCTCATGTTTAAGTGTCTTACTTATAGGAGGTCAAATCTGTCAAAATTGGACAAGGGTCCGCGTCGCGGCCACTATCAAGGCACCTAGGTTGTGAAACACACCCTAATATAGGATACACACTATTTTGGGTCCATTAGGATTCCACCAATGATTTATCACACACCCCATAGGTGTAGAACATGATATGCCATGGACTCCAAATTATCCGTTTTACGTCAAATCTTGTCCTTTGCTTTTGTCCATCCATTCCAAGCCTTGTGATTTTGTTTACAATTGGTTTACATCTTTTGTATCATACATATATCATCATAATAATATCACAAAGCATCCAATATAATTAAAAAATATGGATTAGATCTCAAAGCAACAAGCAATCAAGGACAATGAACTAGAAACTTAAACTAAGACTGCTAGTTTTGTCCTTTTCATCTTTAACTTAGATTTGACTCTTGGCTTATTTCAATCGGACCTTCAACACTATAAACAAGCTTTTACACACATAAATACACAACCATACCATTAGTAACTCATTACACACACTATAATCCATTGATATCAACTAGAATAACACATAGCTTAAGCTAGTAACACTAGTTTTCTCGATGACACTCTAAGTGATAAATTTAAGTCTAAACTTGTTTGAAAAACATATTAAACATTGTAATCATGTAAGTTAACACTTATATACTCATTTATATCATATAAACACGTTAATCACACAAGAAGTCCTCAAAAAAAAGCTAAATAAGCCTGAATTACAACTCTAAAGTGCATAAATCAACCCAGATTATCACCTCACACTTAAAGCCTTGTTCATCCTCAAACAATTCTTTACTATAAGAATAATAATTAGATAAGACTCCACACTTCTACTACAATCAAGACAATCTAGTCCTACAATGACTACACAGAATGCAAGTCCTTATACTAAGCATGTTAGCCTTAATAATTTACTCACCAAGTTGGCAAACTCATACATATTGCTCAATCAAAGACATCAGACAAATCACCTAACTATCACCAAACATGTGCCCTCACCACAAGAGAGTTACTCATAACCAATCACATAGATTCAATATCTCACAGAATAGGTATAAGAATCAAGTTATTCTCTCTCTCAAAAAGTATTCACAAGGTACACAAGATGAACCATTGGCTTTCCCTTAGTGTAGTACTCCACTAATATCAGAATGAAAGAGCTTAGGATAAAATAGGCCTTTGAGGGTTGTAATGTAGACTAAGGGACGAGTAGGAACTATTTTGGCCAATAATAGTGACTATATTCCCTAAGAGCATTAATACATCACACTTTTCATTCAATTCACCTCTATCAACCAATTTTCACCACTTCTATCTACCTATATATTTTGTTTTTCCCTATCTTATTAAACTTACTCATATATAATATGGGAGGGAGTATTGTCTATTAATACATGATTCAATTTTTTTCACAAATATCTTTTACTCCTAGCCTTAACACATCAATTGTACAAACTATTAACTATTACTTTGGGGCTTCAATTTCCCCTTTTCCTACTTGAATTTCAAAATCCTTAGCTCAATTGAATTTCAACTAAAGTGCTTAGGAGCTTTGGATCAAACTTTAGTCAATTGCTAGAAAAGAAAATAAGTTAAAGGCTCAATTAGGTTAACTAGGATTATGTACGAGGGAAGGTAAAAGAGGGTATGAAACATGACTATCAAAGAAATTCATATATCATCTCCTAAACCCACACTCTTTATTTCACTTTGCATACACACCAGGCAAGTTCTAGAAATTAAGTTTAACAAGGAATAAACAAAACCTCACACACACATGGTAAATTCTTAACTCAAGAAAGATCATCATAGACTCTCAACCAAACAATAGCATGAATTCAATACATTAAGCCAACAAGTACATGAGTCATAAACTAGAGCCTAGGAGTCTCAAAAGTAGTAATTCTCACTATCAACATGCTCTTTACATTCAAAAACACTTGGATCATGTAATCACATATAGCACTAACAAGAACATCTTACTTATTCTAACACAAAAAGTTTTAAAATAAATCCTATCTCATCGGAATTTACCAAAAAATTATTGCGCCCAAGAGCACACGCAAGTGTACGTGGTCTCACCAAGTACTATATTAGCCTTAAGTAAATACAAATATCAATACCTTATAGACTTGTGTTGACAACTATTCAATTCTAGTTCACAATTATAATTTAAGTGGTGTAATCATAACCAAAAGAGTTTGAGATTTATAACTTGAAAGTAAAGTAAACTATGCAGAAAAGTAAATGGCTTGGACAATTAATAGAATGAAAAATGAGTTTAAAGCACTATGAAAAATCATACAATGTTATTAAACTTCCTTGTTTAATTTACTTATCTTGATCGTTGATTCACGGGGTTGATATTATGATTATGGCATTCCGAGCCTCTAATCACCTATGTATAACTTATCTTTACAACTACATTGTTGAGCGGGGATGTAGTTACTAAGCTAAATGCATTTATATTTCATCCCGTACGTGAATCAAATAGGTCATGCAAGTATATCCCTATCTTACATACAAATTATAACTTCATTCTATAGAAGATTAAAATCCTATTCTATTTACCCCATGTTTTATCTTCTTGTTTCCCCTCCCGGGCCCACAAGACGACAATAGATGTATTTTAGGGGTCTCAAATACTTAAAATAGTGATAAAAAGGATAAGTAAAAAATCAAATATGATAAATAATCAAAACCAAATCAATCCATAACAAGAGTAATCATGTTCCTTGTCTTAACCCGGGAAAAGGGCATTTAGCCGCTCATGGACATAACCATAATTGCAAAGATAGAAAACTTGTTAAAATCCATAAACAAACTAAAGTAAATATAGAAAACCCTAATTTAAGTTTTTCCAGCCTCCCTACAGTTTTCAAGGTCCTCCAAGGTGTCTAGCCTCATGTTTTAGTGTCTTATTTATAGGAGGTCAAATTTGATGAAATTGGACTAGGGTCAGTGTCTCAGCCTCTATCGCGGTACCTAGGCTGTCTGAAGTGCCCTAATTGTGGAGAAAAACTATTTTGGGTCCATTATTAATCTCCATATGTGTGTAACTCTCCTTATTGAAGTGTCTAAGCCCCGTGACGCACTAGTAAACTCCAAGAGATCTGTTTTAAATCAAATCTTATCCCATGCTTTTGTCCATCCATTCCAAGCCTTGTGGTGTTGTTTACACTTTATTTATAGATGTGCATCACCCATATGTCATAATCATAAAATCATCAAGAATCCTATAGCATTAAACACCATGAATTAGATCTCAAAACAACACAACATCCCAGACGGTGAACTAGAAACTTAAGCTATGAATACTAGTTTTGCCCCTTTTGATATTTAACTTGGATTTAACTCCGAATTAGATCTCAAAAAAACACAACATCCAAGACGGTGAACTAGAAACTTAAGCTATGAATACTAGTTTTGCCCCTTTTGATCTTTAACTTGGATTTGACTCTTGGATTGCTTCAATTGACTATTAAAAACTATAAACAAGTCGTTACACACATAATTACACAATAAAATCATTAGGAACTCATTACATATATTAGAGTCCACAGAGGTCAACTAGAACAGCACTTAGCTCAAGCTAGTAACACTAGATTTCTCGTTTGAACTCTAAGCGACAAATTTTAGTCCTAACTTGTTTGAAAAACACCTTAAACATTGTAATAAATTACTTTAACACTTATATGCTCATTTATAACATTATTAACACATTAAGAAGTCAAGAAGTGCTCAAAATAAAGATAAATAAGCTCAGATTACAACTCTGAGGTGTATAAATCCACCTCACATCATCACCCCATACTTAAAGTCTTGTTCGTTCTCAAACAAATATTTACTTTAAGTAGAATAATCATATAAGACTCCACACTTCTACTATAATCAAGAAACTCAAGCTAGTACTATAATGACTACATAGAATACAAGTCCGAACACTACTCCAAAATAACATAGCCTTAAGAATTGACTTACAAAGTTGGCAAACTCATACATATTGCTAAATCAGAAACATCATTCAAATCACCCACCTATCATTAAACATGTTCCCTCTCTATAAAATATTTACCCATAACCACTTAAATAGATGCAATTTATCATAGAATGGGTATAAAAATCAAGTTATGCTTCCTCTCACATAGAATTCACAAGTTACTCAAGATTAACCATAGGCTTTCCCTTAGTTTAGTACTCTACTAATATTAGAATGTTGAATCTTAGGGTCAAATAGGTCTTTAAGGTTTGTAATATAGGATAAGGATGGGTAGGAACTATTTTGGCCATGAATAGTAACTATCTTCCCTAAGTGCTTTAATACATCACACTTTTCATTCAATTTACCTCTAACAACCAATTTCCACCACTTTTTCTACCCATATCTTTTGTTTACCACATCTCATTAATCTTACTCACATACAATATTGGAAGGAGTACTATCTATTAATACTTAATTCAATTTTTAGCATAAATTTTTTTCACTCCCAACCTTAACTCATCAATTGTACACACCAATAAATATTACTTTGGGGATTCAAATATACCTTTTCATACTTGAATTTCAAACTCCTTAGCTCAATTAAATTTCAACAAAGCACTTATGAAACACCCTAGGCTAAAACCTTTAGAAAATTTCTTGGATTTTTTTATTCTGGACATCATACGACTTGTAGGTACCAGTCTTATGATGGTGTATAGTTGATATACTCTTGGTCATATGCTAACCAGTATTGGTTAATGGGTTGGATTGGTTTTTGGAATAGGTACAAGTTGTATGGTTGGTGACGGGTCATATGCTTTGGGTTTTTCCTTTACTTAATCTGAGACTTAGTAACTTAACCTAGATCTGAGTATGAGTGGCTCACCATGAGCTATAATTTAGGGTACGAGTTATACCATTGACTCATATGGTAGGCAGTGTTCAAATTTTCTTTAGTTCCATTCTTCTAGGTATACGATTTTGGGATACTAATAATATAGTTGGGTACGAATTAGTCTGGGTATATCATATGGTGGACGGTTTTGGGTCTAAGGGGGAAGCCTATGGTATGGGTGGTGGGTACCACTCATATTGGAGGGTATAACTAGTATGTGGGAGTCATATCATCTGACAAAAAATTTAGAAATCTAAGTTAGGGGTAATTGGGACATTTCCCCACTTAATCTCTTTAGGACCCACGACTTATATCACTATTAGGACATCATTTAACCTATTATTCTAATTTAAAATACTTAGAAACTCTCTCTAATTTGCTCTAAGGCTCTTTTGTGAAAGAAGGCTAGGGTTTCCTTTAGAGGATTAATTTAGGGATTGTATGAGTGATTTCTCTCCAGCGTTTTCGTAATATAAGGTATGTACTCCTCTCTCATTGTTAGTTCCAACTGAAGACATATTTTATACAAAGTTTTCATGGCATGATTTATATATTTTGAGGTTTTCAAACATATGTTAGGGTTTTGGTATTAAATGCTTGGTTATGGTTTTCCCATATTTTAATTATGTTCTTACATGCTTTGATGGTATTTTGGACAAGTGGTTGCATAGGAATGTGATGTTGGTGTATTTATGCATTCTAGCATTACTATTCTAGCCTATTTAGCCTTGTTTTGAGGATGATTCATGTGATTAATGTGTTGATAATTATATAAATGTGAATTTAAGTGTTCATGTATGTTCTTACAATGCTTAAAGGTGTTCTAACATAATTTTTGATTCAAATTGATCATTCAGATTTCAACCGAGAAAACTAGTATTACTAGCTTGGGCTAGGTGCTTGTCTAGTCTATTATGTTGGGTTCTAATGTGTTTTAATGAGTTACTAAGGTTTTTGTTGTGTATTTATATGTGAAAGAACTTTTTTATAATGTTTAAGGGATAATTGGATCAAGTCAAGAGTCAAATCA
The DNA here is from genome assembly GCA_026120095.1 of Capsicum chinense. Classification (NCBI taxonomy): domain Eukaryota; kingdom Viridiplantae; phylum Streptophyta; class Magnoliopsida; order Solanales; family Solanaceae; genus Capsicum; species Capsicum chinense. Next base: position 165,359,927 of record JAPEIP010000008.1, on the reverse strand, counting down.
ATAAGCTTAAGCTCAGTGTGAATTTAGCCTATGCTTAGCTCGTATTTCTAGTTCACCGTTTTTAATGTTGTGTTGGTTTGAGATATAAATTATTGTTTTTAATGTTATAAGATTCTTTTTTAATGGATTATGATGATATATGAAGGATATACAAGCTTCAAATCAAGTGGAAACAACTCAAAAAGGCTCAAAATGGCTTAACGAAAGCACAATAAATAACTTGGACTCAATTTAGACACCTGAAATATCCAGGGTGAGTGTCTGCGTGTGGGAATATATATGGGCACATGATACATACAAAAATACTCAGAAGGCACCCAAACCAGAGGACCCTTGCAATGACACTGCATCGCGATCCCTACTTAAGTCAAATGGTCCTCGGGATGCGGCCCTATTTTGAATATGGGAGAAAGTGCATATTTGAATCCTACACAGCTTGTGACTTGTTCTTTACTATAATTACATCTTTGTACTCATTATTATTCACTTTTGAATGTCTTGGAGGATTAAGGAGGCTACCACAACTTTTTTAGGGTTTATATCTCTAAAATTTTAGTTTCTTTCATGGCTTGTATCATCCATCTAAGGGATTGGATGAGGAATTGTCCATTAAAGGGTAAAACTCCTATCCGGGTTTAAGGCTAAGATCATGAATACTTTCATTTTGAATTAAGTTTATTGATTTGCTTATCGTTATTGGTTGCTTGTTTATTCTTATTTTAACTATTTTAAGGATACGCGACCTTTAGAATACATAAATTATCAACCTCGTGAACTCGGGAGAGGGAATAGGGAGATAGAACATGGGAATAAGCAAAGTATGATTTTTGTTTCTTTATGAAATAATGAATTCAAATTAGTTTCTAGGATAGGGATGTACTTACATGCCTTACTTGACTCATATGTAGGATGATATTTGTAAAGAACTTAAGTAAACTATTACATCCCCGCTCAACGATGTAGTTGTAAGGTTCAACTTAGGTAAATGATTAAAGGTTGGTAAACCATAATCATGCAATTAACCCTACACATCAACAACCAAGATAAGCAAGTTAACTAATGAAGTTCAACAACATAGTATGATTGTTCGTAAGCCTTAACCCTGGATCTCTATCCATTGATTGTCCTAAGTCATTACTTTTCTGCATTAGTTTGTTTCTTTTTAGTTTACAATTCTAAAACTATATTGCTTACTTTTTCTCAATCGTTCAACTATAATTCGATAGGTGACAAACGCAAGTCCCTGAAAGATCGATACTTGGGATTTCTTGAAGCCACTTTACTACTTGATAATACCACGTACACTTGTGTGTGTGCTTGGGCGCTCTCAGAATGGTAAAATGGTAATTGGATTTTGTTGTGGAAATACTACGCCCCCAATATGTTTGATAAAATGCCTATGATAATGCTTTTACTATATTGTTGGACTATTAATGGAACTATTAGATGGTATGGTTTGGTAATGGAACCCTAAATGGTATAAATGGTTTGGAATGGTTAAATGTCAAGGCATGGGGGCCATGTTTATGGTTAATTAAACATTCTTGTGGGCTACAAGGGAATCCCCCAAGTAAACTTGTTAATGAACAACTTTTAGGGTACATCGAATTCCCCCAAGAAAACTTAATAATAGAAATTTTCTAGGGTATATGGGATTCCTCCAAGTTAACTTGATAATGTAATCTTTGGGTACATGGGAAGCCCTTTACATAAGAAGGTTGGCTAAGGACTTTTCTTGCAAGCTATAGTCGGTTTGACGATACCACTACTTATAACCTTGGTTAATAATAATGTATTAATGGTTTGGTTAGATGGTAATGGTTTTAATTGGGAAATAATGATGGGTGTGATAGCTAACCGTGAAGGTCCGAGTCTAATGGATGAACACTGAAAACTCATATTTACTGACATGAGGGTTGTCCATAACGACCATATATGATACTATGAGGTAAATAGGAATCCTTTGAGTACACTATACATATGTATCATAGAGAGCGAAGGGTACTTGGGAATCCCCTACTCTTATGGTATCTTCGATTTATTTGACTACTCGTATCGGGGCCTGTTCAGGGGGTTACACTGGACCCATATAACACATGGTTGGTTCTAGGATGGTTAAGCTACACATACCTAGGTTAATGGTTTTAAATTCATGCTAAACTCAAATCTCTTTACGGTATTGTTATATATATATATATGGTTGTATGCATATGGTTGGTTTACTTGGTTTTACTGGGAGGCATTATTTTATCCTTATCTTGAGTTCATGCCAGCGTTCACCCACTAACCCGTCTTTGGGTGGCTACATCCCCACACAATGTAGGAATCGGCCATTCTACTCTTTCTGCCTAGTTATCAAATTTGGGATCAGCTATTGGATTGAAGTAGTGAGCTTCCATATTTCGGAAGGCTCTATTTCATATCATGGATTTCTTTTCATACTTTGGTTATTTTTTGGATATTGGTTTTGGCTATGGTATGGGGCATGTCCCAAGCAGATATTATTTTCTTTTGTTTAGAGGCTTTGTGGATCTACTATGGGCTGGAATGAGCGTTGTTGATATTGGTCTCAGCCTTAGTATTGGCATTGGTATTAGAGATGATACTGTTGGACTGAATTTATGATTGTTCCATCCTTTTAAGTTATATTATGGACAGGAACTTGGGTTTTATATTGGTTTGGTTGAAGTTGTTGGTTAGCATTGGATGGTTAGACTTACTTGGGTTGGTAGCGGGTATAGACCTATCGTAGAGTTGGGAATCGTAATAAATGCTATGTTGATATATGTTCGAAATTCATCCGACTCGGGGTATGCATATTTTGAGGTTGGTTTGGGTAACAGGGGTGGTCCCCAGTCCTGGTTGGATCTAGGATGCCCATTACCTGGTTCGTTTCCTGTCAACTTAGGAGCTTTGGATCAAACTATGGTCAATTGATGCCAAAGAAAATAAACTAAAGGCTCAATGTGGTTAACTAGGATTATGCACAAGGGAAGGTAAAAGAGGGTATGAAACATGACTATCAAAGAAATACCTATATCATCTCCTAAACCCACACTCTTTATTTCGCTTTGCATACACACCAAGCAAGTTCTATACATCAAGTACAAAGTAATACACAAAACCTCACAGACACATGGCACATGCTCAACTCAAGCAGGATCATCATAGACTCTCAACCAAACAATAGCATGAATTCAAAATATTAACCCAACGAGTACAAAAATCATAAACTAGAGCTAAGGAGTCTCTAAAGTAGTAATTCACACCATCAACATGCTCTTTACATTCAAAAACACTTGCATCATACAATCACATATAGCACCAACAAGAACATCTTACTTATTCTAACACAAAAAAAAAATTACGCATATCCCATGGGAATTTTGCCACCCTACACTTAAAAATCTACTTTATCCCCAAAGTACACTTTAAAGTAGAGATAGAAATACTCCTTGAGGCCTACAGGCCTAGCTAGTAGAATATTTGTACATCAAGAGGGTCTAAGGACACCACACTCAGCCTTTGCCGTGCCTTTTAGCTTGGTTTTAGGTACTCAGATTTAGTGTCGTAGCACGATCCAACATCATACTTAGCTGTTTTCCTTGATCCTCTTCTTCCTACTTAGAGGCAATTTTCTTATTCATTTCTGACCTCTTGAGTGTGCACTCTCACGTTCAATATCTTTCTCAACGATCACCTTATCAATCTTATCAATCAGCATCGCTTCGGGCTTGGGTATTTATGGCTTGGGTAGCTCAATGAGAAAGTCCAAAGAGGTCTTTTATGGACTAAACTCTACCACCCCACACTTATCTCTTCAATCATGCAAAAATCTTTGTAGTGGGATAGTGTGTTGAGTGGTTTGTATACTTTGAAAATCGCCTGATCATCATCCAACATCATTGTGCATATGCTCTCTCTCACATCTATCAATGCTCTTTCCATTACAAAGAATATACATCCAAATATGATCCGCACCCTTTCATTTGCCAGAAAATCTAAAACAATAAAATCAGTAGGAATAATAAACTTACCAACCTTGATGAGAACATCCTTCATAAATACTTTAGGATGGGCTAGGGTCCGGTCTGCCAATTGGAGTATCAAATAGCTTGGTCTCGGCTTCCCCAAACCCAAAGTGTTGAACAATGATAGGGATATTAAATAGATATTTTCCTCTAAATCACTTAGTTTATGGACCACCTCACTATTTCCAATCTAAATAGGGAGAGTGAAACTCCTAGGATCCTTGAGATTTTTAGGCATCTTCTGTATCACCACAAAGCTACACTCCTTAGTGAGTGCTACTGTCTTAATATCCTACAAATAACCAAACCATTATCCATTTATTAACCAAGGCCATTAATATTTGTATCGTCACACCAACCCTTACTTGAAAGTATCATCCATAGCTAAATATTTATAGGTTTAAGGGGACTTTCAAGTACCCTTTCCAATTATATATTAAACCACTTGGGGATTCCATGTACCCCAAAATCATACCAATTATCCATTTACCTATCTTAGCCATTTAAACCATGCATATTTCCTTTACCAAGTTATAAAACATGAAAAATTTCAAATAAAATACTCCATGCAATGAAAACATGCTTATAGGAATTTTGTCAAACACATTAGGGGCAGAATATAACCAAAACCAATTGCAACTACCATTAAATCATTACCATGCAATCCAACTATCCAAAACCACCATCAATGCATATAAAGCATACCTAAAACCATTGAAAACCATAACCAACCATTTAATATCAAAACCCCCAATTCTTATTTGATAACCAAAACCATACAACTAATAAAGTCAGGAAAATATTCATAAAAACCAAGTTTCTAGTTAGAATTAACAATGATGGAAGAGAACTTCCTTAAACCATGATGATGATCGAAAGAAAACACCAAGATAAGCCCTAAATTAATCCTCTAGTTGAAACCCTAGCTTCCCTTGCCTAAAACCTTTTGAGAGAATTATAGAGTGTTTTTAGAAGAGTTTCTAAGTGTTAATGAATGGAATAATAGGGTAAATAACCTGCCAAGTAGGTTAGAAGTCATGGGACCCTATTAGGATAAGTAGGGAAATGTCCAGAATACCCCCACTTAAGTTGCACAAAATCCCGTCACACGGATACAACTGACCCTCATGAGTCATACCATCCAATACAAGTAGTACCCTCTACTTGTATCCTAAGCCTAAACCCTTGGATCCAATACTATCTAGAATACGATTCATCCAACCAAGTCGTATCCAAAGTATATGATCCGTTCCCTTCATCCGTACCTCGGGTAGAATTAAACCCAAGGAAAATTTAAACACCCTCCACCATAAGAGTCCTGGGTATGACTCGTACCCTGGATTATGGCTCATGGTAAGCTACTCGTACTCAGATCCAACCTAAGTAACCAAGTCTAAGATTAAGTCAAAGAACCAAATGATACGCAACCACCAATACAAATCGTACCTCTAAGTCGTATCCATTCCAGTAACCAAAATCCATCCCACCAACCAACACCGGTCAGTATATGACTGGACCATACTATTTATACCCCAACACATGACTCATACCCATCAGTTGAATTAGGTCTAGAGATTAGAATTCTAGGAAACTTTCTAAAGTCTAAATACTAGAGTGTTTTAGTATCCTCTACTAGGAATATTTGTCCCTGAATGACAGATAAGGTAAGGGTAACCATAGCATGAGTCATTTGCATTATCAAATATATTCTCAATCTTTAACAAAGTTTGAAAACAAAGAAGCAAAGATATTAATATTTCGTTTAACAACTCAGAAAATAAAGATTTGTTGAAGAACACATACCTTCCGCACGAATCTTAGGAGTAGAAAAAACGTGGATATTTGGACTTCATGTCCTCTTCCACTTTCCATGTAGTTTCTTCCACCTTGTGGTTCCGCCGAAGAACCTTAACCGAAGACACATCCTTGGTTCGCAACTGATGAAACTTCTTATCCAAGATCTCAATTGAGATTTCTTTATAAGACAAAGAATCTGTGATACCCAGTCCTTCCAAAGGAAAAACCAAAGAAGTATCACCAATGCACTTCCTCAACATGTAAACATGAAAGACCGGATGAACCAAGCTCAAGCTAGAAGGAAAATCCAGCTCATAAGAAACAGTACAAACTCTCTGCCAAACCTCATAAAGACCAACATACCAAGGACTGAGCTTCCCATTCTTACCAAACTACACCACTCTCTTCATGAGAGATACCTTGAGGAAAACCTTATCCCCAACCTCAAACTCCAAGTCTTTATGACTTATATCCGCATAGGACTTTTGGCTACTTTAGGCAGCCTTAAGTCTATCTCAAATCACCTTCATCTTCTCCATAGCCTTGTAAACCAAGTCGGACCAAACATATCCAACTTACCAAGCTCAATCCAACCAATAGAAGATCTACACCTCCTACCATACAATGCCTCAAAAGGGGCCATACCAATACTATAATGATAGCTATTGTGGTAAGCAAACTCCACCAAAAGTAGATGCTCAGCCCAATTGCCACCATAATTAATCATATAATCCCAAAGCATATCCTCCAATGTCTGAATAGTTCTCTGTTCTTGTCCATCCATCTGCGGGTGAAAAGTTGTTCTCAGACTAACCTTAGTCCTCAACCCTTTCTGAAAAAACCGCTAGAAATAAGACGTAAATTGTGTTCCAGGATCAGAGATAGTCAAAGTAGGCACCCCATGCAGCTTCATAATCTCCTGAAAATATAGCTATTCATAATCCTCCACCAAGAAGGTAGTTCGCACTAGCAAAAAGTGAGCATACTTAGTCATCCTATCCACGATGACCCAAATTGAATCATATTGATTCTGAGACTAAGGATGATCCGTAATAAAGTCCATATTGATACTTCCCATTTCCACTTGGGAAAATCAATTTTTTGATACAACCCATTTGGCCTCATGTGCTCAACCTTAACCTATTGACACACCATACATTTAGCCATAAAATCAGCCACATCTCTCTTCATGCCATTCCACTAATATATCTTCTTGAGATCATGAAACATCTTAGTTGAGCTGAGAGAAACAACATAGCATAATTCATGCGCCTTAGCCAAAATCATTTTTCACAAATCGTTGGCATTAGGAACACACAACCTTTTTTGGTACCATAAAGTACCATCATCACCAAACTCAAACACCACTACCTTTTTACTACCAATATCACTCCTGATTTTCATTAAGATAGGATTTAGCACTTCCTTCTCCTTAATCTCCGCACTAAGAGATGATTGAACCACTTCTTGTACCATCACACCACCATCCTTGGAGTCCAAAAGGAAAATTCCAAATTAGCCAAGCGGTGAATATCCTTCATAAATTCCCACTTTCCTCCACATGAGCTAAACTCCCCATGGATATCCTGCTAAGAGCATCAGCACCACATTAGTCGTACCTGGGTGGTAGTGAAAACTTATATCATAGTCCTTAAGAAGTTCAAGCCATATCCTCTGCTGGAGATTAAACTTCTTCATAGTGAACACATATTATAGACTCTTATGATCAGAAAAGATATCCATGTGAACACCATACAAATAATGCCGCCATATTTATAAGACAAACACAACCTACAATAGCTCCAAATCATGAGTAGAATAATTTTCCTCATGTACCTTTAATTGTCTGGAAGCATAGGCAATCACCTTCCCATGTTGTATTACCACATAACTAAGCCCTACTTGAGATCTATCATAATAGACCACGAACCCATCATTACCTTCTGGCAAGGTCAAAATTTGAGCTAAAGTTAACTTATCCTTCAATTTCTCAAAACTCCCTTCAAAGGAATCTAACAAAGAAAACTTGACCTTCTTTTGAGTCAACTTAGCCAAAGGATCACCCACCAACGAAAATCTTTCCACAAACCACCAATAATACCCAGCTAAACCCAAGAAGCTCCAAATGTCAGACGGAGTCATGGGTCTAGGCCACCTCTTAACCACAGCAACCTTTTGTGGATCTACCATGATCCCTATACTAGAAATAATATAACCCAAGAAAGTTACAACATTTAACTAAAACTCACACTTGGAGAACTTGGCTTGCAACTTTTGTTCTTTTAAGGTCTGAAACACCACTCGGAGGTAATTAGCATAATCTACCTCACTCTTTGAATAAATCAAAATGTCATCAATAAACATAATAACAAAGAGATCCAAATACTGATAAAAAACTCTGTTCATCAGATCCATAATCGCAGGAGAATTAGTCAATCCAAATGACATTACCAAAAACTCAAAGTTCCCATACTGAGTATGAAAAGCCATTGTTGGGATATCCACCTCCCTAATCTTTAGCTGATGGTACCCAGACCAAAGATCTATCTTAGAAAAGAACTTGGCACCTTATAGCTGATCAAACAGCTCATCTATCCTTGGAAGAGGATACGTGTCTTGACCGTCACCTTATTCAACTACCTATAGTCCATGCACATCCAAAGAGAACCATCCTTCTTGTGCACAAACAACACTGGCGTACTCCATAGAGATACACTAGGATGAATAAACCCTTTATCTAGAAAATCCTTAAGTTTCTCCTTGAGTTCCCTCAACTCAGACGAAGCCATTTTATATGAAGGAATAAAAATTAGATGAGTGTTCAAAACTAGATCAATACCAAACTCTATTTCCCTATCCATAGGAACACTAGAAAAATTATCCCGAAAGAACTCTTGGAACTTATTAACCACTAAAACTGATTGGAAAGAAGGACCTTCTGAGTTAGAATCTTTAACCCATACAAAGTGATAATGACAACCTTTAGAGATTAACCTCTGAGCTCTAAGATAAGAAATAAATCTCCACCTAGGAGCTAAATGACCTCTCTCTTATTCTATAACCAGCTCACCAGGAACCTAAAGATAACCATATGAGTCCGACAATCTAAGGATACGTAACAAGAGTGAAACCAATCCATACCCTGAATGACATCAAAATACACCATACCCAACTCAAACAGTTCCACCAAGGTCTAGTTGCCACCAACAGATACCTCATACCCCTATAGTCTCTCTTACCAATAACTGAGTCACCTACTGGGTAGAAACAAAAAAAAAATCCAAAATAACTTCTGGATCGAAACCAAAAGATACAGCCATATAAGGAGTCACATAGAAAAGAGCATACCCCGAATGAAGAAAATAATATACGTTATGAGAGAAGACCTTTTACGTACCAATAACGATATTAGGTGATGCCTTAAATTTCAATCAGGATGCCAAAGCATACAACCTATTTCGACCAACACTAGAACCAGGAGTAGTAAAAAAAATATATACAACACCACCAGGTGTAGGAGAAAAAGATGAAGCCATGGGAATTTTATTCGCCCCCATAGCAACCATATTAATCGGAAAATCCCTGAGCTAATGGCTTTCATGGAAAAACTTGAAGCATTTTTCCCTACCTTAATCGCAATAACCTCGATAAGGAAATCCACAAAACTGACAATAAGGGAATGAAGAAACTAACTGACCTCCGCTTGTCTGATATTGGTCACTTTGTGCCCAGAAATTATCACCACCTTGATGATGCCATTCGCCCGCTTCGTAAGGAGAACTAGCATAAGAGTAGGATCCAGAACTACCTCACTTTTTTGATGTCATTTGCCACCATCCTAACTACTCTGAGACTGAGCACCTCCCTGGTAAGAAAATTTGCTTCTCATACTCTGTCTATCTACAAACTCTACCTGCTTTCTTGTTTCATCCTCCACATGCTGTCTATGAACAGTCAACCTAGATATGTCCATATTTTTAATAATCAATGTAGTCTTGCACTCTAAAATTAGATCCCGATTCAAAACAGAAGCAAACTTTCTCATTATTGCCCGTATGTCAGCAACTAAATCAAGAGCATACCTCTGACAATTGGTGAAACTTTAAGGCATATTCCTTGACAGACATCCTTCCCTACTTTAGGTTCACAAACTCCTCCATCTTTGCTTCCCTCAACTTTTTAGGAAAGAAATGATCCAAGAAGGCCTTAGAAAAAGTATCCCATAAGACTAATTATTCCATATCACCTCGATCTCTATGCCAATCTTCATACCACTGATATGCAACCTCTCTGAGCTGATAAGCTACAAAGTTCACCCCCTCCATATTAGTAGTCTACATCACCTAAAATATCTTTTCTATTTCATCCAAGGAGCCCTGTAGATCCTCTTCTACCTTCACTTAAGAAAAAGTGAAAGGTCCTATCTTCATAAATTGGCTAAACCTTATGGCCTCAATAGATAAAGCGCCATTCGCACCCTTTTCAGCCTGAGTAGCGACCATCTGAGCAATAATATGAATAGACTGATGGAATTCCATATTAGTCACCTCACCTTGAAAAGGACTAGTAGAACCAAGTGGAACTCTAGAACTATCAAGTATAGGACTGTGAGAGAGAATTTGAACCCTAGAAGTAGGATACACCCCTTCAACATTATCCCCAGATGGGATAGAAAAATTTTCTTATGCTCTAAATCTATGAGGCATGATCTGAAAGACAAAAAACTAAGGATTAGAGAAGATTATAGGACTGAGACGCCAAACTTACGAATAGAATACCATGAAAGTGATACATTCCTAAATGTATTATATCTTCTCCCTTATGAGTGTGGCATGTGGACACCCCTAAAAGAGACTCTATTCGACAGGGCTTTGTGGACTCTTAATTGACCATTAACCTAGGATCTGATACAAACTTGACCCGATTCAACTGAGGGCCTTATAGTAATAGGCATCACAAGTTTGACCAAGATTAGAGACCACCCCATCACCCAACTCAACCTCCAGCCTCCTGCCCTGAGATGGCTGAATTATGAGTATCTAACAAAATAATGTAATAGCTCACCTGAAGACTCTAGGATAAGATCATAACTATGACCAACCTAATCGAGACCAACCATCCCATACCAACAATCCACCCATACCAAACAAATACTGAAACAAGGGCCTTAAACCAGGCCATAACCAAAGATGTTCTAAAACATAATATAATTAATCCCAAAATGAAATACAATGGAACAACCAAGAATATCATACAATGTATCATCCCTTCATCTTATTCCAATGCCAAGGCTGACACCAATACCAATCCCGCCCATTCCAACCCATAGCAGTGTTATAAAACCTCTAACCAAAAGAGTAATAAAATCTGGTTGGGTCATTCCCCCAACCATGGCCAAAACTAATATCCAAAATAAAATCAGTGTCTAGAAATATTCATAACATGAAATAGAGCCTTATAAAAGGATGAAGCTCACCACTTCAGTCCAAATGTTGATCCCTAATTCAGTCACTATATATGAGGAGGAGAACGGTCGGTTCTTGCATAAAGTAGGTATACAAACGCTACTTATTATTCCTAAACCAAGTAAAACCATCCATATACACACAACCATACATATATATATAACCATACCAAGAAAGGGGACCGGGTTTAGCATGCTTTTTAAAACCTGTACCTGGGTTGTGTAGCTTTTGCCATCCTAAACCACCCACAGGCTAGATGGGTTCAACTCCCTCTGCTAAAAGGTCCCCAATGCATATAGCCGTATGACTAAGGAAGAAAACCTGGGATGACTAGTACATCCTCCAAAATATAGTGTGACATCATGCGCACGGTCTATAAGACCAACCTCACATCGGTAATTATGAGTTTCCAGTTTTGGTACCTAGAGACCTCCACCTTTTAAGGCTTTGCTACACGTCATACCATTATGGACCAATTTAAACCATTTTTTGAAATAACCAAACCATTATCCATTTATTAACTAAGGCCATTAATATTGGTATCATCATACCAACCCTTACTTGTAAGTATCATCCATAGCAAACCATTTATAGATTTAAGGAACTTTTAAGTACCTTTTGCAATTGCATATTAAACAACTTAGGGGATTCCATGTACCTCAAAAGCATAAACATTTAGCCATTTACCTTTCCAAGCCATTTAAATAATGCATAATTCTTTTACCAGGTTTTAAAATATGCAAGAGTTTCAATAAAATACTTAATGTAATGAAAACATGCTTAGAGGCATTTTGTCAAACACACTGGGAGAATAATATAAACAAAATTAATTTCAACTACCATTAATCCATTCCCATACAATCAAATTATCCAAAACTACTAATAATGCATATAAAGCAAAATTAAAACCATGGAAAACTAAAACCAACCATTTAATATCAAAACCCCCAATTCATATTTGAAAACCAAAATCATACAATTAATAAAGTAATGAAAACATTCATAAAACCCATTCTTTTAGTTAGAATTAACAATGTGGGAAGAGAACACTATCAACTGCAATCATTCCTACAGTTTTTTTCATTGAGCCTCTTGAGGCATCACCATGCCAATCTAGATTTTCTTGTGCAATCCAGTTCAACAAAGTATATATCTCATTATATGTATTTTCCAATGCTTTACCACCTATCTTTGAATCTATCAAAATTTTTTTGTTATGGTTAAGTGCATCAACAAAGGTATGAGATAATACCTTATTAGAATGCTGATAATGTAGATAGTCCTGAAGAACATATTTGAACCTCTCCTAAGCATGATATAGGTTTTCATATGGTCTTTTTTTGAGGCTCACAGTCTTACTGTGAAGTCTTGCAATCTTTCCATATGGAAAAAAAGCAGATAAGGAACTTCCCATCGAAGTCATCCCAAGTTATGATTGAACTTGCCATCTCAGTGTTTAACCACTTCTTCACTTCTACCAATAGTGAAAAGGGGAAAAGTGTTAGTCTCATATAGTAAGTTGATATACCCAGAGGGATGAAAATGTCACTAATCTCCAAAAAGTTCAGTAAGTGGACTCGTAGATCTTCATGTGAAAGCCCGATAAACTGTCCACTACTTGTCAAAAGCTGCACCATATCTTGTTTCATCTTGAATCTACCTCTAGAAGCTAGTTTTTGAATAAGGGAGGTCAAATTTATCGCAAGTAAGATTGCCACTTTGTGAACTGACCAACAGACTAGTGGGTCCTCAGCTATGGGGGTAGGAATATCTTGTTCTTCATTAATTTATAGGATACGATAGAGAAGGACTACTTCTCTCTTTCTTTGGTGTAAGCACTATTTTGGCTTAGGGTCGGGTTCAACTGACTCGTTATCCCTTGCCAGCTTACTATTATGTAAACCTGTTTCCTACAAATTCAAAATAAAGTCCAAGTGAAAAGCATCAAAGAAATTTAAAATTTTAAAATAAACTAGAATAGTTTCTAAATTAAAAATCCCTACGCAACGGCGCTAAAAAATTATTGTGTCCAAGTGCACAAGCATGGGTACGTGGTCTCACCGAGTAATAGAGTGTCCATAAATAAATTTGAAAAGAATTATTTTGACAACTATTCAATTCTAGTTTATGTATTGAGATTAATCAATACAAATAAAACTTAAAGAGTTTTTGAGTTATAAACTGAAAGTAAAGTGAATAATGCGGTAAAGTATAGTGCTTGGACAATCAATGGAGAGGAACCAAGGTTAAGGCTCTGTTAACAATTCTACTATGTTATTTAAATTCATTGGTTAGATTACTTGTCTTGATTGATGATTCATGGGGTTGATATTAGGATTATGGTCTTCCAAGCCTACTCGCTTGTCTAACTTAGACTCATAACTACATTATTGAGCGGGGATGTGAGAACTAAGCTAAATGCATTTATATTTCATCTCATAATTGAACCAAATTGTTAACCTAGGTATATTCCAATCCTATATGCAAATTATAACATTTATTATGTAGAAGTTTATAATCCTAGTGCATTTATCCCCATGTACTATCTTCTTGTTCCTCCTCTCGGGTTTACAAGTTGACTATGGATGTATTCTAAGCATAGATAAGCCTTAAAATAGTGATATCAAGGATGAATAAACAACCAAATATGATAAAAATAAAATTAAACCAATCAATTTAAAGAAACAGTAATCATGTTCTTGGCCTTAACCCCGAAGGGGGGGGGGGGCTCTTAGCTGCTCATAGACATAAATGTAATCACAGTAGATGAATACATGATAAAATCCATAAAAAATAAATTAAAGAAATAAAAACCCTATTTGAAGTGTTTTCCAGCCTCCCTCAAAGTTTTAAGATCGTCCAAGGTGTCTAGCCTCATGTTCAAGTGTCTTATTTATAGAAGCTCAAATATACTGAAATTGGACTAGGGTCAGCATCGCGACCTCTATCACGGTACCTAGGGTGTGTGATGCGCCCTAATAGAGGATACATAAATTTTTAGGTCCCTTAGGAAGTTCCATATATGTGTAACCCCATATAAGTGTCAAATCCCCACGATGTGATAGTGAACTCCAAGAGGTCCGTTTTACATTAAATCTTGTCTCGTGCTTTTGTCCATCCATTTTAAGCTTTTTGGTGGTGTTTCCACTTGATTTATAGATTTTGTATCATCATAAAAAATTCACAAAGAATAATATAGCATCAAACACTATGAATTAGATCTCAAAAAAATACAACATCAAAGACGGTGAACTAGAAACATAGGCTAAGAATAGTAGTTTTGTCCCTTTTGATCTTTAACTTGGTTTTGACTCTTGGATTGATTCAACTGATTCTTAAACACAATAAATAATTTTTTCCAAAAATAATTACACAATCAAACCATTAGTAACTCATTATACATTAGATTCCATCGAAATCAACTAGAACAACACTTAGCTCAAGCTAGTAACACTAGTTTTCTCGTTTGAACTGTAAGTGACCAATTTTAGTCCTAACTTATTTGAAAAACACCTTAAACATTGTAATTAAGTACTTTAAAACTTAGATGCTCATTTATATCATTATTATCATATTAAGCACACAAGAATCCCTCAAAACAACACTAAATAAGTTCAGATTACAACTCTGAGGTGCATAAATCCACCTCAGATCAAGAAGGTGAAAGGTGTAATAAGAAAAACAGGCTATACAGGCTCAAAAATAAGGATCAAGGGTATAATTCACACATGGAAGTTTATTTAGGCTCAAAGTGGACTAACATAAAAACCGGCCTACGATCCTTTCCTAACCAACTATCCTACAACCTTGGCAAGGCTAGCTTGGCAAGTTCTTGATTTAACACACAAAGGGAACTGAGTAGATCTCACACACATGGCACAGAGTTGATATTAAAAGCTACTACCTATCCGGTTCATGCAATTATTAGTAAATTATTAGAATTTTCCTAATCCTAATGCGACAACAAGATCCACAATGGTCATACATATATATATTCACACAGCTCTAAAAACACAAGTTTTTAGAGAGGTATAATTTTTCTCAGAATCAATCAATCAAAAACATGGCAACTGCACTAAATGTTTAAAAATCTCCTAATTACATAAAAATAGAACAATATACGAAATAAAACAAAATATGACACAAGTTTTAACCTAGACATATCAGTTCTACAACCATACCATAATCGACAGGAAAAAAAGCATTGCATAAAAACCCACAGCGACCATGATATACCCCATCCCCAACTAAAAGACTATGCACTATCTTCAATGTTCTAAGATAATATAAAATAATGGGAATGAGGACATGTCTAGGAAGCACTAGGCATCTGTGTCATGATTTTCCTCAAATAAGGGTATATCCACTAGTAGAGGCGGCGGTGGTGGCGGTGTACTATTAAAAGATTCATCCGCTGATAGCTCAGTACCCCTCTGTCGATTAATAAAATTAGTCTCCCTTGACTCATTCTGGCCTTTTTCAAGGCCTGTTCATATGGAATACTGGAATCCTGCTGGTCCCCACGTGATCTCTCTTGGTCCCAACTGTGGGAACCTCCTCATCATCCTCCACAAATAAATCTAAGTATCTGGGCCTATACAGAGATTATGTCTGAAATGGGGGTATAAATACAGGAGTGGCTATTATATGGCTCTCTGTGTGAGAGTGTACTCTGCTCGTAAAATATCTACCTCCTCCCTCATGTATCTTAGATCTAGCGCCTTAATCTCTACAAACTAGGCTACAACACATCTCTCAAAAGTATCAATATATGCCTATAAATCAACACATAACTTTGACATAGCAGCTCTATGTGTAGAATCCCACCAAGCCTCTGCCATCTCTAGTCCAGACCGAATGAATGGTCAGATCTGCTTATATAAAGTAGCCACCTCGGGCTCAATAATTTATAATTGAGCTTTAGTAACTCCCTAACTGTCCACTAAGCTATACAAAAACTCATGTGATATAATTGTCATACCTAAATCAACAGTTTTAGTGGATGGGCGATAGGGCACTAAAGATGTACCTACAGGTTCTAAACTAGAATCCAGGGATGATGTAGAAGTAGCTGATGTCCACTCACCCTGAGTGCTCAACTTGGTGGCCTTTCTCTGCTGCCATATCTCAAGATCAACACTAAGTCCTATATCACCTCCCTGTGTCCCAATTGGCTCTACAGGTATTGATGGGCCCTTAGACTGGGCGGGGGTACTGTAGTGGATGTACATGTCAAATCCTTCATCAATCTAGTTTGTTCTCTAACTATTTCAATTACTCCCTCATCAACTTCTGATACCTTAGTCACACTATCATTATCACATAGTCTTTGGATAATACATGGAAATAGTAGAGTCATTATATCTCCAAAAGCTCTCTCGCAAAACTCATATTGGATAATAGCTGCTAAGTCAATGTCATATTCGTCCATCAAACTAGCAATAAGAGAAGCTCTCTCCCAAGTAAATACATTGTCTACACCCATCAAACATAATCTAAATCAAACTAATAGCCCTCAGAACTTCACAGTAAATATTAGTATTGCCTATTTTATCATATTGTGCCTCTTTTTCCAAGGGATCTCATCATCTAGAAGTGAAATGTATTTATCAATCCATCTCATTGTCTCTAATTTCTCACTCCTTTGGTCAGTATCTCACATAATATTTCTGTCTCATTCAGTTTGCAATATATAATCACAGTTTGTTGTGGATGTTGATGCAACATAATCTAGACTAAAGAGAACTCGACAGATGTCCATTGTTGATATGTTAACCATAACCCCTCTAACTAATGTCTACTAAAGTTGTGGCAGATCAACCTGCCTCAAAATAGACCTCTTCAACATAGTCAAAGCCACATTAGCATGGTATGATGCATAGAATTCATAAACCAATGTCAAGTTGTAAGTACCTAAGGTTCTGGTCATCCACCCTAGCTGATATCACTCAAACCTACCTGTAGTTGTGGTTCTCCAGCCAACCCCAAAAAATTAATCTATCTCTCCTTATAAATGAACCTTTTAGGTCATCCAATATCTCTAAAAATATGGTTGTCCATCTCAAATATGGTCTGAAGGCCCTCCACACAACACCTTGAGTTCACCTTATCAATAGGTGATGTTGGGTGTATTTATGCACTCTAATGTTGATAGTCAAGCTTATTTAACCTTGTTTTATGGAAAATTCATGTTCTTTATGTGTGATGTTGGTATAAAAAGCATATAAGTGTTCAAGTATGTGTGTAAACGTGTTTTAAAACAAGTATGGGTTAAAATGGATCATTTAAAGTTCAAATGAGAAAACTAGAGAACTAGCTTTAGCAAGGTGTTGTTCTAGTATATTGTGCTAGATTCTATTGTGTTTAATGAGTTTCCAAGATTTTAATTGTGTATTTAGATGTGTAATAAATTGTTTATAATGTCCAAAGTTCAATTTGATCAAGTTTAGAGTCAAAATAATAAGTTAAAGATCAATATGAGCAAGCCTTGTCTTAGCTCGTGTTTGAGCATCGTTCTTGATATTGTGTTATGTTGATCTCTAATCCATGGTGCAAATTGATGTAGCATCTCTTGTGAGTTGATTATGATGGAATATGGATGAATAAAAGGCTGGAAAATATGTGGAAACATCACACAAAAGTATGTGGTGGACCAATAGAAGCGCAAGACACAATATGACGAGAAGAGGATACCTGGGAGCTCACCGCGATTGGATGTATTTCATGGTACTAACAGAGATGGGATGGTTGGAGATTTGTGGTAAGGAATAAAAAGGCAATTGTCAATTTCTAGTAACTCAATGGATTAGGCCACGTCACAGGCTTATAGTGATGAGCGCTCTAGCGCGATGCAATAAAGTTCAAAAGTGGGAAATCTATGCCCAGCTATAAATTGATAACATGAAATCCTATTCGTACACAGCTTAGGATTGGTTTACTATAAATAAAACATCTTAAAACAGGTTTTTGACATCTTGGGAAGTCA
The DNA here is from genome assembly GCA_026120095.1 of Capsicum chinense. Lineage (NCBI taxonomy): Eukaryota > Viridiplantae > Streptophyta > Magnoliopsida > Solanales > Solanaceae > Capsicum > Capsicum chinense. The sequence continues at coordinate 165,341,649 of JAPEIP010000008.1, read as the reverse complement.
TGGAGAAGAGAGAAGGCTACTCTAACTTTATTTTTTGGTTTTTCATTCTTTAATTTAGCTTCTTTATGGTTTTGATCCACCATACAATTACTTGGATGATGATTATGACTACTAGTGGCTAAAAACTCCCTTTACGAGGTTAAATCCAAGAACATGACTACTATTGTTTTGAATTTATTTTGTTTAATTTGTTTATCATAATTGGTTGCTTGTTTATTATTGTTTTAATTAATTTTAGGAATTGATCACCCTTAGAATACATATATTGTCAACCTTGTGATCTCAGGAGAGGGAATAGGGAGATATAACATAGGGATGAAAAAAGTAGGGTTATTATTCATTTATGAGATAAGGAATTTGAATTAGTGTCTAGGACAGGGATGTATCTGGAAGCCTTACTTGATTCACATATAGGATGATAGCTTAAATAACTTAATTGGATTATTATATCCCTACTCAACGATGTAGTTGTAATGTCCAAATTAGGTAAATGATTAGAGGTCAAGATACCATGCTCATGAAATTAATTCTACGAATCAACAACCAATATAAGCAAGTTAACGAATGAAGTTCAATAATGTAGTATAATTGTTCGGAGTGCTTTAACCATGGGCTCTCTCCTATTGATAGTCTCAAGTATTTTATATTTTGAATTGATTACTTTACTTTAGTCTATAAATATTCAAAACTCTTGTTTGGTTACGCTTGCACTAGATTGATCTAAATTGTGAACTAAAATCAAATAGTTGTTAGTACAAGTCCCTATGGGATCAATATTCAGCTTCCTTGAAGGATACTATATTACTTGGTAGACTACGTACACTTGCGTATGTGCTGGGGCGCTGTTAAATTTTTGGCACCGTTGTCGGGGACTTATAGTTTGGCAACTGTTTTATTTTTAGTTTTACTTTTTGGATTACTTTGTTGTTTTATGCTTGGTCTTGGATTTGTATTTGCAGGAAACAGGTTTTCAAAGTAGTAAGCTGGCAAGGGCTCTAGAAATGGTTAAACCAATCCTGGAACCTGAGCAATTATTCCATCAATGAAGGAGAGAAGCAATCATTCTCTCCTACTTTCTATAAATCAAAGAAGATCGAGTTAATCCTGCTATCATGGTTGATCAACAAGCAGCCTGCAGGACAGTTAGAGAAGTGGCAATCCTAATTCTAATAAATTTAACCTCCCTATTTCAGAAGCTGACAGCTGGAGGTAATTTTGAGCTCAAACAAAATATGGTACAGCTTCTGATTAGTAGTGGATAGTTCATAGGGCTTTCACATTAAGATCTGTAGGTCCACTTGCAAAATTTTCTAGAAATCAATGACACATTCATCCCCACGAGTGTGAATGTAGACTATGTGAGGATGTCGTTGTTCCCCTTTTCACTATTGGAGGAAGCAAAAAAGTGGTTGAGTGCTGAGACAGCAAATTCAATCACATCGCAAGACGACATGGCATGAAAATTCCTCATATATTTATTTTCATTTGGCAAAACTGCGAGACTTTTCAGTAAGCCAAACGAGAATCTATATCATTCTTGGGAGTGCTTCAAGGCACTTCTTTAGGACTATCCACATTCTCAACAGTCAAATGAGGTACTAGCTCATACTTCGGTAAAGGCACTTGACCACAGTACAAAATTTTTGTTAAATTCAGCTATAGGTGGTCAAGCGCTTTAGATGACTTATGATGAGCTATACACTTATTGAACCATATAGATCAAGGGAATCCAAAGTGGCATTCAGATTCTAGGAGTGCTACTAATAAGATTATAGGTGTTTTGGAAGTGGATCAGTTTACTTCAATATCTTCTTAAATTGTTGCATTACAAAATCAGTTGACTACGTAGCTCAGCAACATAAAATTAGGTGTCGCACAGCCTTCCACCACGGTTAATGCAATCCAACAAACTACAAGTTGGTGTGAAGTTTATGGTAACAATAGCCATTCAGTTGCTATGTGTGCTGCAAATCCTGAGTCTGTGATGTATGTGGGAAATGCTCAAAGGTAGAATTATGGGAATGCCTACAACATGAAGTGGCAGAATCAGCCACTGAATCGATCATGGAATACCGAACAACAACATATTCAGCAACCACATTCACAAGGAAATCATTCAACTAGCAAATTGGAAGAGATGATAAAACAAATTCTAAGTAATCAAACACAGTTGGCTGCAGATGTAAAGAATTAACAAATGGCCACGAGATGCTTAGAGTTGTAGTTGGGGATGTTATAGCAGTCACTAACTACCAGAACTGAAGGTGGTTTTCCAGGAGATATAGAAAATCCAAAAAAAGTAATGGCAATCACGTTGAGAAGTAGTAAAGAACTTGATGAAGAATCTCCAAAGGTAACTAAAGAGTTCGATGTTGATATGGTGACTGAATAGGTAAATGGCAGAGTTTCTAAAAAGTTGAGAAAGTCTGAGTACTCAAAAAAAACGTTGTTATATAAGTGGAGAAACAGATGTTGCAACTCCCTTTCCCACACAAGAACAGAAAAGCAAAGGAGAATGCATGTTTTAAAAAATTCTTTGACACATTCAGAGAGCTTCACATTAAACTTCCTCTTTTAGATATTTTGCAAGGTATGCCCACATATGCTAAGTACTTGAAAGATATGGTTTCTAATAAGGTAAAGTTGGAGGAATTTGAAATGGTAGCACTCACTAAAGAGTGTAGCGCTGTAATAACATAGAAAATGCCCAAGATGGTTAAGGACCTGGGGAAGTTCACTCCCCCTATTCAGATTGAGAATAGTGAGATAGTCCATGTGTGACACCCAAAATCTGGTACCCGAAATGCTACACAGTGCTCAAGACCCCGAAGGACCACAAGCTTAACCCATGATTGATATTTGTACTTGAATACTACATAAAATACTTTATACTGCAGAAACATCAACTGAAAGGCCATAAGATTCAAAAATGAGACATAGTATCTGATAAAAATATAAGATCAAGGAGGGGTATGAAATGCCTAAAACAATTAAAATAAGTTATCTGAACATACTGTAGTCTAGAAAGCCTCTAAAATATGACTGTCTAAATAAGGAGTGGATGGGACATGTCCCCACCTAACTCCAACTAATAAAATAATTACTGAGATAATAAAATGATGATCATGTTCTCGAAATATGAGGACTCACTACTAACTCTGACAGCTGAGACTGGAATCTACTGATGCTTTAGAGCTCTTGTCTCTGAACCTATGGTATAAGATACCATAGACAAAATGCATCAGTACTTTGAATATACTGATATGCATATGAGGTAGGCTGAATGCATGGGGTTCATATGCATGAACAATAACAATAAAAGACTGACTATCATGAGTATGAGAATACATGCATGAAACATAATAACTAACACTGATAACGTGATAACATGATTACTGAATCTGAATACTGATAACATGAGTGACAGTATATGACAATCCTGAATCTAATGGAACTAGCTGAGTCCCATACTCTATTTGAGTTGACTGTATCTAACAGTCCTGAAATATGAAGAACTATCTGAGTTCTATTACTGAGACTGATTGAATGTGTCTGACAGCCTTAATTCTATAACATAAAACTGTGGGAAGTATTTATCTAACCGACATGCCCCTAATTTGCCATTATGGCTAAGTTAGGGTCCAATCTGTAACCCCAATTAGAAGGGTGTTAATACAGCGCCACTAATAAGGATAAGCTATATGTGACCCTCAGCTGATAGTGTCCCCAAAAGAAAAAAATGGGGGCCTTATCTGACAGTGATTATCCATCTCATCAACCCTCATCGGACAGTGTTGATGTCTCAACCTATGATGGATACATAGTTCTGGAATGCAAAGATGACTTCTAAGAATCACACCCTCATCTGATAGTGTGTATTCCCATCCTTGGGTTCACTCGGTGCTAATTTCTACTCCCATCTGATTAGACTTTGAACATGATTTACTGAACTAAACATAGGTTGAGTTACTGAATTCCGTTAACTAACAGAGTACTACTGATATATAAAAATTGACTAAGTTCATGAGATCATGGAGATTTCCTGAGTCATAAGACTGTTTGAAGTCTAAGGATCTGTACCTTGATTGAGAGTATCGTGAAAATATGACATGGCTCTAGGCACATAGCTAATGTTCGGGAATGAGTACTCCCAGGACTCGATAGAAGGAAATTGACCAAGCATAACTTACTTGAACATATAACTAACATCATAATCCATAATATATTTATAGAAGAATTTCATCAAAACATGTGATTGGCATAACTTGTACATACATGGAGATTTCATGGTATCATGCTAATTAGACACTTTTCCTTCATCTAGGCATTTAATCAAACATATTGTAGGCATGGTATATGTAAACATCATTGTACAATAATTAAACATCATGGTTCAATTCTAAT